>CM053514.1:44443474-44946512 GCA_028627145.1 Eidolon dupreanum | reverse complement strand
AGAAAGAAAGAAAGAAAGAAAGAAAGAAAGAGAGAGAGAGAGAGAGAGAGAGAGGGAGGAGGGAGGGAGGTAGAGAGGGAGAGGGAGAGGGAGAGGGAGAGGGAGAGGGAGAGGGAGAGGGAGAGGGAGAGGGAGAGGGAGAGGGAGAGGGAGAGGGAGGGAGGGAGGGAGGAAGGGAGGAAGGAAGAGAGGCCTAAAGAACCCATATCTGAAATGAAACTACATACTTACAATTTGCCTCCCTGCATTTTGACATTTATTACAATAATCCATGTTCTTACATGCCAAATAGCTGGTTACATTTTATATTCTCGATGATTCATTTTTAAATGGGGGGAGGGTATGAAGCAGAAATATTATGAAAAGAAGGTTTACAACCCCAGGATGATAAGTTCAGGAAGCCTTGCTTCTTGAATAATTAGTAACTTTTGCTAAGACCTGCTAGGATTTTGTCCTTGAGTTTCTTACAATATAGCATTAAGACCATGGGCAGAAAGAGGCCAGAGCATTTCTCTTTAAACTGTATTAAGGCAATCCTCCACCACCAGTGTTTTTCCCTAGCAGTCTGTGGTCTAACAGTTTTATATTTGTGTGTTCTGAACATAATATAATCCAGTCCCTTCAACAACAACAACAACCAAAACACTGAGTACAGTCTCCCTACAGTGGACATGTGAGCAGATGGAGGACTTAGAACAGGAAAAAGAAAGCAGGGAAAACTCCACCCTCTCAACTTGTGCAGAGAAGTTGGAAGGCAGTAAAATGGGCACTTAAGTATGGAGATAATTTTTGAAAAGGTCAAAGAGACAGAACTCACTTTATATGCTACCCATTTTTTCAAGACAAGCAAAAATGAAATGGAGAATACACATCTAAAACATATTAAATTTCAGACATTTGAGGCTAGTTCTAATACTTAAAATGACATGCAGTCTGAATAACAAAAAATTGTGAAGGAGAATCTTCCCCAGCCAATTTTCATGTCCATTCAGAAGGGTTTTCTGAAAAATAAAGAGTAGCTTTTTGAAGATTGTTTATTGCAACAACATTTTAGCACTAATATAGCTTACTTGTTCAAGAGTCAATTCCTTCTAAAACTTTTATTTAATGCAATATGTGTATACACACACACACACACACACACACACACACACACACACGCACGCACATGGAAGGGATCCATAAATCTGGAAACATTTTTTTTTTTCACAAATTGAATATGTCCTTGACAACATTATGCATATCCATCTACCTTTCCATGCTCTATGGACATCTTGTAAATTTCATGCCATTTTTATTTTTATTCTAATTTTGTATTTTTTATTAGACCTTCTCCTTGGCAGTTGTGGCTTTGTCAAGCATGATGCTTTTCTGGGAGGAAAAAAAAACCCTTCTATATAGTCAAGAAATGACATCGTTATTTTTAAAATAAATCTTCCATAGTTTTGAGGCAGAATTCTTTATTTGTACTATTTTTCTTTGGTACACTCACATATACACACAGAGTGTCCTTTCTAAGTTTTATTCACTGTTTGGTTTGTTTCTTGTTATTTACTTATATCTATAGTTCATTGTGCCTTGGCCATGCTAAGCAGTGTGCTAGGAATCTCACACATACTCTCTATTTTTTATGAGGACACTGAAATGTATTAAATACCATTCTCCTATTGAAGAAACCAGAATTTTGAGGTTTTCTCCATATTCACATTCTTTTCCATACTCCTAACCTACCAAACCACCAAATTCTGTTTATCCTTCCTCCTAATTATTTTGTAAAAACAATGGCAACCCCACTCTCGGCATCACTGCTAGCTCTACCCATGTTGGAAGCCCCACATCCACCTACACAGTCGTAGTGACCTTCTAACTGGTCTGGATCTCTGACCTTACCTTCCTTAAGCTATCTTCCACCATGGCCATAGGGGTATTCTTACAATGAAATTGTTGTAGTGTCACTAACTTACTTGAAATCCTCCAGCCTCTCATTGCCTACAAGACAAAACCCTACAGTGTGACATACAAAATCCTCCATGATTGGACCCTGGATTACATTTTTCCAATTTTTCTCCCCATTCCCTAACTTATAAATTAGTCTTCTGTGAGAAGGAACTACTCCAAGCATTCCATTCTTTCTTGCTCCTTAAATTGAATGTGCTATTTCACTTTCTCCTGCTCTCCTTTATCTCTTTCGCCTTCCTTTAAAAAAAAACCATTACCTAAGACTCAGGCCAGGTTATCTTCTTCCTTGATCTTTTCAGTCTGAGGAAGAGAGTGTCTATGAGGCAGAGTGAAGAAAAGACACCTGTCTAACTTATATATTCTCATTAATGGGTATAAAACTGACTGAGTATGTACCTTAAGTGTCATAATAAATTTTAGAAAATATGTGGTGATATAAGCTCATTGTCATCTGCAATAGGATGACTAGTTTCTCAAGGATAAAACAGCGGCTGTGGCAGCCAGCACCCAAGATGGTCCCTGATATTCTCTGCCTCCTCTGTAGTTACTGATGTAGTTCTCCTCACAGCTACCTCATGATCAGGGTTGGTCTGTGGGACCAGTAGAATATAGCAGAAGTAATAGTATATGACATGGAGTCTTTTTCTTTTCTTTTTCTCCTTCTCTATTTCTCTGTCTCTCACTCTTTCATCACTTGTGCTGGGAAAAGCCAGCTGCCATGTCTTGAAATACTCATACAGTTTATAGAGAGATCCACTTGGCAAAGATTTGAGTCTTCCTGCCAATAACCACATTAGTGAGCCATCTTGGAAGTGGATGCTCCAGCCTCAGTCAAGACCTTAGGTGAGTGCACCCCACCCAACATTGTTAGTGCAATCTCATGAGAAACCCTGACCCAGAACCACCCAACTAAGCTCCTTCTAGATTTCTGATGCCCAGATATCATGTAAGGTAATAATACTCATTGCTGTTTTGGATCACCAAGTTTGGATCTAATTTATTATGCTTCATTGGCTAACAAATACAGCATCCCAGGTCTGATCAACATGTCTTTCACATATTTCACACCCAGTACTTCTTTGTCAGGGACCTATTCTGGGAGGGATCCTAAGGTCTGGAAAACTTTCTGAACCATCAACCTAAATGTACTAACAGCTGCTGCTTTCTGCTTGAACCATCTGATTATATTTTAGTTGTAGAAACAGTTGTCAATACCATTTTACAAGGTGAAAATTAAAAAGGAGGAAACATTTTATAAACATAGCTGCCAGAGGCAGGATAGAGTGAAGTCCAGTGTGGAGATTTTGGCTGCCTGGGCTCCAGTCTTACCATTTACTCTTTATATGACTGTGAGTGAAATCTTCAACCTCCGTTACCTTTCCTGTAAACTTGTATAAATATTGAGCGCTGACAAGGAGGAGAAATCTGTTGTCTTTGAGGGGTAAAGTAATACCCTGAGGTCACTTAGCTGGTTAGTAGCAATCTTGCTCTAGAACTGTGAATTTATCTACTATACTATGCTGCTTTTCAATACTAACATCATATGCTTCATAGAGTTGTGAGAGCATTAGAAAAGCTAATGCATGTACAAACTTAAACCAGAGCCTACGACATAATCATCATTTCACCAATGTCAGCGTTTTATATATTTATTTAACACAGTAGTTCATTCTCAGCCCAGAAAGTTATGTGGTTCACAGCTATCTTCTAGGATCGGTGCTTAGTTGCCCTGCTCCAGGTTTGTTCATGAAATGTAAGGATTAAGTAAGACAGGGAGCTGAGTAGAGAGAAAATGGTGCCTTCTTCTACACACTTCTTTTTCTATTTAAAAGTTTGATCTCTGAGCTCTTCTACATAGGAATCCTTTTTACCAAAGCATTTTTGGTTTCTTTTTTCCTCCCTTGTCCACTCAGAAGGGGGGCCACTTGTGCTGGCTCCCAAAGAAGGAAATCTGAGGTTGAAATGACAGAATTGATTTTATGAAAAGCAAAACTAGAAAGCAGAATTCAGGGTTATCTATGTTGAACACAAACACAAGAAATAGTAATATTTTATACAAGTGCAATTTGGCTTTGGTTAAGTTACTCAACACATGCAATCATCTCTTGATAACCAACCAAGTAAAAAATATTTCAACATAACTTTAGAAATGTTTTTAATATTTTATCCCTCTAAATTTATTTTTCACTGATTTTGTTCCTTCTGACCTATTGTAATACTATGGGGAAAAGTTTTAGATTTGATATACTGAAAACTACATATTTATTCTAAATGTTCATGTTATGTGACTTATTATAGATAAAACATTGTGTCTCTTGGTCACAAGGTAACTTCCACTTCAATGGGATAGTTCTTAGACTCGCAGGAATAGGGCTAGATGGAGGCATGGCTGTCTGGACCCACAAGACCCTAGCATTAGCCAAGCTTGTAGATGAGCATTCCCTTCTTGCATTTTATTATTGGGGGATATGTCATCTAGCTCTGCCACTCATGTAATTGTTGATTTAGAATTATGGAAAGATGAGAAGCTGAAAGTATTACTAATGACTTAGAGGGATAACAGATTGACCTCAAATGATGGCAGCAATTTCTATTCAGAGGTTTTAGAATTACCACATGGTGTGATCTGGGAAATAAGAGATAATTGCAAAAGTGAGAGGGTTTAACTGCTGTTCAACTGACTACAGCTTCTCAGTAAAAGACTTTAATTGTCACCCTAGGGGGAAAGATAGTTTCAGAACAACCATCTTTAGACATGCTGTACAAACTGTTTACTTCTTTTTTCCTTCCTTTGTTTCTCAAAGCTTACAAATTCCACAGAGACTCCAGAAAGAATGCTTAAAATGAGTGTAAATATTTTTACATATGTGGACCTTTAAAAAAAGCAATACCCATTAACTGCTACTATACTCATAGACTATTCTAAACTCTTTAATGTAATTCCAGTGTTTGATTAATTCAAAATATCCCCATATGAAGTGCTAAAAGGCAAAAATTCCTACTTTAAAAATTCTAAAATATGCTGATTTATTTATTTTTGATGGAGTTCATAACTGTGAAGATGATAAAATGTCTTTGAACAGTTTCCAGGCTTTTCCACAATGCTATCTTGATTTAGATTTAAGCAAGACTAGATCAGTAAAAAAAAAAAAAAAAAATAGTGATAAAATGTAGTTCCTTTCTGATTACCAAGGGTGAAGATTGCCAACATCTAGTAAGGTTAATGGGCTACCTTGATAACCATGAGAGGAACAAATAGGAAGTTCAGTAACAATTAAAATAGAAAGAGTTAAAAGGGTTAATAAAATTCATGAAAAAAAAGTGAAATGAACAGGTAAGAAACATTATAGCATTATCTCCCGGTAACATGTTCTAATAATAATATTTCACTCCCCATACTTAGTAACAAATCATAGCTCAGTTTATTGTTTATTGAACCACTTCCAGGTTAAAAATTGACTTAACTATAGTAAATTACTGCAGTACAAGATATATAAGGTTCAGTTTGTGGGCAGCAATCCTTCTACTGAATATGTACTGAGGAGACAAAATCCGAAGTATTAGATTCAAGGCTTAGTCCCAAATTTTAAGAAATATATTGGCAAATAACTGTTAATCCATGGAAGGTAGCTAGGATAATGAGGAGGTTGTAAAAAATTGAGGAAACTAGAAATGTTTGTGCTTGAGAGGTGTTGCAGAGGGGTCATGACAGCTGTCCATACATGGGGAGAAGCAGCCATGGACAAGAGCTGGGTGTGAGTTGTTCCAGATGACAGAACTAGAAACAGTAAGTGCACACTGCAAGGACTGAGTTTTCAGCCCCACCTAAGGATTCATTTTCAAACAACAAGACTGTTAAACATCAGACTATACTGCCTTTTTAAGGAGTGAGAGGAAGTGGAATAGATACTGTAGATAGTCAAATATGCCATAGAAGTGATTCTTGGATTAGGTAAAAGAGTGAACTACATCAAAAACTTAAAAACTGTGTTCCACAGAACCCCTCCCCTCAGGGCTACTGAAAAGCGGAGGCACAGGTGAAACAGACTCCAGAACCCCAACTGCTTCTACAGAGCAATGACTCCTTTGTATGTTGTTGATATTATGATCCTATAAAAGGCACATTTGAACAAGTATCCCATAGCTATATAAAGCACTCTGAAGATCAGTGGTTTCCAAATTAAGCTCTTTCACATATGTTAAAGAAACCAAGAAGGGCTATCTGGGCCTGTTGCTTTGGCAGAGACACTGACACAATCCCTTTCACACAGTGGGTCTTTGAGTGAATTTCATTTGTATAAATTTTACACTGCTAAATGTTTAAACCATTGGCCTAATTCACTTCTCAAATCTGGTTTAATTATTAGATTTCTATGATTTTGTGTTGCATAACCAACTCTAATCTCATCATTTCTTAACTAATGTTAAAACTTTTTTAAAAAATACAACTTTCTGTTTCTGAAATTGAAGCAAAAACTGGGGTAAAGTGTCATTTCAAAAAATTGCAAAATTGAGTTCTAAGTATATAAGCTGAAATTTGTTATCGATCATAGAATAAATCTTAGGAAGATGCTAGAACAGTAATAGAAAATAGTAAGACCACTCATTTATGTAGTTTTTTTTTTTAATTTACGAAGGTTCTCAATTTACATTATTATGTCTGATTCTCAAATCAATCTTGTGAAGAAAGCAGGAAAATAATATCATTTTGTTGTTCAGATGAGTAAATTGAAACATAATATATATTTTGTAAAATTTCACATAAACCATAATTTATGAATATGAGCCTCAATACTGGTTTTGGACCTTTGGTGTGGTAAATTTTCTGTAGCCATATAACCTTAGCTAGTCAATTCTGTAGTAAGAGCTGAAAACTCTAGAATTTTTTCTCATGTATTTCTCTTTAAATTGAAGTTTAACTTTTTCACATAGAAAATAATATCATCAGAGTACATTCTCTCTTTTGAAGGTCAGATATTTTTTAATCTTTCTGGAATCTGAATTTTCACAAAAATGCATCACAATTTGTAATAGATACGGTATTCTGGTGGACTTTTACTATTGAAATTTCAGCTTTTGGCCTTGAAATCAAGTCCTGTTTTTAATTCCTAATAATATTCTATTAACCATATTGGTGTCAGTAAAACAAACGAAGCAAAACTTTGCAGTTTTTAAAAGAAGGATGGAAATATTGTGTAAAGTGAAATTGTCATTGACACCTTGGAAATATGTGAAATCCACTATCCTAAATGGGTCAATGAAAAACAAAGGGTTCTTATTTGTAAGCCCAGCATATTGTCCAGGGCTCATCCTTGGTGAAACTCAAATCAAATAACCAGTGACTACTTGTCATCATGAAGTAATTCTTTACAAATGGGTGATGATTGGTGCCAATATGTTCTATAAAAGGTAGTACAAGAAGAGCAAACTTAGAACTAATCTACTTTTGGATGTCTTGGCCATGATATTTTCTTCACAATATCAGAGGTATTAAAAGAAAATATTGTACAAAGATCATATAGGTGTCCACAAAAGTGAATGATGTGAGAGGAGATATTTAACCCTTTCATTCCCAATTTTAAAATAAATCATTTCTTAAAGAACATTTACAATGAGGGAAAAGTAAGAGCATCATAACTAGTATAAAACTTGCCTCAGTATTACAAGTTAGTAGTAATGGTAGTTGAAGATTTTTACTTCAACTACTAGGCATTGGTCTGTGTTCACTCTTTTATTGAAAATTAGTGGATTTTTAAGTATCCAAATTCAGGTTCTTCTCTAGGAAAGGAGAGTGGTTTTTTTGGTTCCTCTCTATTATTTCTGTTCAATTTTTTCTCGTATTTTTTTTCCCATGAGATCTCTGTAGTCTATTCTTTTAAATGATCAGCTTCTCTCTGATTATTATTCTTTTCCTCAGTGTTTTGTTTTTCAACTTGGTCCTCATCACTGGTTATATTTTTCAATTATATGGATACTCAAAAGGGCTTCCAGTAGAATCACCAGGTAAGGTCTCAAACCTCGCAGAAAAGGTGTTCTCCAAGTCTACCTAGCTCTTTCCTAAGTCATGATCCCCATTATTACTGGAAAAAATTAGCGGCTTTTCTCTCTTTCCTCATCCCCTGCCAAAAAAATTCTGCTAAAGTTCTGTTCCATGCAGTGGGTAGATATCAGATCTTGGCACTGTCGTCATCAAATCCTACAGATTAAAAATGTGTGTGCGTGTGCATGTGTGTGTGTGTGTGTGTGTGTGTGTGCATGTGCACACCTATTTCATAGCTCTGTCCAATAAGAGGGCTTGGGAGCAGCAATATCCAACAGTAATGAGCACAACTAGCATTCAGATCTTGGCTTTTACATACATTCTCCACTGAAAAGTCTCTGTGGAGAAATGGCTGATTCAGGTAGGAGTAGGGCAAAGAAAATGCAAGATAAGTCTGGAACTTCTTACTGTGCCAAAAATTATGGCACTATATCAAAGGATACAGGTGTCAGCTTAAAGGGACTCCTATTACCAAATTGGCAGAGTGGGGAGAGGAATTTTTGCATTAAAATAAATTACAGCAGTAATAGATTATAACTCATTGAATAAATTTTTAAAAACTACGAGTTCATGAAACATTAATTGATTAATTAATTAATTAATTAATTAATTAAATTTGGCTTAAAAAAACAGAATATTTACATAATTCCAAAGTATTTCCTCAAAAAACTTTTAATTACTAATGGAAAAAGTGCAACTCCACAGTGGAGAAGCCTAAAAGACACCACCTTAATCAAGTGAAAAAATAAAAATCTTATAAAATGGGAACTCAAGTACTGGTTTCCTCCCACTGTAAAAGTGTGACCACTCCTCATTGCTGAGAAAAAGACATGTGGAAAAAAGGGATGGTGAAATAGATACAAACTGAAAGTCTGAAAGACAGAGATGGTCATTCAATCAATTGATCAAACTAAGGATCAGAAACCAACAAGTTAAAAAGAGACTTGTTTGACTTTTTTAATGAATAGTGACTACATAACCACCTATCCACTCTCCAACGCACAGATATATTACCTCCTCCATCTGATAAATATAGACAAGTAAATGTCTCTATCTTATCAGATTATCAATTGGAGATGGAAGAAGAAAATGGAGGTAAAGAAGAATTCAGTAAATCCTGGAATAACATTAGAAAATTCTTCTTCTGTTAGTTTACCCTTATTTTCTGGTCATTGTACATATTCCTGCTAAACTCATGTGAAGATCCAATATGTTAGAGTTCATCTTCACAGCTCTTGCTCCCAATGCTTAGTGTTGACCATACCTTGGCCACATGGTCTTAGGCCAGTGTGGCACATGTAAAAAGAGAAAAGAGAAGAAAGACAGTTGTCTTCTCACAGTGAAGCATAACCATTATAAGTATCGTTCTTATCATTATGTTTCAAAAGATATTTGATGCAATTTAGAATCTATACATGATTTCAAGAGAGAAAAATCTTAATGAAGATAGTACTTCCTAAACATGATATATAATATGTGTCTCATCCCAGCCCAGGAACCAATATTATATGAACTGGTAAAAAAGATATACCCATACTAAAATTTAAAATATCAAAAATATGACCTTTATTGACACTAGGGTTTTTTTTTTATTATCTAAGAATTTGAGTCAATTTAGTAAGTTAGGAAAAACAAGAATAAGATAAAAGAATAATATAAGTAGAGATATAAATATTTGCATATAATTACTTTACTAATACATAGCCACCGATTATTTTAAAACTCAATGAGAACTAGTAGGAGTGTTTATTGTAGCTTCTCATAACAAATAAATGTGAGAAAATTAATAGCTTTCTTATATACCAGAAACAATAATGCATTTATATGTATGAATACGTGTTTGCGTATCTTTATATAACAGTGTATGTTAAGACCCTCTTGGCAACTGTAAAGAAAAAGCATGTATAGGAATTTTTCAAGAAACTTACATTACCCATAGCACATTTACAGAATTTTAATGAGAAACAAAAAATATGAAGAACTAGAAAAACATACCACACTCCTTGAGAGAAAGGCTTAGTATTATAAAGATATCAATTCTTTCCAACTTACTTGATAAATTTTATGAAATTGAAGTGAAAATCCCAAAGAGATGTTTGGGGCAGAGTGGATCTTAACAAAAAGATATGAAGTAGAACTGGAAAAATAAATATGCTAAAGTAGCCAAGAAATTCATTTAAAAGAAGCAGAACTGAGTGTTGGTAGAGTGGATACCACTTATTTTATGAAATATAATAAAATATACATAGCACTGAAGTTATTATAACTATATAGTATTAGATCTACAAGCAAGCAGTGGAAGGGAATTAAAAATTTACAACCCGAACTTCCTTTCTCTAGATATATTATATATTTTTATATATACTTACATAGCTACACTATATATGTAGACATCAAAACTCTTTTCCAAATTAATAATATTTCTGAAACTTAACCTCTTGAGAACCTCAGAGACATTTTGTTTAGGTGTACTATATGTATTTTATTTAACATATTAGAAATTATAATTGAGAATTCTAAAAACTTAGTTATTAATTAATTTTAAAATAATAAAAATAAGCCCCTTACATGTTAACAATATTTCATGAAAACTAATTATATTTTGCAAAATAAATTTAATAAGAAAAGTGAATTTTTTAGGATTTTTACAAATCTCTTTAAAAGAAGACAGCTGACTCTTCATAACTGCTTCTACATTTCATCTTTTGTAATATCAAACATGAACTCATGACAGAATGAGGCAAATAAGGAAAAGAATACTTTAATATTATGATAAAACTAGTTTTAATGTTCTTAGACCACACTTTGAGAACCACTGATATATAGTATGAAAAAAAATGTACTGTATTAATGTGTATATACTTTTGAAAACTTTTGCTTTATTTTATTTTTGTCTACCAATTGAAGATTATACTAATCATAGTCAGTGTTTTGCTAAATATTTAATTATGTAAAATTCTAAATATTTACTGACTTAAGCAAATTAGAATGCTTTTACTTATCAGTCTTCTCACTGAACATAGAATCTATAATATATTCTTGTTTTTTAAAAAAAATGGTGGAAGAAGTCTTCCAATTTCTGGTCTGGCATGTAAGAACTTTGGAAATTATCATCCTATCCAAATAAGTAAAAAGATGAATAAGTCGAAAAATCAACAACTCTTCTTAGATCCAACAGAGAAGTAAAAAGAGTGGCTGCTCCTCGAATTAGAGAAACACAAAGGAAATGCAGATAGTTAAAATATACTAGAACAGAAACCCATGAGCAAAACTCCATAGAGACAGTGCCAGGGTAAGAAATGCTAACTGAAATTGATAAATTACTAAAGGTTCGGTGTGGACAAGTCTGAGAGATAAAAAAGGGTCCTAGTAATTTAGTGAGTTTTACCTCCAGGACCTCAACCAGTTCTCACAGTGAATATCAAAGAAAATTCCTCTCAGGCTTATGGTAGGGAAAGAAGAAAAGGAACAATTTTGATATATGCCAGAGCATTCTATCTTCTTAATGAGGCCTGCTCTCTAAAGAAACTATTTTACCAGAGCCTACACAAGTGAGATTTTATCAGAACCTAACTGACCTAGGAAAAAGGAAATATCATTTTCCAGCTGATTCTAGCTCTCCACATGGGAGAAGAGAAATGTCCAACTCTAGCCCTCTCTAGCCATTTTATCCCATCTAAGTGGGAAGAGGACTGAGAAGTATTTGTGAAGTGCACGATTTAGAGACAAAGGCTTACCAAAAGACTGAGACCTAATGACAGGATTACAGAGCACTTCCTCTCTCTCATAATTTAATATCACATTACTTTAGTTCTGTTTATTGCAATTTCTATAACACAGCACATCATGTCCAGGTATCAAGAAAAAATTGTAAGACATAATAAGAGGTAAAGTACACATTTGGAAGAGATAGAGTAGACATCTGAATTTGTCTCAAACATGACAGATGTTGAAATTATCAGTCTGGAAATTTTTAAAAGCTATGATTAACTTACTAAAGGCTCTAATGGATAGAGTTGACAGCATGCAAGTACAGATGGGCAATGTAATCAGAGATGGAAATTCTAAGAAAGAATAAAAAAGAAATTCTAGAGATCAAAAACACTGCAACAGAAATGAAGAATACATTTTGATAGGCTCATTAGTAGAAAGTGAACATACCTAAGGAAAGAATATCTGAAGTTGAGGATATGTCAATAGAAACTTCCAAAACAAAAATGTAAAGAGAAAAAAGAAAAGGCTGAAAAAGCAGAACCAAATATCCAAGAACTGTGGAACAACTATGACACATACTTAATAAGAATACTAGGAGAAAAGAGACAAAAAAGAACTAAAGCAATAGCTGAAAAAATAATGACTGAGGATTTTCTCAAATTAATGTCAGATATTAAACTACAGATCCCCAAAGCTCAGAGAACACAAACAGGATAAATACCAAAACAAACAAAACAAAAACAAAAACAAAAATACTACATCAAGAACATTATATTAAAACCACAGAAAATCAAAGATAAAGAATTTTTTTTAAAGAATCAGATGAAACTATATCTTGTCTATATAGGAGCAATGATAAGAATGACATTCAAGTTCTTCTCAGAAATCACACAGCAAGAAGAGAAAAGAATGGAACAGCTAAAGTGTTGAGAGGAAAAAAAGACACCAATCTAGAATTCAGTATCCTGAGAAATCATCCATAAGAAATGAAGGAGAAAAAGAGGCTTTCTCAGACAAACAAAAATTGAGGGAATTTGTTGCCCGTATACTTGCTTTGCAAGAAATGCTAGAAGAATTCCTTCAGAAAGAAAGAAAATTATATAGGTCAGAAATTAGAATCTACATAAAAAAAGAAAGGGAATCAGAGAAGAAAAAAGTGGAAGTAAAATAAAAAAATGTATTTTTCTTATTTTAATTTATTGAACAAATTAGTTTAAGACAATAGTGGCAACAATGTATTTCATATATATATTTACGAATATTTATGTATAAGTGAAATGTATGACAGCTATGGTATACGGGACAGGAGGGAGGAATTAGGATTATTTGGTTATGGGTACAGCACTACCTGTGAAACAATACAGTATTATTGTAAAGTGGACTTGGATTTGTTATAAATTTATTTTTTATACTTTAGGGTAAAAAATAGTATAACTGATAAGCTAAGAATAGATAGAAAATTGAATCATATAAAATGCTCAATTTATCACAAAAGGCAGAAAAAATAATGAAAGACAAAAATGGGAACAAAGAACAAAAGCCACAAATAGAAAACAGTAACAAATAGGTAGATATTAATCCAGACATATCAATGATCACTTTAAACACCAATGATCTAAATGTATCAGTTACAAGACAGAGATTGTCAGAGTGAATCAAAAATCAAGACCCAACCATATGTTGTCTATAAGAACCCCACTTTGTATACAACGGTACTCATAGGTTAAAAGTAAAAGAATGAAGAGAAGTATACCATGCTAACACTAATCTAAAGAAAGCAGAAGTAACTTTTATTTTCAGAAAGAGAAGACTTCAGGGCAATGAAAGTTATCAGAGATACAGAAGGGCATTACATCATAACAAAGGGGTCAATTTCTAAGAAGACAGGATAATCTATTGTATCTATGTGCCATACAAAGCGTCAAAACACATGAGGTAAAAACTGATAAAACTACAAGAAAACATAGATGACTCCAAAAATAAATTTGAAGTCTTCAATACCCCTTTATCAGAAGTGGACAGAATGAGCAGGCAGAAAACCAGAAAGAATCTAGTTGAATAGCACCATCAATCAACTGGATATAATTGACGTCTATTGACTGCTTCATCCCAGAACAGGAGAATATACATTCTTTTTAAGCTCACACTTGACATTCACCAAGATAGACCATAACACACCTTAATAAATGTAAAAGAATATAAATCATATTATATCTGTTCTCAGATGAAAAGGGAATTAAACTAGATATCGACAATAGAAAGATAAGTAGAAAATCCCAAAGTACTTGGAGATTAAACAAAAACTTTTAAATAACAAATGGGTTAAAGAAAAAATCTCAAGGAAAATTTAAAAATATTTTGAACTAGATAAAAATTAAAATACAACTTATAAAAATTTGGGGGGTACAGCAAAAGCAGTGATTAGAGGAATATTATAGCACTGAATGCATATTTTAGAAAAGAAGAATTTATAATCATTAATCTAAATGTTCACCTTAGGAAATTAGGAAAAGAAGAGCAAATTAAAAACAAAGAAGAAAATAAATAATAAAAATTAAAGTACAATCAATGAAATTGAAAACAGTAAATCAGTAGAGAGAATCAATAAAATCCAAAGCTAGTTGTTTGAAAAGATCAATAAAATCAATAAATCACTAGCCATTCTAATGAAGGAAAAAAAGAGAGAAGACACAGATTTCTAACATCAGAAATGAAAGATGGGACATACAATTACCATACAAAGTCTTTACTCAATACTTCTGAATGTAGACCAGGAAGAGGGTGAACACAAACCCTTTTAAGGAGAAGCAAGTGATAGCTGCTTTATCTTGCTATAATTTTGTCTTAATTCCAGTGTTTTCATTGAGACATTTGGAGATCCTTTTGCTCAGTACTCAAAAATCTTCGTCCGTTAGGCTTTTGAATGGTGTCTCCTTAGGACTAGCACACTTTATCAATGCATGCTAAAGGATCACTGTAGCAGCAACTGTTCTGCATAGTTTAATGGATAACATCATCATAAACTTGCTCTTCAAATATTAAAATGGAATATTTTTAAAATAAATAATTATTAGATAGTTAATCACTTTAGGACAGTTTGGCTGTTTAAATGTTTCTGAAGTCTAGAGACCCAGATAAATTATCTCCCAATTTATGCATTTATTTATGACAAAAGTGGTATTTAAAATTGAGAGAGGAAGAATGTATTTTTCATAACCAACACCTGGTGTATTAATTTTTATTGCTGTACAACAAAGTACCACAACCTGGTAGCTTAAAACAAGACACATTTATTATCATTGGGTTTCCATGAATTATGAGTCTGGGCACATGTCATCTGGGTCCTCTGTCAATGTCTCATGAAGTTGCCATCAAGGTTTTGGCGGCTGCACTGGGGAAGAATCCTCTTCCAAGATTCTCAGATTGTTGACAGAATTCATTTCCTTGTAGCTATGGAATGTATGAAACCAGCTTCTTGCTAGCTATCCACTGGAGGCCAGGCCACCACAGCTACTAAAGGCTGTGCATGGTCTCCTGCCATGTGAGCTTTCCCAGGATGGCTGCTTACTTCATCAATCCAGCAAAGTCTTTAGAGTGAGTTAAGAGCATGACAGAGTCTTATACAATGTAAGGTAATGATGGAATGACATCCTATCACCTCTGAGATATTCTATTGGTTAGTAGCAAATCGCAGGGGACAGAATTACACAAAGATGTGAAACCTAGGAGGTGGAGATCATAGGGACCACTTTAGAGTCTGTCCACCACACCTAGTACACTTCAAGAGTTATTGTTACATAACAGTACCTAAATGTCAATCACATTAATGTTTCTTTTGAATTAATTAATTAATTAATTAATTAAAAATATCTTTGATGTGCTAGTCACCAAAACAAATGACTTAAAAGTTAAACATGAAAATCATTAAAAACTTTTGATAAAAAATAATAAAATATTTATATTATTTCAGGTTTGGGGAGGTCATAAAAAATGAGCACCAACATTAGAATACATAATGAAAAGATGGATAGATGGATTAAAAAAAAAAAAAAAAACAAATACCTCTAAATGCCACAAATAATATTGCAACCTATAATACAAAAGATTTAATATCTTAAAATATAAGACATCTACACATCAGTGAGAAGTAAATATACCAGTGGTAAAACAAACACCAGCCATGTAAAAATAAATCACAAAAAAAGACACATGAGTGCCTAATAAATGGCATTCATGTTTAAATTCACTAGTGTTAAGGAAGGGCAAATTAAATCAGGGAGATATGCTTTTTTTGCTTTATAATGAACACAGATTGAAAAGACCAATAGTATTTCATTTTGTGTGAGGAATGGAGAAAAAAATCACTGGTATCTCCTCTCAAAGGAGAGGTCGCCATTATTGCGTTTCCAGGGATAATTTTATCATTTACAAAATAGCTTTGTGCCAGGCCATTTCTTAGGAAACATCTTGTTTGTGTGTGTGTGAGTGTGTGTGTGTATTAAACTTTATATACATATATAAACTTTGTAACATGCAAATACTTTTACTCAGAAATTACACTTCTAGGAACTTATTCAAGGCAAAAGTCAAAATTAGTTATAAAACATGGTCATTTCAGTTTGGTTTTAAGTAGCTAAATATTGGAAACCACTTAAAGAGTACCTGGTTAAATAAATCACAATAGATCTATAAAATGGAATTTCATGCTATAATCAATGATGTAGTAGCAATATGTTAAATGACTTGGACATATGTTTGCAATGTATTAACTGAAAAACTTGGGACACAAAACAGTGTTTACAATATTTACATTTTTGTCTACCTATAGACAAGGCACCATAATGTTGAAAGTTACTTCTTGATCATAAGATTCCTGGTGATTCTTTTCCCCAACATTTTACTTTGTCTATATTTTCTAAATTTTCTCTGAACATGTTACTTATAATTTTTTATGAAATAATATATTAAAACAACCATACAAATGATTATATGAATAATTATGTTTCTATTTTTCAGGTAGATCCAGAAATCTTTATCAACTTGGTGACTTCTGGATTTAGTTATGTGGTTGGTCAACATCAGATTAATAAATCTTCAAAGTGGGGTATGCTAAGATTTATTATTTGTCACAAGTGATAAAAGCAGGCTAATTATAAAAGCTCCCTAAATTAAAATTGACTTAGCATTTATGTGTTTAACTGATTAAGTCTATTTGCAGCACGTGTCTCCTGTGATGAGATTCAAATGTAAGTTTTCTACATTGGCAATTTACTGATTAACCAATTAGAAGTTTTTAAAATCCACTATCTATAGCAAATAGGAGGAGTGATTGGAAATGTTGATTAATGTATGACTTTTCAGAAATAATTGCCTTTCTGGCAATATTGTGTAGAACTTCTGAAATGCAAACCTAAAGTTACACTGTTATGTCACAGTCTCTGGTGCTATGCTGATGTCCAACTTTTATTGCATTGTCAGACAATAGTAGCTACACTGTCTGAGAACATTTTTAAATTTACTTTTCTAGCATTTGGAAAGCTGCAGACACCATTTACAGGGTTTTCTTTTGTAAGTCTAGGTTTGGTTAATTTTCAAACCACAAGGAAGGAGGAACTTTTAGTAATAATGCAATATAAATGGCATGACTTATGTTCTCTATTTCAATACGGTAGGAACTAGGCGTGGGTCAGGCCAGCCTCATCCTTGGATCCCTCAAATATTTTGAACTGCTGAAATGTGTTGGGTTTGGCACAACCTGCAAGACCCTGGGCCAGGCCCTGTTTCCTCTTTGATTTTTAAGCCCCTGTGTATTTCAAGGGAAACTTAAATCATATGTTTCTGATTCATTTGCACTTAACTCATCAAAATGTTATTTTGAAGGAGCTATTTGATATTCAACAAGCCTTTAGAGCCCTTTTCTAGAGGACTTTGAAAAATCTTTATTTTAATCCCCATAGATCAGAAAGTTATTCTTTTAGTGTGTGTGTGTGTGTGTGTGTGTGTGTGCGTGCGTGCATGTGTGTGTGTGTGTGTGTGTGTATGTGTGTTTCAATAAGCAAATTCAGTCACCCTAAGGCATGAGTTCAGTATGAAACTAACAGATGAGACGTTAGCCTGGAATTTTAACATGGTCTAATGTCCTATCTACCAATTAGAGCTTCTTGTGACAGGGAAGGAGAGATTTTCACTCTGATCTAAAGTAGGACCAAGTCCATATAAATGTTCACCATCTGTTAGCAGTATAGGACCTAGATGTGACTGACAGTCATTGCCCTGTTCTTGAGTACAAATTCACACTGAACTATTTAGAATTATTTTTTTGCCATGAATTATTTTTTTTAAAACATCTATTGCCTAGGGTTAAAATTTTATGCCCTAACCTTAGAGAAAAATGAATAAATTAAACTGCTAGAGTCTGATAGTTACCTTGCCAATATCCTGGGTTAAGGCTGCTTAACTAGTTTAATTTATACCTTCAGAATCGACCAGATTGTTGGTTTTAAATTATTTCACTAAACCCTTTTGCTGTTCATGGAAGTGGCTCATTTTTCTTTTTCCAAAAATATACAGTATGACAAGTTGAGATGGTATTTTCTGCCATTCAAATCAGTGAGAAGAAAGCTGATGTCAGAAAGAAAAAAGCACTTATATTACCATCTCTTAAGTGACAAGCTCTTTATATATTTATTAATTCAAATATTCAACAAGATTTTATTAAGGACCCATTATATCCAAGGGTGATAGGCACTGTGATAGGTCAGGAAAAAAATAAAAGCAGTGAATGAGATGAAGCCTCAGTGTGCCAGGGGCTAGTGAGATGGAAGGAGTTTCTGATAAACATAATATAAAAAAATGATAAAGGATGATATTCTCTGGTAATAATAATAGCTGCCACTTATTGGATTCTAACCATGTATAAGATACTGAACTAAGTACTTTATAAGCATCACCTCATTGAATCCTTACAAAAGTGCTTTCACTTGTCCAGCTTTAAAGACTAGAAAGCTGGCCACACTGGCCTTTGGGAACAGGCTGTGTAAGCCCAGAGCCTGCGTTTTTATCCACTATTATATGTGTGACTGCCATTCTCATGTCACTTGTTGAGTTGACTATATTAAGCCAGCCACGGTACTAGTCCATTTTACTCATGATGCTTATATTTTCTTGTAATCTTTACAATCATCCATGAGTTGAGCATGTGAATTTCTAATAAATAAAAGAGGCTGAGATTTATGAGTTAAAAAACTTGTTCAAAGTCATGTAGCTAGTGGGTAGCAGAGCCAAAAAATTAACCCTCATCTGTCTGGCTGTAAAACTGGGAAATCTTTCCCACTGCATCATGTTTTCTTGTATCTTGTACTCAAATTGTCTTCAAATGTATTAATTTTGCTCTTGAAAGGCATGAATTCAAGCCAAAATGGGTTGGTAAACATATCCTTCCTTTTGCTAGCTGATTTCACAATTCATAAAATAAAAGATGAGCTGTTGCAAACATTTTCATCTTTTGTTTTCATTTAACTCATTTGCCAAGACTTTCAGAAGGACTTGCATATCTCTTTAAAGGACCCATTCTCTCTGTGACTGTTAGTCATCTGTCTGGTGTCACTGGCTACCCATGTTTAGACAGAGAGGTGTGTTTTTTTTTTTTTTTTGGTTCATTTCATTTTGCATTCCTATTACCTGAACACAGAAATTTTCACAGTCCCTTGAAAAATGCTTCATCAGTCGATCTTGACCTCAGGGAGGTTTTTAAATAGCACAGGAGAATTCTATCTTTTCGGTATGGGATATTTAAAGGAAAGTCTGTGGGAGAAATGGTAAGCTGAGGTTCCTGAGCAAGGGTGATGACAAGCTCTGGGGAAGAACCCAACTTTTTATCCTATCTAATCTTGAGTAATATTGGAGTGACTTGACATATTCCTGGCATAGCTCAAGGAGCCTTTCTCCCTATACTAACATGCTTATGTGCAAGTAAATGTGAGAGTTGCCGAAGTATAATAATCTCAAAGAGTTCTGTGTAATGAGGAAAATTGCCTGTAAATATCTGACAGCTGATTTAGGTTTCATTTGAAGTGGTATGAAAATCAACATGTTCCATGAACTTAGCCTCACGTCAGAGTCACCTAGAGTTAAAGACTATTCCCAAGTTAAAAGCAGGGCACTTTTGGAAGTTCTGTTAACCACTTCAGGGTCCAGAAATAAATTAAAAAAAAACAGCTAGCATCATGGCATTTCAGTGGCTACCACCAATGAAGGCTTTTAATATAGCTTTCTATCATTTCCCCTTTCACTTTGGACCACAAAGTCAGTAATAAAAATGGAGACTTCTCAATAAGAAAGATATGACTGTAGGAATGAGTCATATGCAATCTTTTCCTTTTCTTCCATAGACACTGCTCAGGACTTCTAGCTCTGCTGTCTGAGCAACAAGGAATATCAATGATGTCTTTAAATATCAACAATTAACAATAATTGCTGCACATCTTCAATTTCTTTTCTCCTTCAAGTCTCTGACACTAAACCCTTTCTATAAAGGTTTCAGAAGACTAGAGGAAATTACTCCTTTTCTTGCCTCATCACCTCCTGCTACTTTCTTATAGACAATCATCCTTCCCATTTTTCTTGTCTTTCTGTGCAACCTAATCCTCCTTTGGCATGTTCATCATTCTAAAGCTCAAAACTTCTTGGGGACATTCCTTAAATCCTTCATTCTTCATCTTCTTTCATTGAAGAACAACAAACATCATTGATCTCAATCCTTTTATTCTCTCTAGCTGTCTTGCTTTCTTACCTTATCTTTTCCTTTTCTGTCCACCATGCTTCTTGAAATGGTCAGAACATTAAATGTTTTCTCTTCTCTCTCACCCACTAAGCCTCCTCTACTCAGCTTACTCTGCATTGCCAATATCATTGTGAATCTTCTGCTTGCTAACTCCAAGGAAACATTTTCATTCTTAGCCTTGGTCATCATTATTGTGACATGTCATCCTTCTAACCACTCCCTTGACAAAGGTCTTATTCAGTGACTTACTCTCCTAGTTTTCCCATCATCCTTCAAGCCACCTTTTCCTGAACTCCTCTGTAGATTTAAATCCTCTTCTTAAGGGGCTTCAATCATTTGTACACTTCAGAATCAGCTGAATACTTGTAAAACACACGTATTTCCCCTATCTCCCTCAGACTCTTACTGGATAGATCAGAACCTAAGCATTATATATATAATCAGAGTTATAACAGAAAAAGTACACACATCACCACCATTTTGGAAGTTTACCCAGGACTGTGCTTTTCAAACAAGCACTTCAGTTGATTTTCATGATAGTCACCACATTTTGATGCTGAGGGCCACACTCTGACAAACTTTGAAAACTGAAGCCCTAAAGTTTCATTTTTGGTCTACCATTCTCTTGGAAGTAACCTCCTTTATGCTCACCCATGACTTCAACTCTTATCTACTCAATTATGTCTCCCCAATCTTTATTTCCAACTCATATTTCTCTTTCTTTCTCAGTTCTCCCCACCCCTTCTCTCTCTCTCTCTCTCTCTCTCTCTCTCTCTCTCTCTCTCTCTCTCTCTCTCTCATTTCTTTCTGGGTTTATAGGTTCACTTCCCTATGTGGCACCACCAAATCGATGTTGCACAAGATATTGAAATTTAAAATAACCCAAACTGATCTTATTGCCTCTCAAAACAAGCACAATTCACACACACACACACACACACACACACACACACACACACACATAAGATACGTTCCTAACCATCAGTCAGTGATTACCTTCACCCTGTGACCTTATGACCCAAATCTGGAGCCTTTCATTTCCACAGCCAATGGATCTCAAGACTTCTTGATTCTATTTTTGTAACAACTCTTAAATCAGCGGCTTTTGCTAGCATTAATATCTTATTATTTGGTAATTATATATTTAAAACAATCTTCCAGTTGTTCTCCCTGTCTTTTTTCTCACCCCTCAATCCATTCTTTACATTTCCATCAAAATGACCTTTCTAAATGGAAATCTAATCATATAATATCCTTGTTAAAATAGAGGCCACTGTAGGCTGATGTTTGAATTCCTTAGGTTCCTGGGGTCTTTTTTCATGCATTCTTGTTCTAGCTGACCATTCTCTTAACCTCATCACACACTCCAAACCTTCAAACCTGCAGTTTCTTTAGAGTGCTCTCATATTATCCTGCTTTCTCTCATGCTGTTTCTTAAAGCTGGAGTGAGATTTTCTACTATGTTTCCCCAGGTTCATTTCAATAACCAGTGATGAAATGATGATGAAGATGATGATGATGATGATGATGATGATGATGATGATGATGTGGAGGAGGAGGAGGAGGAGGAGGAGGAGGAGGAGGGGAAGGAGGAGGAGGAGGGGAAGGAGGAGGAGGAGGAGAAGGAGAAGGAGAAAGAGAAGGAGAAGGAGAAGAAGAAGAAGGAGAAGAAGAAAAAGAAGAAGAAGAAGAAGAAGAAGAAGAAGAAGAAGAAGGACAATAACAACAACAGCAACAACAACAACAACGACGATAACAACAACAAACAACAAGGAGAAGGAGAAAGAACATTTAAGGAATGCTTACTGGGTGCAAATCAGTGTTCTATACACATCTTATTTAACCTTCACAATCTTTGAGCGGAAAACTATTATTATCCTGATTTTGTTGAAACAAAATTTAGCACAAAGTTAATTAATTTGCCTAAGATCACATGATTAGTAAATTGTGGAACCATAGTTCAAACTCCAGTGAACGAATTTAGAACCCATCCACCTAATCATGACACTAACCATTTCCTCTAGGAGCTTTTCCCTATTGCCTATCCTTCCTCTGCCCAGTATTTCCTTTCTCTGTGCCTCTCTCCTCCTGTGATAACTTTCTCTGGGCTCTGTCTTTGAGCTTATATTACACTTTTGTTAGCTAATTGATAAGCCATCTACCTCCAAATAGGCTGTGATTTCCTTGAGAGCATGACCTATGCTGTTTATTTTTATATCCCCAGAAGCTAGCACAGTTTTACGAGCATAATACAGACTTAATTAAATGTCTATGACTGAATAAGTAATATTGAAAGAGAAAAAGAGTGCTTTGAGAGACACTTATTTATCTTTATATCTGCATATCTTTATATCCACAATACTCGATAGAATATTACCTCAAAAAGATATGTCGAAATGAGTTTAAATGTCGATAAGTCTCATGATTTTCTGTAAATAGAATGTTGCTGATAATTTGATTATAAATCAATAAGCTGAATGGCTAGGTCTTCTCTACATTTTTGCCAAACTGTTTTCTTTTCCTCATGCTCTCATAGGTACACTTCATTCCTTAGTCCACCTTGCATCAAAGTGGAATAAACTGAGTTTTGGTCAATGGAGTATTAGCAAAGTGATGTACAAGACTTCCAAGTCTCATTATACATTATTTTATATAATCTTCTACACTCTTGAGTCCCTCATCACTGACCAATCAGATACAGAGTATCTAGATAAGGAATCTGGGTACAATTGAGATAATAGAACTATGCAATGGAAGCCACTTGGGGCTCTAAATGAAAGACCAATCTTTGAACAAACAATTGGACTATGATTTGAGCAAAAACTAAACTTTTTATTGGGTTAAACATTTAAATTTGTAGTTATTAAGTCATTATAGCAGTTAATGTATCCTGACTAATATAAAGAATCTAGCCTACCTTTGTGTACCATAATTTTTATGGAGATACGCTATGAAAAACAGACAGATTTTATTTAAATTACAGTTTTAATAAACATTAACTTCCCTGCCAGCAAACTGGTAAATTAATTTTAACATTGATGACTAAAGATAGATGCAAAGAATCTGAAGAGCAGAGATATGATCTCCATAATTACAACTATGATTTTAGCAGTGTGACTGTCACATAACTACTGTTCAATAAATATCTCCTGAGGGAATAAGTATGGGTGATCAGATAAACAAAGGTTTTGATGGAATAATGAGGTCAGTGTTACAGGGATGGTAACTCAAAGGCCAGGCAAGATTGCTCCAAACCATTATGCATACTGTAGTCAGTAGCAAAGGCCTTCTGACAGCAGAGCCAGTGTTGGCCCCAGTAGCTGAACCACCCCCACTTGCACTAACATTTACTCAGTATTTAGCCAATTCCGATATGATTCAAGTCCTTACTCTCTAATATTTTTCAAAATAGTGAAAGATTACATATTTACAAGAAACTTTCTAAATGAATTTAAATATGAGTATGACATACAATAAACTCTGATATCTTTTCAGATAGAGATTAGGTTCAGCTCTGTGGTATAGAAACTTAATGAGAGTGGTTTGACAAAAAGGTGCTAGTTTCCTTATATAATAAGAAGTCTGGGGTTGGCCTTCCAGAGCTGGTACTGTGACTCTGTGATGTTATCAGGATTTTCAATTCTTCTATCATTTTTCTACCTCATCCTTAGCATACAATTATCATCTTTATGCTTGTTGCCCCATGTTTACACAATAACTACTCTATGTCCAGCTTTATATCCGCGCTAAAGTAGAAAAAAAGGAGTAAACAAAGAAGAAATGAATAACCTTTTCCAAGAGAGCAAAAACTTTCCTAGGATCTTTATTAGAGTTTAGCTTATATCTTATTGGTCAAACCTGTGTTACGTGGGCACTCTAGCTGCAATGGACTCTGGGAAGTTGTCATTTATCTGGGCACATTGCCTATCCAAATAAAACTGAGTTCCTGTTACTAAAAAAATGTGACAATAGATACTGGGTAAGAGAGTTTATGAGAGACCTATTCATTCATTTATTGAGTGTGGGGATATAATGGCAAGCTAAAACAGACATGACCCCTATCTTCAAAAGGCTTATACCTCCTGGGGGAAAACTAAGCACATTAATTAATTCAGAATAATATACTGAAATAAATGTCCCAGAGAAAAAATACGGTCCTATGAGTATGTATAAAAAAGGAAACTCATTTAGAATGGAGCATTAAAAAATGTTTCTATGGAAGAACAAATAAGTCAAAATCTAAAAGACTAATAAATTTTAAATATCTGGCAAAGTATATGGAGTGTATGTATATGTATGTGGAAAGAAATTTCCAGAAAAAAAAGGAGTACGCAAAAAAAAAATTCTTACATGAAAAAATCTAAGAAACAATTGCTTTTATATATGGCTAGGTCATATGGATAGGTCAGTGTAGGCATAGACAGTGGTATAAGAAGGTGCTGGAGAAACATTGTATAGCCTTAAGAGGAAACTCTGGGGATTTGAAGCAGGACTATGAGATGATCATATTCGCACTGTGACAGACCACTCTGCCAGCAGTGCAAAAAGTCAATAAGATGGTCATCAGTCACAGGAGTCCTTATGATAGAAAATGGTGGCTTGAACTAGGGTGTTTGCAGTGGAGACAGAGAGAATTTATACAGAGCTTTATAAGATAGCAGGAGGCAAACGAGTAGAACTTGTTGACAATTCATAAAAGAAAACTTCAAAATAAAATAATATCATAGAAGATATTGGATCTATGGAACAAGAAAACTATCTGTTGTTTTCTTTTCTTTATTAAAGGAGAAAAAGTTTCATAAAACAAGAAATAGCTCTTGGAATTTCAAAATATGATGACAGACATCAAAGCATTTAGAGGAAGTACAGGAGATAAAATTGAAAAAATATTTGAGAAATTAAAACAAAAAGATAGAGATAGAAAGTAGGAATATAACTTTATGTTTCAAGTTGACTGGGCCACAGGATGCCCAGACGTTTGGTCAAATGTCATTTTGGATGTAACTGTGTGGGTGTTTCTGGATGAAATTAATATTTGAATTTGTAGTCCTAAGTAAAGCAAGTCAGTCTCTATTGTGGGTGAGCCTCATTCAACCAATTAAAGACCTAAAGAGAACAAAAAATGCTGAATCAAGAGGGAACGCCTCCTGCCTGACTACCTTGAGCTGGGACATTTGGATTTTCTTGCCTTCATATTCCAACTGAAGCATTGGCTCTTGGATCTTGAGCCTGCTGGCTTTCAGAATAGAACTTACACCATCTGCTTTCCTGGTTCTGAGGCCTTTAGCCTTAGACTAGGACTACACTATAAGCTCTCTGGGGTCTCCAGCTTGCCAACTGCAGATCTTAGGATTTCTCGGTTTCCATACTCATTTAAGCCAATTCCTTATTGTGTGTGTGTGTGTGTGTGTGTGTGTGTGTGTGTGTGTGTGTGCACATACATATATATCCTATTCTTTTATTTGTTTTGTTTCTCTGGAGAACACTGATTATAGAGGTCATAGTTACATCATCTGAATAATAAGAGTTCAAAAAAAGAATACAGAAAAATAGAGAAAAAAATTGTCAAAAAATAATATAAGAAAAATTCCTGGAAACCAAATATGAGTTTCTAAATTTAGAAAACCAGAATGTGCCCCCCAAAATGATTGAAAACAGAACCACATTAAGACCTTTTGGAAAAGTTCAAACACTAGGTATTAAGAGATGTACTTAAACTTTCCAGAGAAAGGAAAAAAAATGAAAAAGATAAGAAAAATCAAGTCACCCACAAGGAATCAGGGATCAGAATGATGCCAGACTTGTCAGCAGTCGCAGTGCAAACTAGAGGTCATTGGATCGATGCCTTACAAATTCTAAAGGAATAAGTAGTGTTTTATAGTATAACTTGACATTTGAAGTGGAGTCAGAAATTACTTCGAGAAAATTTTTAAATAAGTAAATTGACTAAATAAATAAAATGGCTAAAGCCACATTAGAATGAGTTGTGGAATGAGTTGATGATGAGGAAATGTTACCCACAATTATAGATAAGGGAGAGTTAATTAATTAAATAGTTAGTATGAGAAAATTATGAACACGTTTCATGCCAATAGAAATAACCAGTTAGGAAGAGCAGCTGAGTGTACAGGAAGGACAGTGTAAAAGTTATTGATAGCATTCAGGTGGAGTAAATGGCTTTGACTAAGACAAAGGAGAGCCCCATCAAACAGAGAAGGAAAGAAATAGAGTCTGAAACAGACTTTGGTGGATTTTAGTTTGGGCAACATGTTAAAGGAGTTCTATCAGACTAAGGAAAGTTTAAAATACCCATGGAGAAAGTGAGGGAGAAAGAGGTTCGAGAAACCATAGATACATAGAGCAAATGAGCATATTTCTAAGGCGTTGCTTTACTCTTGAACTTGGTATATCACCATAAATCTGTAATTTTTCTCACACTTACCTTCCATGGACAAGATTTGAAGCCAAGGCTTCCTCTTAATACAGGGGAAAAGAACTATAGAAAAAGGTGGGTCTTATCCTGTTTGGGTTCATAAGAGAGAATTTGAGCACATGAGCCAAACTACTGTGAGCTTTTCCAGGACAAGGACTAGGTCTTGTATTTATGTGTCTTGAGCACCTAATATTCTGAAACATGATAACCACTCAATAAATTTATCCTGAATGAATAAGAAAATGAATGATTAAATTAATATTTTCTTCTCACCCTCCCCCTTTTTGGAAAAGTCCCAGGACCATTTTACTGAGTATAATTGAAAATTTGGCCAGGTATTGCTAAAATAAAAGGTAAATGGAGTGTTAGAGATAAATGGCTCTAAGAATTTAAGACAGAGTTTTTCAGTATGAAGACTTTGCAAACAGAGATTCCCGTCCACATTAAACACATGTCAAACACACTAACCATGATGCTAAATGTCCCAGAGTAACAATCGCTTACGTTTACTTCAGTTCATTTGGTTGTCAGTTAAACAGGGTAAAAATATTTATTATAGTGGCTAAAGATTTACCAAGCATAGTTAATTCTGAATTTTTAAGCAACAGAAAAGACTAATGGTGTGAATATCTAAATGGCTAATTTATTTTTTAAATCACTTTTATTTTGATTTAGAATATATTACTGGCTATTCTATCGATTTGCTCCCCTGTTACAATTAGTCCATATTCTTCACACACTGAAAGTATATTGGGTGTCAAAAAAGACAGGCTGGAGGTAGGCATGCCTTTTGAAATATATATTGTAGGATTCCAAACAAATATCTTTAGTTAAGTGATTCCAAAAGTTCAAAAAATTCAGTTCACTTTTTCCTATACAATCCAATTCTCTGTAGCAAACTGTTGTCAAACATGTGAGCTGAAACAAGTCAAAGTTTAGATTCCCTAGTCAACCAACTTTTAAAAATTGTAATTAAAAGTAAGAAAGTAACACATGGGGCATGGTAGAGAAAGAAGAGAAGACTGATGGATAGGAAAGAACAATACTCACATACATTCTAGATTCTCCACACAAATGGGGAGAAGATGCCTGAAGGTTACCATAAAAGACCAAAGGAGAATGAGCAGAAATTTGGTCCAGCATTGTGGTTATATTCACAATACCAAAGCACCGGTTGTATCTGATATAAAATTCTCCTTGGATGTTTCAGTTGAGAATGCCATGGTGAAGGGAGAGGGATACTGGAGTTCCAGGGCTGAGTGTACACACTGGGAGAGGCTAGTGTTGGGAAAATATGATACTAGTAGGTGAAGCTGAAATAAAAAGAGAGGGACCAGCATATTGGAACATGACTGTCCAATTACTGACTTTGAGGATTATACCACAGAATGCAAGATGGGAGTTACAGTAAACTCAAACTAAGACTCCTGAGACATGAAAAGGAAAGAGACAACCTCGCAAGCCTAAAAGCCATTTTGTCACATTCATCGCCTTGCATTAATTATTCTCAAAGAAGCATGTCTGCAAGAGCAATACTAGTTTCACATTTGCCATATTTATCACATCTCCTCACTATGAGTAGTGGGGCTGAGGATCTGAAGGAGGTTATTTAAGTCTCTAAATTTTTATGTTAAGATGTGTTGAATATGACTGTCTCACTATGGAAAAGTGACTCTGTGAAAAGGAATTCACTGCTCTGAGCCAAAGACGACCATTAATTTATATCATAAAATGGACTTCCAGAGACTATAAGTGGCACTTTTCTGCTCAGAAGCTTCTTGCAAGTATAAACAAAAATCTTGTTTGTTGCTGGTGACTGGCTGTCTTTTAGAATCTGACTAAGTTTTAGAATGGAAACAATCAAACAGTGATGTCAATGTGCCAATAGGTTCTAAACATCTTTTTTAATCTTATTGTCACTCATTACTTAGTTCTCACTATATAATGGCATATAGCTTGATTCCTGAGATAACAAGTGAGATAGAGTTCAGGGGCATTTGCACCCTAACTGATAAAGAATAAATTAAATATTTGGCATAAGTGTGTTTCTCAACTCTCTACTATGCTGTAAGGGCTCACACTTCGGTGAAGACTTTACATAAATAATCCTTCCTTTGTGTACCATGATTTCGCAAAGCTCTCCAGAGCTGCCAGTATACTCATAAACCTGTGGTTGTGGTTTACTTTCTGGAATTCTCTGCTCCGGACTTATTATCACTGACAATGGAGCCTGTGTTACAGATGCCTGAGGTTGTAACTAATTCTCATACGTCATTAGAAAAATAGTCCTTGGCCTTAAAATAGAAAGTTATAGAAACATGAAAAAAAGATGACAGTAATGGAAATATTCTTCAAAGTGGTGGTATCCTAGAAGATAATAACCACTTGAAGAAACACCAAGAAGGCAACTTATTACAACTGAATCTACTCAATATTTAAAGTGTTAATGTTAAAGTGTCCAATTTCTTCTTCTTTGATTGTTGTACTCTTCAGTGGGATGGCATTTTGTAGGCCCCCATAGGCAGCTGCTAGAGGCAGGGAACATGCTAGACACGTGATCAGACATATACCTGTATAGTACACACAGAGCAAACTCAACTTGTCATCACGTGACCAGACCTCTCAATTTGCCTGAGTCAGTCCCACTTTTAACTGTTGTCCCAGTGTCCCATGCAACTGGAGTCCCCTTTAACTCTCATTCATATCAAAGTCTGGATAATAAATAATACGGTTACTCATTGTATGATTTTCCCCCCAGATCCTCAAATCTTCATGTTTTGGATAAGATTATCACTAGTGGAAGACAATGTAGGCTAACCATGATAGCTGTCCCAAACACCTGACTTCTATTATAGCATCACTTCAAAGGGTCATGAGAAACATTCCAGTTCATCGTGAGGAAAAAATTCTATGAAAATGTTTAAGCAGAAGGCTAAAAGACCATCTGCCAGGGATGCCATTGAAGGATGCTCTATGATGGTTAAGAGTTTGTGTTGACCCTTTGACTCCTAAACTATTTTAAGGTACATAAGAATCCCTCAGAGAACTTGAATAACTGGGCCTCACCTTCAGACACTCTGCCTCATTGGGCTAGCATGGGCCCAGGGATATGCATTTTCCCATGATATTTATTAAAATAAAATATAGAAAATATGAAAAAAATAAGGAAATGAAAATGGCCTGAAATCTCACCTATATCCCATTAACATTCAGTAGCCACATTTTCAGACATTGCTACACATATATCCCTCACATATAAATAGTTTTACATAAACTAAATCATACCAGGGAAGTGATTTTACTATCATTGATATTAATATTTCTCACTTCTCCTCATTCCACCTGAGTGAAATCAGTGTTATAAACCTAATACACTCTTTTATAAATCTATCTCTATTTTCATGTAATTATATACAAAAGCACATACATTGTATATACATGCATAAATAATGGTTTTGTCTTTAGTTTTCAAATTGGGATTGTATTATGCACACTTCCTGGCTTCTCGCTTTTTTTACCACTTAATGCAGGGAAAACTGCCAAATCAATTTGTATTTATCTGATTCATTCTATTTAATGTCTTGAAAATGTCCTATGATATGAATATTTCCAAAATTATTTATCTATTCTCCTGTTTTTGAGCACTCTTTAGCAGTTTTTTGCACTATCAATAATGCTACAGACAATTCATGTCTTTGTACTAATATTATTAATATCTACTTTAGCTTCTAAGGACTAGATTCCCAAGGTTGAGATTATTGGGTCAAATAATGCATGCTATTTCCAGATTGTTCTCCCATCCACCAGCAATGTGTGAATGGACTCCTTTCTCCATCCACACCCCAGTGTAGAATGAGTTCCCACTCTTTTTCATGTTTGCCAATTTGCTAGGTAAGAAATGATATTTTATAGTTATTCTAATTTCCATTTTTCTGACCCTCAATGAAGTGAAGCACCTTTCATATATTTATTGACCTTTGGATTTGCTATTTATAAAGAGTCTATTCATAATTTTTTGCCCACTCTTGCTTTGTTTGTAAGAGTTATTTGTATATTATAGGCATAAATTATCTGCCATATGTGTTGAAAATATTTTTCTCAGTTTATAGTTTATATTTTAACTGTTTATGATTCCTTTTGCACCATTTAAATTTATTTATATTTAACTATATTTATCTTTTAAAAATGGATTCTTGGTTTGCTCTTTCAGTCATGACTCAACAGTGAGTATTATCACTTCAATGGAGAGTCATTAGTCTAGGAGATTTCAAAGTTCCATTTTCACTCTTAATTGTGTGATTGTAAGTCTGAGAGACCACAAAGAATTCTTCCATTTCTCCAAACTCAGATGCAATGGAATGAGATTTTGCTGTCAGATTTTAAGGTCAGTAATGAGAGAGTCTAATGAGAAGGTGTATAACTTATGAATAGCAGGATATCTGTAAAACTTTAATACAACTCCAAGAAACCTAGTCATGGGCCATATCAGAATTCTATAAGAGATTTTCCTTAAGAGAAAAAAACAACCACCACTAATCACTAAGTTGATCCTACATTCTTGGGGGGATTTATGGCCAGGAACTTCTTCATTCTAGCAACTTCTTCAGACTTGCTAAGGCCATGCTGACAATGAAAAATATTAGGGAGGAGAGGGGGAAGGTGGGATCATAATGCCCAATACCCAGTATAGAGGGTGTTTATCTCAAAAGGAAAGTCTGATGTGAATGAAAACCAACAAACGGAATACCAGCACTGGACTTATTTTTTTTTTTTTCCTTAAAGAAACTTAGAAAGCACAACTTGCCAGATTTTCACCTCTGGCAGAAAATATACAGTGTTTAATTGATTCCTGAAGAATCTCTTAAGCCAAAGAAAGAGATATGTCTCAGAGAAACTTACTTGCTGGCTGTTTTACATACATGTGCACACACACACAAAGACACATCACTGCCCTGAGACTTTACAGCCAGGCTTCCAAGCTCACTGATTTACTAAACCAAGTATGAATCATCAGTTTTCCAGACCCCTGTCCCTCAAGATAATTGAGACAACAGTTGTCTACCTCCTTAGCTGTCTATCCTTAAAGGGATCTGTTTACTTTAAGAAGGGCAATGAAATCAAAAAGCAAGACCCTTCTGTTAAAATTATTTAGTAGTTTGTTTGGGGACCTAATTCTCTCTTTCTCTCTCCTCTCTTTCTCTCTGTCTCTGTCTGTCTGTCTGTCTCTCAAGTATAAATTTGGCTATGGGGACTAACACAGGATAAAGGCATTCTAAACACTATAGCAGTGTCTACTTCCAGGTCATGCACTCGTACCTCATGTTTTTTCCATGCACTTAAATCTCTTCCCTACAAATAGATAGTGAGCACTCATTGTGTTTGTATAAGTAACTGTACCATATGCCCTAATTTCAGAGTTTTTGGATACAGAAAGAATTTCTCCCAACCTGGAAGAGCCCAAATACCTGGCTTCCTTGCTCTCATAGGGAAGCTGCTAAGTGTTGCCTTAGGAAATCACAACTCCACACAGATTGATGTTACTGCCACTTCAAGACTACCCAGCAGTAGGATCTGCAGTCCTTCTCAGCTTCCTCTTTCATCCCTATATCACCTTTCCAGTGTCCAGTGTCCTCAAACATCTTACCTGTTTCTTGGACATGGACACCCTCAGTGTTATGACCCCACAAATTCTAGGCAAATCAACTTCCTCTTTTAACACTCTTCTCACTGCCTCAAGGAAGAAAGTACTCTACCTCTCAATAAAACTCTCCCTTTATCTGTCCTCAGGACTTCTTATCTCTTCTACTGCCTTAACTTAATTATTTTGATATATTTCCCTCTCTTATATCTTAAATCTGACCAATCTTCTATCAGTCCTTTCCCTTAGTTTATTATCAGCTAATAAACATAGGCTGGTCTCTCCTAAGTGTGAAAAGTTCACTTTGTCTCCCTCTTGCAGGCACTCTCTCTTTTTCTTGATAGAACAGATTGCTCTTGCTATCTCCCTTTTATCTTTCCACTAACAGACTCTCTACCATTCACTTCTATATTTATCAAAGTAATTTGTGTTTACTAAAGAGTATCTGTCACATCTAAAGTATATTTTTCTGGTCCTTATCTTACTTGACTTCTCACAGCAACTGATCCATCTCACCACTTCATTCATGAGATGTTTTCCTATTTTGTGTATGGGATGTCTTTCTCTCTCCTTAGATTCTCTTATTAGCTCTCCTAACTTCTTCTTTTTAGGATCCTGCATAGATTCTTCTTTCCTTAATGGCTCTAAAGTATAGCATCTGATAGAATTATGTTTTTAGTCAAATCCTCCTAGATTCTCTCTGTGTGACTTAAATATACAAGATTTCAACTGTTATCCAAATATGTTTGGTTTCAAAATGTATGCTACCTAAGTGACATGGGATACTTAAAATTTTCCTGTCCAGGAAGAAATTTATCATTTTTTCTCCTGTCAAACTTTACGTCCCTATATTTTTCCCATTTTGATAATTGGTGGTATAGTTTGCCTAGTTATTCTGGTAAGCATCCTGGACAACTTTGGTTTTTTAGTTACTACCCCTCCCATCACTCTTACCCTCCCCACCTGACCTCTATTTTGTCACTACACCTAAATCTACTCCACTATTGTTACCTTCATTAAGGCCCAGTTATCTATCACCTGTAAATGACCTCTTTATCTTCATGATCAATTTCCCTTGATCAGTCTCCCTTGATGGGATGATCACTCTAAAATAGAAATCATATCATGTGACCTAGCTGCTTTGATCCCTTCAGGGGGACCTGACGTCTGACCAAACAAGATTTTCCTGCAGAGTATTAGGTTTGAGACAATAAGCTACTCCCTGCCACTCTCTGGCCTGTACCTTGTCCTTCAGCTGTGAAGAGCTGACTGGTACTTCTTCCTATTCTTTCCTGGTTTTTCTCCCATTTGTGACTTTGAATGTGATATTCTAAGGTCTGGAATAACCTTTAAATTTTGGGGGTAGAGGGACTAAATGAATATATATTTATGTAAATGTATATTTATTTATGCAAAGTAGTTTTGTTTTTCCTTAAAAGCTTTCCTGTTTATCTTTCCATACATAAAATAGGTTTTCTGGACCTCTGGGGCCTTTAAAGTTTGATTATGCTTAGGGACAAATGACAGTGTCATTGAAGCAAGTTTTTAAAGAAGGTTGAGTGAGAGTTACATGATAATAAGGTATAGTGAGTCACTTAGTTTAAAAAATATTGATCATTCAGTAAACATATGTCTTTTCCTATTCCCTGTGTCATTCTCTCTCTTCCCCTTTCAGTTTCTGTCTTCCTTTGCTAAACTTTCTCACTCTGTACTTCCTTCATCACTGCCCGGTCTTAGCTGGAAGATGTACTAGGTTTGTAAGTAAATTTAGCTGTTTCACATTTTCCAAATAAACTTTAGAGACTTTTTTCCCCTGGATTGTCATGAAAAATGCCCTTTAAAAACATTTTGTTCACTTGCACAATATCCTCATTTTTAGCAAATGCCTTTGTACCTTCCCTGCCTCTGCCCTATTTTCTCATCTTCCTTTGCCCACTCAGTCACCCCCACCACAGAGTTTCTCACCCATCCTCCCAACACAGGAAAAGAAATAGTCTCAGTTCCTGACAATAAGATCAGTGATCTGCAAACCTCGAATGTCTTCCATGAATGCAAGACTTATGAAAGATGCAGTGACAACTTGGTAACTACATTTTTATCAACTCCAATGAGATAGTCAAAGGACATCTCAATGACACTGAGCCCAAGGGAGGTTTTATAGGATGGATGGATGGGTACAAGCATGGCTAAGGCAAAACAAACACCAATAAAAGGGACAAAGTTTGGGCTTTTCTGAAAATGTGATTGGGCTACAAGAAAACTTAGAATAGCTCTGCAACTCATGTGCCCTTATTATAAATAATATAAGATCTACTAAATGTGGTGTGCTCCCCATGATCTCCAGGATAAAATCCAAATTCTCATCTCCTACCTCTTCCTCCAAGATGCCCTACATTCTGACCACAGTGAATCGTTGGCACATGTACTTACCTCATACTTCAGCATCATTCTACATAATTTTTCCAATGGCCAGAATATTCATCCTACAAGTCAAAGCAGTAGCCTATTATTGGGAAGCATGGATTAACTCTGTAGGCAAACTCTGGTCCTCTGTCCCTTTCAACTGCACTTTGTTGTTAGGTGCATGACATCAATGGTCCTATTGTATGGTGCTCATTTGACTGCCTCTCAATCTTCCTAGTTAAGCCACATACTCATTAAGTCCAGGAATGTGTCTCTTTACCTAGTAGGCAAGTATCCAATAAATATTTATAGAAAGAAAGAACAAACAAATGAATAAAAAAATGTTCCTTAGGGGAAGAGGGAAGCCCTCCTCCCTTCTTATACACAGCTCTCCTCATTTCTGTGTCACATGGTGGGTGTTTCATTGTGATCCTGTCCTGGTAATGGGTTTGCAGCTAAATCTGCCCTGAGCAAACCTAGGATGTCATGACCACCTTGGCATTAAGCTTATTGTTGTTATAAAGGACTGTGGCAGCTTGCTCCATTCCCAAGGGTGAGAAAAAGTAGGATTGATTTATGGTTTCTTAAAGGGAGGGGAATGAAGGTCAAAAGCTTGACCAGTGTGAGCACTTGCCTAGATCACAAATTCAGCTATATTTCCCTTGTTGGAGAGAAGGAAGTTCGATGGATCCCAAATGGAAAATAAGAATATACCATGCAGAAAATTCTTATAAATGGAGAATCCCCAATTCTTAGTTTCATGGGGAAACTGACTGGAAAATTTTACTGAAAGAATATTATGTGGTTCCCAGAAACACTGGAAAAAACAGAATACATTCAAAAACTGGGCACTAAAAGTACAGCTAGGCACTGGGATCAGAGCCAAATTTGACCACCGAGCCAGTCTAGGGTCTACTGTTATTGCTTTCTCTAAACATAGGAAGCTGCACTTTGCACTGTCTTCTGCCTTGATCACAGACCTCACACACCACTTTTGCTCCCGGAAATTGAAAGTGGCTGCTGCCACCAATTTCTACACTGTTGCTCCCTCATGGGAAAATCACTGATCCAGTGATTAGTAGATCCAGAACTAAAAGACTGCACAGGTGTCCAACTGCATACCCATATCCTAATTGCGAAGTAGGATGAGAAATGGTAATTCTGCCTCCATAGTTTCTATAGTGGGTGGTAAGTTCAGCTTCATAAAACAGGAATCTCTCAAACATAAGATGGAGAGCCAAAATAATGACAAATATCCACTGCACACCCTAAGCCTGTCTTCACATGTTAATGGGTTCGTGAAAGAAGCAGATTGCTTCCTGTTCACATTTTTAATGTCACTTCACAACATAAAAATGAGAAAACCAAACCATTAAAATATCAAGAAATATTTTTTAGCACACATTTCTTTGAAGCACAAAAATGGTTTATACTTACTCTTGTCGACTAAAACATTATCTAAAAATAGAAATTAAATGTTTACACACACAAAAAAAAATAAGAAATAAGTTGTAAGTGCCATTTGAGTGAAATAGCTCAGAGCAACAATAATCCATCTTCTTAGACTGAGATGGCCAGAGAAGACGTCATAAGAGGAAATAATAATACTGAGCTGGATTTCTAGTCTTTTTCTATTCTTATTCTACATTCATCTTCCTTATTTTGTGACTTTTAGATCTTTATTAATGTCAACCATTGTGCTTGATATTTCCTGTTCTGTCTTCTCTACTTATCTAATCATTAATATATTTTTATAGTTCAACTCCAGAAGAAAAGTGGGTGATAGATGTATATGTACATGTGTTGGGAAACAGACATAGTAAGAACTTTATGCAAAATAAAGGACCTCAGTTTCAAGAGAAGAGTTCTGTTTCTTTGTCTATATTTGCAAACAGGTAATGGCAAACCTGGACCACTTTGAACTGCTACTCAAACTATAATTCAACATGTCCAATGACTTACTATGTCTTTTAAAATGGATTTTCTTAAATCCATAAGGCCATATTCATCATCTTCCTGCCCTGCAACTTCCTATTAACAAAAACACTTATCTTTAATTTTGAAAACTTTAAATTAGCCTTGCCTTACTCTGCCTATGGATTCCCTGGGACTAGCAAGTAATCAGATTCTGCTTTCTTCACAAAGCTTAGTGCTCTTCACTTCTTTCTGCCCCTGCATTGCTCCTTCACAGTCCACACTAGGCGACTCATACTGATTTCTTGTGGTTTCCTTGACCCCAGCCTCCCTTTTCTAGTACACACTTCACAAGATTACACAGATCAGCTTTCCCTAAATATTTATTTCAAAGTCTTGTTTCTTCCTGCCTAATTAGACTGAATGTCTTTGTCATGCTTCTAGAGATTCTCTATTGCAGAAGCATGCAAACTCTCCAATGTGTGTCAATAGAACTCACCAAATGCAGATTTTGAGTTTTGCTGATCTCATCACATTCTTGTTTAATTTTCTTTTAGGACTTAAAATACTAAAAGACCAAAATTTCAACCTATATCTCATTTCTACTCATCTAGATCATTCTTATTCTCCAAGCCTTTCTTAATATCCCTTTTCTCCACTTGGAATAATTTTCCATCTCTAGTCACTCTGAAGTAGTCCAAAGGCCCTGAATCAGGACCTAACTCATTGAGCATCCCCTTCTTTACATGTCTATGAAATTGAAAATTTATACTACACAATTTAACATTAAAATATTGTTTTATTTAATCAATCTGGTCATGATTCAAATGTGTTAGTCTTGCCTCCCTACCTAGAGTTTATGCTGCTTCAGTTTAGAGATCATGTCTTCTATGTGAATACTACTTCCAATGCTCATTTTAGTGATGGCTGGAAACATTATAAATAATCAATACATCTTTATTGATTGATGCCAGATCCCATATAGAGCTCAGTTTTTCTTATGGGTGTCTTAATTCTAAGACACCAAATCAATTCATTTTTTTAGTGATTTTGCCATGACTGTAGGAATTTTAAATACATTCTTGTATATTCCTAAATTTTGCATTTAACATTTTAAAAAGTCAGGGAAATACACAGCCTTTTGATCCGAGCAAATTCAAGTGCTGGGTCTTATGATTGAAGGAATGCTAATTCCTGGCTCTCTGACAAAGCCATCAACTTGGCAATTACTCAAAATATCTTTAGTCATGAACTCATTCCTGATACACAGTCCGTCACATCGCAAAATGTTTAAAGTACCCAGATGCCCCAGCATTCCAAATATCTGTTCTGGAATGTTTCTCAGAGACTCCATCTTCTAATTGCTCTATCCCTTTCATGGAGCAGACCTGTCAACAAATATGGACTTGATTCAGCCAGCCAAATTTCATGCTGCTTATGTCACTCACATACTCAACTTGGTCCTTCTCTCTTGAAAATCATCTGTCTTCGAGAAAATGCACATCTTTCCTCAACTGCTCTTTTTGTTTTTCCTAGAAAATGAGATGGTTTTCTTGATTCACTCTGGCTCTGCTGGCCTCTGACTTCCTCAGAGAAGAAAGCCAGGAAGCTCCAAACTACATAAAGTGAATAATCTGTGGTTCAAATTTACTTCTTTCTCTTACTGACTACAGAGCAAAAGAATGAAAGCAAATAATGAAATAAATAAGGAATCATAGACATTTGTAGGGGACTCTTTCCTTGTAAAAGTAAAATTTCACTTTTTTTCATAGATTACATCATGAGAAAAATATGTATAGAATTTCAAAATCATATTTAATGAAGTTATTTATTTCTACAGAATTTTGAAAGTTGGTTCAAGTCTAAGGTTTTTATTTCTGTTAGTTTTCTATCATTAAGGAGATTTGTTATTTTAGTTTTTACAGACAAAGTTGAGTACCCCTTATTGTTTGGTGGCAGCCATTGAAATTGCTTTGAATAAACTCTAAGAACAAAAATAATCAACTGATCCTGTTTCCACGATAGTTACTAAGAGAAAAGAATACATGATTTTATACACCACTGATTGGAGTATATTAGATATAGAGAGAGGTCATGGTCCATTGGACTCAGCAATGTGAAATTCATAATTCTAATTCATTAATCTTAAAAATAGTCACAAAGAAGAAATAAAGGAAAGTGAGGATAGTAGAATTTTTAAGCTATTGAATGAAGTATGAAGAAGTGACCACTGAGGGAAGAGATAGAAAATGGCCAAAAGTAATTTTTTGCCGAAGATGATTTTAAGTCTTCCCTTGGAGAAAGGGACTAAACATTCCCTATGTGGATCCAGATCTAGACAATATTGAAATGGACTATGTGAGCCAGAAAGCTTCCCATCACCAGAGAGATTCAGGGGACCAATGAATCAATCTCCACAAGTGACATCCGAAAGGATTCCCATACTGGTTCTGTGGTAGGCTAAGTGGACAGCAGGTTACTCTCAATTGAATACTTTAGAGGGAGGATTCTTCAAAGCTGTGAGTATTAACAAAAGTTACTTCCTGTCAAGTCACTTTAACAAATGCTGCCTTTACTTTGAAACTTTAGGTGAAAGAGCTGCAAATTCTTTACATAATCTCCAAAGGAGAGCCTGATTGCAGGAGAGCAGCACAGAAAAGCAAAAACTGTCATTTTAGCCAAAATCCAGCTGAGTTGTGCTGGCCAGAAAAGAGAAAACAAATTTTTCAATGTATTGGTAGTGCATCTATTTTCCTTCATACTAAAAAAAAAAAAAAAAAAAAAAAAAAGAGGGATTTTTTTTTTTCCTAGCCACTGCTGGTACTAATATAAACTGACGGATTATAATGAATCATTTTGGAGTAATTTCAAATTACTGATTATCTAAAAGTCAAACTCCTGTTTTTCCATAATTGTACTTTGAATTTATTTATTTGCAGGCATTAAAGCAGATGTATTACATCTCTTAGGTCATTAGTGATATCACTCTTCCTGGGGATCAGGAGGGCGGACACATGGACTCCATGAGGCTCTACCTGAAGCTGGTGAAAAACCTTGCTGGCACTTCCTGCTTTCCTTTCACCTTTAAAGATGATGGGTGTGAAGAAAACTTCAAGGCTATGGCTTCCATTTCTATCAGAGCCCTTAAGCTCTTTTTAATAGCACACATCACAATATCCACAATATCGCAGACTCCTGAGATCTGGAGCTCTCTTGTGATTGGGCTGTATCATTTTCAGCATTATCAGAGAGAAAAGGTCTAATTAGATGGCAGAGCCTGCAGAGAAGCTTATACTTATCAGCTGTTAAAAATTCTGCACAAGCTATGTCAGAGCCACAGAAGCAGAGCTGACATCCTCTGTAGGACCCCTGAAGGGCATGCCAGTCCCTAGATGGTCTGGCCAAGCTGTGGGTCAGGTACTATTGGCTTCCATAGGAAATTCTTTGATCAGGCTAGATTGTACATTATGCATGTAGTGTGCATGCAAGTGAGATTATATAAATGTACACAGATGCACACAGATACACAGCTAGATATGTACTGGCTTCACAGTCTGGCAGATTACTTACTCTCTTGAAACCTCATATCCTCTTCTATAAAATAGGGGGTGCTAATTGGACTTGTCTCATGGAGAGGGCCTTAAGTGTTACATGAGGTGAGACAGGCAATGCCCTGAACCCTGAGCCTGGCACATGCAGTCACTGTATGTAATAACCATCTTTGCTATCACCTATCCTCTCAGAGCCACAACATCTTTCTTCCCAGAAATGCTTCCCCACCATGCCCCCTGGGTATTGCACTTTGATTTAATGTTACTCTTTCATTTTCTTCCTCCTGATTTTGTGCAACTGAGATGAATCACCACCTCTCTTAGGACCTTACTCATACTTCATGTTGAGCCCATGGTAGGTATCTCACCAAAGCTTTTGGAATTGACTTAAACATCTGCTCTTGCCCCAGATGAAACCATTAAGTGGCCTCTGCCTTCCTTCCCACCTCCAGTCTCTGGTACCACGTGCATACTCTCCATGGATGCTACCTTAACCAATGACAAGATTTTTTCTATAAGGATTTTTGTGACAGTCTTAGTTTCCACATCCACACTTTTTTTTCAGTTATTGTCAAAATTGTCAAGATAGAGTGGGCCACCCTGCTCTCTCCATTCTATTGTTTTAACTATGCCATGATTTGAGTGTGGATCAATTTCAGAAAATTATTTCTTTTTCTACCCTAAACCCTCTGAAACAGTAATGTAAATAAAGGGTTTTATTTATATACAAAAATACCAACATCAAAAAAACAAAGGACAACATAGAAAAGCTGAGAACACTGCATTCAGAACAATTTGTATACAAGAAATACAATGCAAATATTATTGTTGTTCTAGCAAAAAATTAACCCTGCACCTATTTTTTGATGATAATAGATAATTAAGTTTTCTTATAAGGTTGTTTCAACTAATTTCTACTTTTTTATTATTTCTGACCCTCCATAATTCTCTCTAGGCCTGAGTGTCTGTGCTTAATTCCTCTCTTTACAATTCATACATCCAGAAGCAGCAGAAGCCAGAGTGTTTGGCTTGAAAACCTACCTTAGTATCTTGAAAAATACTAGGCTAAAATTTTGTATGACATCTTGAGGGAAAAAACAGGCCCTAGTATTGCATCTCATTGTGCAACTTTGCAATGCATTTAGAGCAGGAATACCAAAGGTCAAGCCTAAAATTTTCACTCCCCAGCTGTGGGGCCCTGAGAAGGATGTTTATTTTCCTGAAGTTTGGTTTCTTTTTCAAAGCAAGGAGCATAATAATACCTACCTTGAACAGTTTTATAGAAATTAAATAACATAATATATATAAATAATTAATCTTAAATTCCAGCACATGAAAATTAAAAAATTACTACTAGCTATGATTTTTAAGACTGACCAGTGTAATTTTATCTAGAGACTTTCAATACTTGCCTTGGTAAATAAATACAATGGGCATAATTTATCTTAGATTTGATGAACATCCTTTCATATGCTGTTATTTATCACCGGCTCCAATGGATTTACTCAGTGTGTCTTTGAAGTTGGAGTACATTTTCACAGGGAAGAAGAAGACTCTCTTCACCTTTATTTATACATATGTGCCCAGGAAACTCTGGACTCTCCTAATATGGAATGTGTCTGTGGCTCCTTCAGAGTATTCTGCTATCTTCCTCACTCAATCCTGGAGTGCCTGCCCCAGGGGCAGCTGGTTATCTCAAGCCTGCCTAATCTCTGTTTAAAACATCACTAATGTCACCCTTTACAGTTTTACAATGATATTTCTTTCTAGGTGATGTTATCTCACATTCTTTCTCAGAATCTGACCTGGTGAACTAGAGTAGACAGGGGAGGACAGGGTGGATAAAGGCACAGTCCCTGGGTTAGGCTGGTCCTGAAGCTGAAGCTACAACAAAGATTCTGGGAAGAAGTCCCCTCTTGAAGCAGAAGTAAGTATCTAAAGGGTTTAGCCATAGCAGGCAGGCAGTGAGCAGTGTTATCAAACCTTTTGGAGGAAAGGGGTGTCCTCATAGATAGATTAGACACAAGCATCAAGAGTCTGGGAGGAGGTGATACTCAGAAAAATGGGCACAGGCCAAAGTATGGCAGTGGAGACTAAGGGGGCAGCTCTTAGGAAGAGCTCTGGCAAACACTGTGGTGTTTCTCACTCATGAAGGACTAGGATCATCATCAGAACTCAAGATGGAGATGGTATAGGCACAGAACATAAGGAGGATATTTACTACCAAGAAAATATGGAAAAGTATGCAGTGACTGGGTCTCAAGGTCAAGGCAAAAGTCCAGATATCAATACAGAGACTGAACATCACAGGTTGGTAATTTATCCTAAATCCGTTTTGCTGAGGTTAAAGTTTTTTCTTAAAGATATGGATGATGTTTATCTTCCAGATCGAAGGTCCTGGCTAGACAGAAAGGAAGATGGCAGACTGGGAGAAAAGCAAGATATGATAGGTAAAAATGGGCATCTGACCATGCTATATTAGTGCATAACTAATTTAGCTAACAAAGTAAAATAAATATCAATATAATTATCAAATAATGAATGTTTCTGTGTGTATTGTCTCTCTAAATCAATGAAGATATATATTAGATTGACTATAGTCTAAATTCTCTCCTTTCCATCTAGTATTATGAATATTAATTAAGTCAAAGAGACTATTTCAATTGGGAATTGTATTCTGTCTACTCCTTACCCCAAAACATTATTTTTCCTGCTATAGATCAATGACAAGGTCAAGATATAAACACCTATCCACAATGCACAGCTGTCAAGAACCACTTTGTGTGGTGACTATTTAGAATTACACCTTACGGGAACCCCCACCATTCCATTGGCAGTGGGAGAACACAGCCTCCCAATGTGCCCCAATTATCCAAAAGGACAGCAGGATTCCCTGGCATCAGAAAGCCTACCAACATACAGCCTCCAAGACACCAGAAATCTTCAGGTTTCCTACAAAGAATAGAAGCTTTCTGCTAAGCACATTTCTGCCTGGCATTATTTCATGGAGTTTTTTGGTTTGTGTTTTTTTTTGGCCTCATTAAGAAATTTAACCCATTTTGCTTGTGGAATCTTTCATGGAAGAAGAAAAGACCATGAATTGAACCACCAACAGTGATAATTAAATCCTTCCCCAAGAAATTTTGTTGTCTCACACATTTTGCTGACCACAAGATCTCTTTAATGAATGGGTAGAGAAAACCTCTTCTGGGTGAGTGGCTGGCTGAACAATGCCTCCTATTATAGATGGTGCATCTATGGGCTCATCTTTGGGGTGTTTGATGTTCTCCTCTGAGGTCAGGGAGGGAAGAAGGCAGAATGAGAACTTTCGGGGATAACTATTGTTCATCACCTTTGCTTCATCACAGGTGAATTCCATTCCAAAACATACACAGATGGCGGAGCTGAGTGTTTGTTTGCATCTTGTGTTGTACTCTTTTGGAAAAAAAAGAAAAAGAAAAAGAAAGAAAGAAAAGCAAATGCTGTATAGAAAAAAAAGAAGGAAAAGAAAAAGCAACAAAGGAAGAAACTATAAACTGATGTGAAATGAGTTAACTCGTGTTTATGATGAGTGAATTGAATAAGACAGGAGCAATTCCTAAGCTGTGATCAGCAAAATGTTTTTAAAAAGCTCTAGCAAAGCCTTATGTGAAAGGAAGCAATGAACACTACTCAGCTAAACATGCCCACATGAACTATAATTGGGCAATAAACAGAGTCACACAACATGCTATTATGCTCAGTTTATAAGACACAGTCTCCACAAAAAGTAGCACAAATTACCACGATTTCTATTCTACCAGGCCCTTGGGTGGTTAAGTTATGAGAAGAGCTCACTATATAACGCTACTAAGCAAAGCATTGAAAAGGCTGATTGAATTTTACTCAGCACTCCTAGGTTTGGGATAATTCTTTCCTTTAAGAGAAAATGAATGGGTATGTTCTGGTTCTTTAGCCTGAAATTGGAAAACAGGACATTATTTGGGGATTTTACCAACCCTTCGGTCCCTGGTCCTTATGCATCTGCCTTCTGTCGTCAGTCCCAAACCACAAGCTTTTAATTTTCCCTGAAGATTAAACCAATATTTACTAGTAAGCCTGCATTTATCCTAAAAACTCTTTACTGGAAACTATTGGTTTCAAGTAAATGTTAGATCTTGTTTAAGAATAGTTGCCCCTCCTTAGTGAGGCAAGCAACAGGAAAAAAAAAAACTACATATTTGATAGGAGAATGAAGAAGAAAATTTTCTTTTATTTCTGTCTAACGTAGCAGACTTTTTCAGTTTATTCATGTGTCATTTGTTTCCTAGGATTTATCATTAGCTGTCCAATCCAGTAATTTCTAAATGTTGGCAAAGAGTCACTTCTGGTGGAGGTTATTAGTAGAGTCAGATATAAAGATACAGGGAGTTCAAAAAAGGTTAAAAAGAAATCTAGCTTGTATAGATATCCCAATAAATATGAGACTTAGGAGAAAAATTCTCAGTATCAAAAAGCATACTGTTTCCAAGATGACTTGCTATAAACCTTGTGTTTGCCTTTCTACCCCTTATCATTGGAGTAAACAGATCTTTTTTCTCTCTTTAAGGCCAGCATGCTTCAATTTTCAATAAAAGAAATATTTAAGAATATTCTCACAAACTTCTAATGAGGTTTTATCTCTTATTTAGTTTGAAATTTTGATAATCAGTAGAATTTTTGCTGACAATCCAATTAATATCAGTAGGATTCCAGACACATATCATCCAACGGCTATGGGAAAATATCACGTGTCATGCACCATCAATACAGAGTGCTCTAAGGATGCCCAAATGAGCCAATATAAAGTCACTAGAGATCTCCTAGCATTTCTTAAAGAGATAGAGCATATTAACCAAATTGCAACTGAACAGAGTACATGTGGTCTACCTAAATTATTCTCATAACTGAGAAAGACAAGCTTTAATCTTATTTCAGCTGTTGTGCTCTACTCCTGGGCCTGTCTTTTCCCCAAGGTAGCTGCATAACAATCCTTCAGAATAAGCTGGTAGAGGGAAGGGACTGTTCTTGATATCTTGGTCTAGTCCTTAAACTAGTTGACATTGAAGATAAAACACTGGGCACAGAGAAGCCTACATTGAAGTGCATTTGGTTGAAAGTCTGCTCTAATAATAAAACAGAGTCCATCCTACACTTCCAGAAAAAAACAAGCTTAGGGCAATTGAAGAAAATCTCTGCAGATCCTCCCACAAACCTCACTGTCTACTTTTCTGGGGAAGACACAACTGAGCCTGAAATTACAACTCGGATCAGAAAATACAGACCTTGGTGGTCACTATGGCATTGTCTCTTGCAGCCAGGTTTAATGCTTCAAGATTGTGATGAGGGATAAGCAAGAGACAATTACTAAGGCCTTGTCCTTCAACCATGGACCGTTTCCTGAGGACCCATTCCCTGAGGGTACAAGAGGGTTACAAAGCCTGGCAGACTATGTAATGAGGTCTAGGAATACAGAGATTTGAGTTCTAGTCCTAGCTCTGCATAAATGCAGTGTGCCTTCACCTTATCTGAAATTTCAGAAAGATGAATACCATATGATTTCACTTATATGTGGAATCTAAGGAACAAAATAAATGAACAAACAAAGTAAAAACAGACTCACAGATACAGAGAACAAACTGATGATTGCCAGATGGGAAGGGCATTAGGGGCTGGATGAAAAAGGTAAAGGGATTAAGAAGTACACATTAGTAGTTTCAAAATAGTCACGGGGATGGGGAGAACGGCATAGGAAATATAGGAAATATAGTTAATAATGTTATAATGGCTATGAGTAGAGCCAGATGAATACTAGAGTATAATCAGAGAGATCACTTTGTAAATCATAGAAATGTCTAACCATTGTGTCATATACCTGAAACTAATAAATGAATGAATGAATGAATGAATGAATAAATAAATAAAACATTAAGGATTAGGTATGTGATTTTTATTATATGATCATGAAGTTAGAGGAATTGCTCCAAACCTGAGGCTGCCGTTTAATGAATGTGTGACTTGGAGAATGTCACCTACTGTCTCTTAGTCTAAATCTATTCAACCTACAATATGAACTTAACAAGGTACTAGTGAAAACTAGATAAGATAATATAGTTATTTCTCACTATGCAAACCCTAACTAAACTCAGGAACCAAATAGATGTGGAAAAATATTATAATATAAAGATTTCTTATAAATTTTGAGCAGATAATTTTATTTTTTATCTCAAAGAATTATTATATTGTTTCAAATAATTTTATAATTGCTTACTGAATAAAAAGATGTGTGTTTGATAAGTTGAATTTTACTCAAATATTAATTTTATACCAATTATTTAATGAAACTGATATTAAGTTACAACGTCTATCATAGGTCAACCTCTAGGTTACTATGCTGTAACTTCTGTTTTAACAAAAGTCAACCTCTGTTATAAATTCACAAAGTTTATCAATGGCCCTCACTCCAAGTATTAGAAATTTTTTCTTTTTTATGACTTATCCCACTAACTATGGATCTTCACAGAAATTGGCTTTGATTTCGGAAAGTAATTAATGAAAGTCAATTGTTTGCAATCAAATATTTGATTATTAAGCAAAAACAAAAACAAACAAACAAAAAATTGTTGAGCGAACCCAAGGAAATACAAAGAAGAATAAAACATGACGCTTTATAGTCAAGGGGCTAAAATTACAATTGAGAAACAACATTAACATAGCACTGATCTCTGAGGTACCATAATAAGAGACCAGTATAAGCTGCTATGAGACATGCTGCTGTAACTGTTTCTCCTACCTGGTGTGTCTGGAGAGTCACCTCTCCAATTAACATAGATAACCCTTAACCTTAAATGTGTCTTCTTGTAGCTGAGAATGAGCCTTCAAAATCAGGGGTCCCTAACCCCCAAAGCCACAGACCATTACCAGTCTGTGGCCTGTTATGATCCAGGCCACACAGCAGAAGGTGGGCAGTGGACCAGTGAGTGAATTTTCATCTGTATTTACAGCTGCTCCCCAGTACTAGCATCACCACCTCAGCTCCACTACAGATCATCAGGTTCTCATAGGAGCACTGGTCCCTGGTGCCAAAAAGGTTGGGGACTGCTGTTCTAACTGGTCTATCATTCACAAGTGGCCTGTTATGTGGCAGGCTCAGTAGTGAGCAGGCAGAGCTCTTGCTTCTTGGTTCTTATGGTCCAACAGGGAAGGTGTATCTTTCTTGTTATATTAGCTTGTTAGGGCTGATATAACAAATTACTACACACTTAGTGACTTAAAACACAGGAATTTATTTTCTCACAATTCTAGAGTCTGGAAGACCAAAATCAAGTGGTCAGCAGGGCTGTACTCTCCCTGAAGTCTTGAAAAAAGATCCTTCCTTGTCTCTTCCAGCTTCTATTGGCTCATGCATTCTCTGGCTTGGGGCGCATAACTCTAATCTCTGCCCCTGTCTTCACACAACCTTCTTTCTCATGTTTATGACCCAAATCTCCTTCTGTCTTTCTCTTAAAAGGACACCTGTCATTGGATTTAAGGGAACTCTAATTCAAGAATGATCTTATCTCAAAATTTTTAACCTAATTATATCTGCAAAATCTCTTGTTACAAATAAGGTTACATTCACATGTCCTAGGGATATGACATGGATATATCTTTTTGGAAACCATCATTTAACCCATCATACTTGTCTTGAGAGAAATAACTATACAGGTGGTAAATGCCGAGTTGAAGTATAGAATATGGAAGCATCTCAGGAGGTGGCTGGTCTAGAGTTGGGGATTAAGGGAGGTTTTCCTGAAATATTGATTAAGACCTGAAGGATGGCAAGAGGGGGTGGTGGAGTAAAGAGCACCCCTGGCTTGAGGACGATAATGGGCTTGGATTAGAGGAGGTAGATGAGAAGGAAGAAAGAAATTTAAAAGAATCTAGGATGGATGGAACAGAGAGAGCAGAGCAAGTAGAGTCTAATTTTTTTTCCTAAGAGTCATTTGAGTTTAATCATCCTTCTCTTAGAATCTTAAATTTTCTCTCCTAATTACCTATACTCAAGAAGATTGCTACCTTAATATAAGACTGGATAAGGGAATCTATATAGCTATTTCATATTATCACATTGAAATACAGCTAGAACTGAGCATAATTTGTGAATATCTGTTCTCCAAGAATACACTTTTGCTAAGTTGTTTTTCTGTCACCTTACATTTCTCATATCTGCTCTTTCAGCTATAACTGCTTCCCACTCTACTTATTCAATTCATTTTAAGAAGTACTACTAAGGCCATTTGTTTATGAAACCCCACTTGATATTTTACTGATTCTCCTCAAAAAATAAAAATATTAAAAAGGAGAGAATTAATCAACATTTGCTTACAAAAAGGATAATAATAATAATATATGCTTGATTCTCAAAAGATGTGAGACTCTGAATCAATTAAACCTCGTGTTTGGATTGATTCTTATCTAATGAAAACTCATCTATTTCTAATTATTCTCCCCTGATAGTTACAATCATTATCTCATCCAGAAGTGACAAAATTTCTGAAAAGTATTGTCACTCTATTCTTTTCTCAGGGGTCTGCAGTAGCTCTTATATTACAATGATTTTTATAACAAAACATCTGCTTATCCTCTAATATTGAGTCGTAAATAATATTCTATTTGCAAATCCTTCTGGAATTAAGAAAAAGTCAGTGTCAAGAGATTAGAAGGGTTATGCAGTTAAATTCAAGAAAGTGTTACTTAATCTTAGGAAAGAGACTTGATCATTTAGCTAATTATTGTCACCACGCTTTAAAATCATCCATTTTGCTATTTGGTTGTATTGGCGTTATGCTTTAAGAAGGCTCCACTAAGAATCTGGGAGGTTAACTTTCTCCAGAACACGAAGACTTATAATTCTGTAAATTCCTGAAGCCATTCCTATATAAAAATACATGTCTCATATTTACATTTATATCTTTTTTAATTTTTATTTTATATTAGTTTTAGGCATACAATAAAGTGGGTTAGACATTTATATAGTTCATTCATATCTTAATGGCCTTTATTATTTTAGTAATACAGTTTCTTGGTTTCCATTATCTAAGGCAGACAGGGGTAAGATGACCTAGAACAGCTTTTAAACCAAATTGTTTAGATTGCCAGATCATTAGCAAAAACACAAGAAGATTTGAAAATTATATGGGGCCTTACAAAGCTATGGAGCACAAGCTCTTCCTTTGCTTTCCCTGTACAATCACAGTGTTACTAATGCATAAACCAGATGTAGAACTGCTTCAGGCCATAAATTTTCCTTGGTTCCAGTCAGCCAGAGTAGTGAAAGAAGAATACTAGCATGAAGGAAAGAGAATTACTGTTAAATTCACATGTTTTGAAATAACCTACTTATGCTAACATTATTTCCTCCTACACAAAATCAAACAAACAAAAAGTCTTGAGGCTAGAATGAAGTTCAACCTTCTGTTTGGGCTTATTACAGAAAAAAAGCAGAATTCCTGTAAGCTACATATATCAAAGGAATATACATGATCTTTGGAGTAACAGTACAAAGTAATATCAATGATTATACCTAGAAATATTTTCTTACCTGATGCCAATTATATCAATGTCCTCACAGCTTGCTTATTTACTGAACTAGAGTTAAAAGGTGCTACAGCTATTTCAAATAGGTCCAAAAAATAACTACCTTTCCTCAGTGGCACCAGTTGTCTCATGATGTTACCAGTTCTTTGATTCCTTGAATTTTCATGACATTTTGTCAAATTTTCTTTTATATTATTATTTGGGTTCATTTCTTTTCTGTCTTATTGATGTAGTATACAGGACATCCTGGTAGCTGCAAGGAAAACAGATATCATTAATATACTGCCTTGGGCCACGAGAAAAGCACAATCCAAAAGAGAAGCTGTAATGAGAATATAAGTGAACTACAGTATAAAGCTGAAAAATACAACTGCAATGGAGTTCACAGAAAGAAGATGCTTCCCATGTTGGAGACATTAGGGAAATATTTATAAAGAAAGTAGGGCCTGAAATAGATCTTAAAAGGTGGAAATGATTTCCATAAGTGAACACTGATTGTGGGGTAGGCGCGGGGCATGGAGGAGGTGTGGGTGGTGTATTGGAATTCCACAGTGAAGAAAAGTGATGAGCCAAGGACACAGTTGTGTGGAGATTTGGGCATAAGTGGTGTTAAAGCATGGGTGTAGTACAGTAAAAAGTCAGGAGAACTGTGGCCTAAACATCTGAAAAGGTTGCTCTGAGATCATATATTATAGGGGAAGTTCTGGGGCAGAGCAGGACTGTGATAAAAGGGGTGTTTTGGTAACCATGTCAAAGAGTTGGTGAGAAGAACTGAAGGTCAGAACTAGAACATTGTGGAGGTCAGCGCCTAGCTGATTGAGAAGGGAAGGTTTCAGTGGTGAGATGCCCAGTTGGAAGAACACACAAGAGGCTGACATGAGAATGAAACTGGTAAGCACCAACTTTATGCAGGGAGTGCATTTCTATTTTGCCTCTGCTTCTGCTCTTCTTTTGTCCCCCAGGGGACTGCCTTAGCTCCACATATATCAGAGTACAATAGTGGCATTCAACTACACATGTGTGATACAATAAGCTGAATTATGCTTACATATTTTAGGCACAGGCCCCCTACTACACTAATGTAGCATTCTAAATCTGGGGTCCTGCTCCTAGCCACAAGCCTGAATCACAGCCAGACCTGAGACCAGCCAGGCCCTGGATCCAAATGGAGACATAAAAATAAGGGAAGAGAGGGAGCAAAGACAGATAATGAGAACAAAGGAAAGATAGCCAAGTTATTCTACATCTATGGCCTCAGAGTCAGGAAGAGGAAAAGCTACTTTAGATGAGCCTCTGAGGTTCTGAGCTTCTGTAGCTAAGTGCATCTTGTTTCCATTAACAAAAAAAAGGGAAATATGAGGCAGAGACCTAAGCAATGATGTGGATTGTTCTAGATATTAATTTTGAAGTGTTCGTGATATGCTTAGGTGAGAATATTCAAGAGGCAGTCAGAAATATAGAAGAGGATAACTGGATAGAGATAAAAAACGGAGACATACATTTGGGGTAAATGTTTACGTTGATTATGGCTGATCCAAGAGGGTATAGGATGAGAAAAAAGACCAAGGAAAGAATTCAAAGAACACCTATATGAATGGTGAGCCAAAAAAAAGGAGCCGGAGAAGGAGGCCAAAGAGGAGAGTAGGAATTGAAAGACAAGTAGAGGCTAAAATATTGCAGAGGCCAAAGACTGAAGGAGAAGCGAATCCTCAGGAGTAAGAAGTGCAGCATCCAGAGGAGGGTTCTCTCTTCCTCCACTCTATTTGCCAGCCCCAGCGCTAAGGTTCTTCTTGCCCTCATAAATGAAGAAGATTGCAAGAGATCTCTGCTTCTCTGAATGTAATCTCTCCAACTCTAGCCCATATTGACTACTACTTCCTAATTAACTTTTTAAAACATTTTATCTTGTCATCCTGTGTCTGAAAACTGCAGTAGCTCCCTCTTGCCTGTGGAAATTCAACTGTTGAGGCTGGTCTTCAGGCTCAATTATTCAGACTCCATTAATTAACATCTTATGTGCCTGACTTTCTCTTTCATCATCTCCAATACATATTTTATAGAGACAAGCCAAGCCTCACACTGTTTCCACACAAGACTATCATGCCTACACTTCTTTCCAGTTTCCCTGCTTTCAATTCTCATTTCCATCCTCTCTGAGAAGACAAATAGTACACCAACATGAAAATTGAAAGAAAGCCTCTCTGTTTCATCCTCTTCTATTATAGCTTGGAGCTTATTTTAGCTTTAATGCCTACTATTTTACTGTATGATTGTTCGTTGAATTACAAGAGTATTAAGGGCAACAAACAAGTGTCTTATTTCTTTGTATCCCAGTAGTGCCCAGCAAAGCATGGATCACAAAGCAGATGCTTAGATGTAGACTGAGAATATTTTAACTTATCTCTCTCCCATGCAATGGTGGTCTAATGTGTTGGTAGCTGCCTAAGATATAATCTGAGATACCCCCATTGCAAAACATCAACCCCACTACCTGCCATGAAACTTTTCTAAATTTGTTCATTTAGGTCACGAAGGCTTTTCTACTGTGCTGTCCAATATGGTAGCCACTACCTACCGTTAATTATTTTCGTATGAACCTCTGCGTGACACCACAACCACCACCACCACCACCACCGCCGCCACCACCACTACTGCTGTTAGCGAGCAATAGTGCCCTAACTTTTCTTTGTAAGAATGACTTCCATGTGTAAACTGGGATCTTCAGGTAAGCCCACAGGTCTATCATTAGGGGAAATTATGGACCAAGATAGTGTCAAAAGAGAGTAGTGCCACCAAGTCAGACTGTTCAGCACTTGCTCCCCACACATGGCCCAGGTGAAACCTCTGTGTGGGACATTTGTCAAAAGACATAGTTTTCTTTTCAGGTTCTCTAATATTTGGAACTCAATGTGATTAGCCTCTTATTAAGAGCAGAAAATCCACTAGCCAGTAAATCCTGACTTTAACCAACTAGAAAGGGTCCTTTGCAGGGGACAGTCTTAGATATATGCAATAAGAAACAGGTATGTGGAAAACTTATACACACACACTCTTTGAATAGTTTTGTTCTCCCCTCAATTTCTTTTCTACTGTGACCTACTGCATGGAGGTCATGAGGAAAAAAGCTACGCTGGAAAAATTTTTGTCAGTACTTGGTCCCTCCACTTAAGTCTAAGATACCTAAGATAGGGAAGCAAGGTTGTAAGATTCTCTCATTTGCAATGGCTCAGAATCATGGAAGTGGGTCCAGATCTCAGTTCAAAATGTGCAAAAAGATCTGTAACCCATGAAAAGGCAGGAAAAGAAATAGTAGCTTCTAGAAGGGCATCTATCCAGAAATTTTTTTCCCCTGGCATACTTGGTGTAGGTTTAAGAGTGCCAAATCAAGCTATAGTTCTCAAAGTGTGGAACCCTCGAACCAACAGCATTAGCATTACCTGGGTACTTATTTAAAATGCCAGATGGGTGTCAGAATATTTGGGGAGATCACTTCATAAATTATATAAATGACTAACCATTGTACTATATACATGAAATGAATATTAATTAATTAGTTAATTAATTAAAAAATAAATAATAAATAATAAAAAATACAAATTCTCAGACTCCACTCCAGACCTGCTGAAGAAGCAATTATGCTGTAACAAGCCCTCCAGGTCATTCTGATGATACACACTTGGGATCTCTGATTAGGCAATTAAATTAAAGCTTCTGCCTTTTATTCTCTCTCTCCCTTTCTACCTCTTCCTCATCCATTATCCACCATCTCCCAAATCCCAATGACTAGAGCTTCTACATTTCAAATAGGGGGTAGACTGCAAAATGAAAATGATTCTTAGAATAGTGAGAAAATCAGTAAGTAATGAATGAGAAAGGAAAAATCAACTGGAAAAAATATTTTTTCCAATCAATCACTGGGTTCTCGTTGTATGCTTGTTCACACTACAGTTACAAAAAGAGGCTCTGGGGCCAGAAGATCTGGATTCGAACTCAGCTCTTCTACCTACCAGTTATGTGACATGAAGCATGGCATTTTACCTCTCTGCATATATTCTCTCATCTCTGAGGAGAAAAATATACCACCTAAGTTGTGTCATCATAAGGATTAAATGTTTAATTAGATTTAAGTTTTAGAACAGTGTCTGACACGTAAGCACAATTGAATTGTTAGTATCTAAGAGCATCACCATTTAAAATCAAGCAACATCATTATTTGTCTGACATCATCGACTTAACAAACCTTTGTTTAGAAATTTAAGATTGTGAAATAGCTCGATAACAATGGTAAAAAATGAATGAATAAACAAACAAACAAACAAACAAATAAATAAATAAAGTACCAGGATATTACTAGGTATCCAAGATACTTCTTAAGAATGAAGGCCACTTCCTCTCTCCTGTCTCCCCAGGTTTCTCTTCAGAGCAGGGAGACACCCTTCCCCAAAGGCATAGAATGGGAAATGGAAATCTTCAGGTCTGGGCAGGAAGAGGGAAACTGATCCAGGTCTGAGGATCCTGCAAAGTCCACTGCAGGACTGACTGTAGGTTTGTGTTTTACTCAAGAAACCCAGAGGGGAGGATCCAAGGAAGAAACAGGAGGAAGCTGAAGATTGGGGCAGACAGCTCAGGGAGGCGGCTATACTCCAGGCAGTCTTCAGAGGGGAGCCACTGCTCTTTTGTCTGGACAAAGCAGACTGCCAGATTGTAATTTGAGTGGGGACAGGGCAGGGACTGAGCCACACAATCAAAGGGTTCAGGCTCTACAAAGCCAGTTCCCTTCAGAGTCAGCTTACTACAGGGCTCCCCTGGGCCCCACCAGTGGAAGCAGATGAAATAAAAGAGGGAATAGAGACAGATTTTTGGAGACTTTGGTTTCTAATCAATTGTTCTGAAAACTACCTGCAACTTTGAATATATTCCTAACATCTTAAATTTTCTTAAAAATTCAAGGCCATATTCTCATTGGAGCTTTTTTCTTCAGCCTCTTCTTCCCCATCTTCTTTCTTGTTGTATTGTCCGTTCAGCCTAGGATTTGAGCTTCGAAACACAGTCCCATTTTAGACAAACTTATGAGCAAACACTTGGTTTCTTTTCTATGAGGATATATGTTTCAGAAATTTTTTTTCTTTCTTGGAACCCATACTTCTTAGAATAGAGTTTTTTCCAAACCTTTTGAAAGACATCCTAATTACAGGAGAGCAAATAGTTGAACTTAATATAAGGAGTCTTGTGAAAGGCTATGAGCATGAATTATGGCTTTAAAGAAGAGTTTGGGGAAAATCATGTGCATGCCTTCTGATTGGAAAACACATCATTAATATTTCCTTTGTGATTCTTCTCTATCAAGTTTTTGCTGTGTACATACCAAACTATAATGTTTTAGCAAAACCACTTTAATAAATAGAAAGGACATTAGCTCCCCTTTCTCCAATTCTTAACTAAATACATATTTTTATAGGCTGTCTAATCTCATTCATTTTGTTATGGTTCTGACAGAGACATTAATGTCTGAAAAAATAAATTGTAAATTATTTTTAAAAATAATTAAAAAGTCGTCTGAGACATTAATAAAATAAAAATAAATTACTTAAAACCCACCTGTAAACATGTCACTATATTACACAGTTTAAATCATTTGCTTATAATCTTATAAATCAAACAACTTAATCTCTGCCTTAATTCTATACAATGATGGGTGGACCAGTTCTGTAATGTCATGAGATCTCATGAGCCTATTAGAAGACTCTAGGACTTCCACCTCAACCTCCATACTACTCCACCCATGGGCTGAAATTAAGGAACAATCTTTTAAAACAACTATCAATATGTCTGCCTACTGTGATCAAATTCATTAGAAAACAGCTAAATTCTATATTTCACTTGGTGTGCAATGTTTTACTTTTTCTCTTTCCCTTTCTTCTCCAGTATTCACATGGAAATAATGCCATAGTTCTCTAGGGGTAAATTTAAGGTGCTCTCCAAGGATCTGAATATTTCAGTAAGCTCAGGCAGAGGGGTGGATAGGTATCTCTGGCAGCAAGAGAGATGGAAAGGAGAAGACAGTAACTCCTTTAAAATTTTTTTAATCAATATTACTATTAGTAATTATTTCTTGGAAATACTGAAAAAGTATAAAGAGTTTTTTTTTTTAATATACATACACACATAGTATCATACTCTAAGTACTCTAAAATTAGGATCATAGCAAGTAAATACATGTGTATTTTAAATTTCATATAATACTGAGAGTAATTTCCAATGGTGCTGAATATTATTTTAGAAAAATGTTTTGCAATATGAGGTTTGGAGTAGATTTCATTGGAGACTTAGGTAAAAACTCCAACTCCCGAATCCTGCACCAAAATCAGAAAATCAGAAAGAGGGAATATGGGACAAAAGTTGAGGGGCATGAAGAGTTATGTATTTTCAAAGATCATCTTGGGTAATTTGAAATAAAACCCATTTTCTCATTTTAAGAACTACTGTTAGAAGTCAGGCCTAATAATGACATAGTATTCCATTTATGATAATGAGAATCTCATGAGTCTCTATTGCTAGACATTTGGTTTTTTAAATTTACTTGGCCTCAGGTTTTTAAAGTTAATGATTTATTGTACTCCAGAAGTTGCAATAAGTTCAACAGTGCATGGAAATGCCCATTTCATTTAACTTCTTTGCACTTTTAAAATATGAAAAAAAAACTTTGTCAATCCAATAGATAAATGTTTTTTTACTATATATTTCAATTTATGTTGCTTTGTTTCCTAGTAGGTTGAATAATGTCCATGTGTTTATTGACCATTTATGTTTTCTTATCCTCTCGTTCTATTGAAGAGTTAATCCTTGTTCTAATTAATTTATAAGGTATCTATATTTGTTGAAGATATTAATTCATTTCCTCACATTTTTGTAACATGTATTGTTTCTTTTTAACCTTTTAATTTTATCAGCTTGTTTTGATGTGAAGTATAGATTACATGCAATCAAGATATGATGCTAGTGTCTTCAATACTTCTTCCTTATGAACATCCTTGTCTTGTCAGCATCAGTAAAATACCCCTTTTTATTTCCTCGTTTCTTCTACAGATTAATTCTTTAATATATTTGGAATCTATTTTTATATATAATTTGAAGAAAAAGTTCTTGTTTATTTTTTTCCAAATTGTTTATCAACTTTTCCAGTGGCACTTTAACAAATACAATTTTACTCCATAATTTAAAATGCCAAGATTATCAAAATAATATGTATAGATATAGTAGTCTTTTTTCCATTATTTACTCTTCTGTTCCATTGTAACTTTATGCTACATTTTAGTATTTAAAAATGCACTTTTTTTCTCATGAGTTTTGTTACTCAAAATTGTCTCAATTAAGAATCACTTTTTCAAGTTTTGAATATATCTTGATTTAATTTCAATTAGAATTCCATTAAATAAATAAAAAATTTAAAGAAAATACATATTTCAATAACTGGTATTCTTGTGAAGAAAAATGTCATGTTTTCATTTAATCAAATCACATTTTATGCCACTAAGTAAAATTTTTAGTTTCCCTCCCATAAGTACTAAATAGCCTTATTAATTTTATTGATATGTGTTTTATATTTTGTCTGATATCAAGTTTATTTTATTCAATTAAATTTTGAACTGAGGAATAAAAATATTGATTTATGTTTATTCTGTAACTTGTTACTTTTCAAAATCATCATTAATTCTAACACTTTTTCATTCATTTAATTATGTTTTATAGGTTACAAACTATATCATCTATAAATAACAATTTATCTCCTCCTTCCCAAACATTACATTTCTCATGACTTTTTCTTGTCTTTTTGCAGTGACTAGACCTTTTATAAAAACTATGAGTAATATTGGTAATGGGAGGCATACTTTTCTGAACTTTAATGTCTTTGGTATTTCACTGTAAGCATGAGATTGGACTTTAATTGGTAATAGCTATAATATATTTGAAATATCAGATTAAAGAAATCTTCCTTATCATACTAAAGAAATGATTATATATATGAATCCTGGAACTGCATTTATTTTGTAACTTTATTTTGAACTACATTTAGACTTATAGAAAAATTGGAAAATAGTACAAAGAGTTTCCATATTTCCCTCTCCCAGCTTCCTTCAGTGTTCACATGTTACAAAACCATAATACATTTATCAGAACCAGGAAATTAACACCAATACAATACCATTAACTAACGGCCTATTCAAATTTCACCTTTTTTTTAAACTAATGTCTTTGTTGTTGTTGTTGTTGTAGTTGTAGTTGTTGTTTGTGATCTTATTTAAGATCCTACATCACATTAGTCTCAAGCAGTCTGTAATAGTTTCTCATCTGTCTTTCTTGACTGTGACATTACTGAACAATATTGATCAGTTGTTTTGCCAATTTTTGCTCCATTTAGGTTTGTCTAGTATTTTTACATGATTTATACTATGCATATTTGGTAAGAATACCATAGAAATAATGCAGTGTCCTCTGTACATCATATCACATTACTTCACAGGGCTCAAGAGGGTTAAGGTGATTTCTAATAGATTTCTTATATTGTAAACTTTCTTTCCCTATACAACTAATAAACAACTTAAGGGAGTTAATTTGAGACTATACATCCTGTTTTCCTCAAATTTTCACCCACTGATTTTAGCATCCATCAGTGAGACTCGACTAAGCATTTTTGTATTAGAAATGAATTATGAACTTTACCAAATGCCTTTTGGAGATTGATCAAGATCATCATGTGCTTCGTCAATTGCTTTAGATTTATAAGAAGACATTCTATTAATTTGTTGCGTTTTAATAATAGATTTCTTCATTTTAAACTATTCATGAATAAACTCTAATGTTTATTTTCCCTTTAATATACTGTTGGATATAATTTGCTAGCATTAAACTTAAAACTTTTGAAACTGGAATTATTAGATTGATCTGTGGAATTCTGTGTGTGTGTGTGTGTGTGTGTGTGTGTGTGTGTGTGTGTGTGCGTGTGTTTAACTACAAAATGATCCATTCTCAGTGAACCAGTCTTGAAAACTGGGAGAGACTATGATACTGCAAAGGATGTGTGAAGATTTTCGAAGGGCTGCCCTAATGTGATACCTTTTAATGAAATCAATTGCCACATCTTTAACTTCACTATGATATCTTTCCTAAAATTTGTCTAATCTGAGAATGGACCTGTGGTAAAGGCTAACTTTCAACATAACTCCTTTCTTACCACCCTTTCACAATTGTACTTCTCTACTTTGCATAAGAAAAGAAGAGCCCTCAACCATCTGGAATCTTACTAGTTGCATTTCCTCAAGGAACAGAAATCTCTAAGAAAATTCAAATCTTTAATCTCTAAATAAGATTCAAAATATTGCTTTGGGTGTTGAGAAAGTGAAGAATGCTGATGACTGAGGAACAAATTCCTGCACTTGTCAGTTGGCTTCCAATTCTTTGCTTTGTACAAAATTGAAGGGAGACCTGATATAATTATTAATTTTAGATCATTAAAAATATTACTTGAAAAGAGTTCAAAGAATTAAGTTACATTTCCACAACAAAACTTCCATATCCAATTATTGCTTATGTTAATCAAGTTTCACAAAAGAAAATCAAGAATAAAAATTTTAGTGAACTCTTGTCACATTTTAACGAAAAGTATTACTCATCCACAAACACATTATGAACTCATAATTCCATTCATTTGTTTAAGAGAGGCAATTTCAATAAAATTTTGCTTTTTATACTTAATAATTATCAATAGTATGTTTATCTTTGTGATTCTTTGTCTTCTATTCATTATAATCATAATTATAGAAATTTTTACATTTAAATATTTTTTTAAATTTAAAATAATAGGCTTTTTGTAATGATATGTAATAGGTGATGAATATAGACTTTCAAACATAAAAAATAAAATCTATGAGGGAATGAAACAGAAATATAAAATAAGAGAGAAAAGGAAGAGATGTAGAATTTCAAATTTAAAATAAGATCTATTTTTCTTTATTTTTAAATGATTAATAATGGTTATCAAATTAGTATGGTATTTCACTGGATAAGTTTTAAAGTAATTTTATTTTAAAATTACAACGTTTACAATATTTCAGAAATTACATTTTTTACATGATTTAAAACTTGACAAAAATAATCTAATTTGAAATTAGATGTCAGTTTTGAAATGTGTAAGGACATATAGCTATATATATATGCATAAAATTATTTTATGGGTACACAAGCAAAAAATTGATAACCATTAAAAAATCTACACTGTGAATTTTCAAATTTATTCAAATGTGAAATACTCCATCACTGATTAAATAAATTGTTTGCAAAGATTATCTATTTGAATGAGCTAATCCATCTATTCAAGGAATTTATTTTACTTATAGCCCACACAACAACCTAATTCTAGTTTGTATGAATTATTGTAGAAACTTCCTGAATATAAACCATTACTCAAGTAGTATATTTAGCGCATGTTATTATGTGGACTACGAACTCTGACTTGTGTAAAAAACAATATATGCTTCTCAATGACTGGTATTGGGTAATCTCAGCTAATGAGCAGGAAACTAAGTTGATTGGTTAGCATTTGTATAATGCAAGGCAGTTTTCATGTCTTAAAATGTTGATTTGTGTTATTGTTTTCACTCCAAAGTTTATGTGTGCAATGCTTCAAAAGGCTAAAATTCAAACTGTCAGAGTTTGGAGTAAGGAAAGTTTTATAAATTGAGAAGGTGCCAACCAAGAAGCTGGGAGACCAAATCCTCAAATTCATCTTTAAAAAGTAGAGTTAAGTCTTCTTTTATGTCAAGGAAAGGGGAAATGAGAGTGGCAAAAGGTGATTGACCACCACACACATCTGGCACAAGTAGGAGTCTGAGGAATATTGTGTTAGTTAATGTGAGTCTGGTCTCAGAGTTCCTGCAAATCTTAGATAAACAATGCAAAACACTCAACCCCAAGAAGAATTCCTCTAATGATTAGCATTTCTGTATGCAAGACAAAGCAGAAGCTATTAAATTGAAGGCCATAGAAACAAAGTAGGCTTGAACAAGATAGAGTCAGAGAGACCATCATTTCATTCTGTTATATGATAAATTTTAAATAATAATAAGAAATCTCAGATTTATTTTTGCCTCCATAGAAAAAAAGATATTGGCACTTACAAATTTTTTTTTTTTGCAAAAACAAAATAACAATATTCAAAACACACAAGGGACTTCTATTTTCTGACCCAGCATATAAGGAGCTTATTAGTCATTACTCCCATTCTGTGAACAAAATGAAAATCACCATCTCTTCTTAGATCCACCTTTAGACTGAGGTCACAGGACAAACTGCTACCCTCAAACTTGGAGAACATACAGAATACATGTGAGTATAGAGTAAACTCTGAATATAGAGATTACAGTTTACCTGGGCAGAGGCCTAGGAGCCACTGTAATTAGCACAGGAATAGGAAAACTTTAACTGCACTTGACAAATTGCTAGAGGCTTGATATAGACAAGAGTTAAAAACAGCAAGAAAGAAATATTCAAAGAACTCATACAACTCAATAACAGCAACGACAAAAAAAAAAATGATCCAATCAAAAAATAGGCAGAGGACCTGAACAGACACTTCTCCCTGGAGGACATACGAATGGCCAACAAATATATGAAAAGATGTTCAACATCACTACCTATTAGGGAAATGCAAATTAAAACCACAATGAGATACCATCTCACACCTGTTAGAATAACTATAATCAACAGGGAAATAATAACAAATGTTGGAGAGGATACGGAAAAAATGGAACCCTCATACACTGATTGTGGGACTGCAAATTGGTACAGCCACTATGGAAAACAGTATGAAAGTTCCTCAAAAAACTAAGAATTGATCTACCATATGATCCAGCAATCTCTCTACTGGGTATTTACCCCAAAGACTTGAAAATCCATATCCAAAAAGATATTTGCACACTGATGTTTATAACAGCATTATTCACAGTGGCCAGGACATGGAAGCAACCGAAGTGTCCTACAACAGATGATTGGCTAAAGAAGCTGTGGTACATATATACAATGGAATATTACTCAGCCATAAGAAGAGATGAAATACTGCCTTTTGCGACAAGGATGGACCTTGAGATAATCATGCTAAGCGAAATAAGACAGACAGAAAAAGTTGAAAATCACATGATATCACTTATATGTTGGATGTAAACCTAAAAGCAACAAATGAACAGGACAAACAAACAGAGACTCATGGACATGAAATATAGACTAATGGTTACCAGAGGACTATGGACTAGTGGTTCCTAGTGAGATGCGGGAGGAAGGAGGTGTAGGTGGGGTAGAGGGGGTGAAATATAGGGTTTAGGAGAAGGGTGAAGTGGGTAATGGGGATCAAATATATGATAGCTAAAGGAAACTGGACTTTGAGTGGAATAATACACAATAGAATATACAGATGTCAAATGATAATATACACCTGAAAATTATATAATTGTATTAACCAATGTTACTCCAATATACTTAATTAACATTTAAAAAAAAAACAGCAAGAGGGGGACAAGTTTTAAGTGAATCCTCATACTATTATGAATTTTAGCTCCAGGAGCTCTAGGTTTCCAATAGTGAAAATCAAGAAAACAAAAATTTCCAAATGTTTCTAGCAGGGTTAGGGAGGAGCCTTTTCAAAATATGCCCAGAGTATTCTATTCTCCTTAACAAGACCTGCCCTCAGGACTTAAGTCTTTTACCAGATCCCAATCTACTGAAGTTTTACCAGAGACTAACTGACCAGGGGAAGGTAAAATACCTAACTCCATCCCTCTCTAGAATTCTTCTATCACCTAAAGGTCATAGGGACTGAGAAGCACTTGTGAAGGTCATAGTCCACTGACACAAGCTCAATACAATTCTGAGGTCAAGTCACAGGACTACAGAATTCTTCTCCCCACAAATCTTACCATCACATTAGAGGATAACACTTGAATGAGCATCATATCTCAGACTTTACCTATGAAGTCTCTAGGAAAACTCAAAACAATTGGGGAGAGGAAATAATGGACAACAATGGAGATTATAGTCTCTGACATACACAGCTATACCAAATAATACACACAGCCTAACTCATGGTCAGATAAAAATAAAACCTTACCCTAAAATACTATTTACCTCAGTTCCTTTCACCCAGTACATCATGTCTAACTTTTAACAAAAAATTACAAGGTATACTAATAGGTAACAAATACAATAACAAGAGATAAAGAAGGACCCAACAATTCTATTTCTGGATATTTATTTGAAAAAATCCAAAACTCTAATGCAAAAAGATGTGTGCACCCTTATATTCATTGCAGCATTATTTACAATAGTTAAGATATGGAAGCAACCTACATGCCCATCAATAGACAATTAGATAAAGAAGTGGTACATATATACAATAGAATATATTACTCAGTCATAACAAAGAATGACATCTTTCCATTTGTAACAACGTGGGTGGACCTAGAGGGTATTGAGCTAAGTGAAATAGGTTGGACAGAGAAAGACAAATACCATGTGATTCCACTTATATGTGGAATCTAACAAATAAAATAAACAAACAAACAAAAAAGAAAGAAAGAAACTCATAGATACAGGGATGGTTGCCAGATAGGAGAGGTATTGGGGTAATGGATGAAAAATGAGAAGGGATTAGGAAGTACAAATTGGTAGTTACAAAATAGTCATGGTGATGTAAAGTATAGCATAGGGAATATCGTCAACAATATTGTAATAATTGTGTATGTTGTCAGATGCATACTAGATTTATCAGGGTGATCACTTCATAAGTTCTATAAATGTTTAATCACTATGTTGAACACCTAAAACTAATATAATATTGTATATCAAATGTAATCAAAAATAAAAAAATTATTTAAAAAATAAATAATGAATGGAGGGACTTGAAACATTTTGTTTTAAGGTACTTGTAGTATCTTTGAAGCCATTATTTGAAAGTAGGCTTGAATTAGTTATATATGGATATTGTAAATTCTAGAACAACCACAAAAAATTAGTTTTAAAAAATATATAAATGATATGCAAAGAGAGAAAAGAAAATGAATCATTTAAAATACTCAATTAAAAGCAGGGAAGGCAATAAAAGAGTGAAAGACCAGATAAAAGAAACAAAGAATAAAGCAACAAATAGAAAATAGTGACTCTAACTATATCAATAATCACTTTAAACATTAATGATATGAATAAATCAATTAAGAAACAGACTTAGAGTAGGACCATAAACCAAAATGCAACTATATTTCACCTACAAGAAGCTCAATTTAAATATGAAGACACAGATAGATTCTGAGTAAAGATATGGAGAAAAATATACTAAGCTAACATTAATCCAAAGAAAGCTGGAGTGGACATTTTCATTTCAGACAAAGCACACTTCAGAGCAAGGGAAATTATCCAGGATAAGAGAGGCATTGTATAATTAAAAAAAGGGTCAGCTCTCCAAGAAGACATGACAATTTTTAATATGTAAGCTCCTGACAAAAAAGTACCAATATACATAAGACAAAAAGTGATAGAACTGCAAGGAAAAATAGATAAATGCAAAGTTATAGTTGGAATATTCAGTACCTCTCTATCAGAAGAAGACAGATCCAGCAGGCAGGAAATCAGTAAGAATATATTTGAACTCTATAGCACCATCAATCAAATGTATATAATTGAAATCTATTGACTACATCCAACAACAGCAGAATGCTCATTCTTCTCAAGCTCATAGTATGACATTCACCAAGACTGATCACATTCTGGACCATAAAACCCATCTTAACAAATTTAAAAGAACAGAAGACATACTAAGTATGCTCTCAGAGAACAACATAATTAAACTAAAAATCCATAACGGAATGATAGGTGGAAAATCCCAAAATACTTGGAGGGTAAACAAATTCAACAATCTGCTCAAGAGCACACAGCTAACAGGAGCCTAGATATTTAAATCTTTTCCCGTTTCATCCTGGAGTGCTTGCTTATGCTGTTTTGCTATATCCCTTTCTAATTCACTGGAAACTGTTAACATATCGTAAAAATCTGGAAGTCCTTGAGATTATTCATATTTGTATTTTACTGGCTATGAGCAAAAGTGAGAAAATAAAAATCCTAAGGCAAAAGCATTATAATTTATAGTCGCCTTTCTACAGTACATCTTTTGTGGTTATTTACCTCATCGTATCCAGCATTTTTGCCCTTTAAGATTTCATTTTTGTCTTACCTATCAATATTAAAGCCACGGTGTTTAGAATGTTATAGAATGTTATTACTATGGTATATGTTAAGAAAGTGTCTGACAGGAGGGTCATCAAGATCAGGAGGGCTGAGTGAGGAGATATGTTGAGATCTGATCAGTAAGTTATGGTATAGTTTTATGCTTTAGTTTTCATGGGCCAGTCAACATATTAACTGGAAAGCTTTTAAAAATAAAAATAAATAAAAAGAAAAATAAAATAAAATAAAATGAAAAATTAAAACAAACTTTTACCAATTCCATGTCAAAAATTATAGCTTTTAGCTTTGGGTAGTATTTTTATTAATTGAATATTTGGAGTTGATAAAAAACAATTTTTGTTCTTTAGCTTACTTTAGCTAGCTTATGAGTGCAGTTTTTTTGCCAACTGGCAGGAATTAAAGCTCCTGGTAAGTTATTCAGTACTCTGGATTTTCTTGTCAGTGTGTGCACGGTTACCATCTGAAAGATGTACACAAGGATCTAAATTCTCCTCAGCATTGGGAAAACCATGCCTCAAGACTTAAGTTCCACTTACCATAAAAGACTATTTAGAATGGTTGCCCATGACTTTTGGTTTTCAGAATGTGTCTGTCAAAGTCAGGCATAAATACTTGGAGCTTCGCAAATCAAATCCAAACAAATTTTCTTTTGATTTTAGATACATGAGTATTTAATAGAAATAAAATAATTATAATCTATATGTTTTTGATTAATTTAAAAATAGTTTATCCAAATACCATGTGTAAGACAGACTTTAAGTACAAGATGACTATTTGGCCTTTTGGTCTGTTAAACTTTTCGAATTATGCTTGTTGAAATTTTGCTTGTTGAAACAGAAATTGGCCAAGGCTAAAAGATAAAATGTAACTCTAACTTCAAAGTGTTGAAATTGTATTTAAAACCCAGACCCTTAGAAACATATCTCTCTTGTCTGAATTGTAGTGTTCACTTGACTTTTTGTTATGTCAGACCTGATCAAGGTGGTGGCCAGGGACTCTTTGATCAGCTCCTACATTAGGATTGGAGGCTGAGCTGCAGCCCCTCCACTGAATTTCATTCAAGATGTAGTTTCTGAGCTAAGTGAAAAGCCAAGGAACATGATCAAGCGGGAAAATTATTTTTCTCCCTAAACATTGATGATATGTATTGTTTCTTCTGCATTCTAAATCTCAGTTACCAGTGGTTGACTTTTAATAAAAATGCATAACTATTTTCATCAGCGAAATGATTGACAAGGCCACAGTCAACATTTGTCTAAGATCCTTCTTTGCAGTCCTTTACCATTAGGCTCCCACAGCATTTAAAATACTAGGCTCCCTCAAGTTTATGTATTTGCTGCCCATCTTCCCAATCTGTAACCTATAAACTCTGCCTCAGCATTTATATATCATTTCAAATGATATTCTTTCCTGAAACAAAGTAGTACATTCTCCCTCCCTTTGTAATTGTCATGTTTTCTCATTGTGGTTATCAGTTTGCATTCTCTCTAAAACGTAAAGCCCTTGAGGCAGGTATTTACTATTTTTTTATGTTCCCAAGTCCTTTCAACAAGTTTGACATAAATATTTAGTGACCCTTTACATAATAATAAATGAAAAAGTGAAAGTAAGATTTACACCTTACACAGTTCATTGTTTTCTTCATAAAAGATATCCAGTGCACCATCAAAATCTCCTAATATATTCTTCTGAAACTATACCAAAGACAAAATCACTTATTTACTAAACAATATTTATTAAGCACATCCTTTGTGCCTAACCCCCTCTCTGGTGCTGGCAATACTGTGCTATAGAAGCCAGGTGAGACCCTAATGTCAAGGATCATACAGTCTTGGCCATATCTTTCAGGGAAACTCTATGGTGTCTGGAATTTCTAAGATAAAAATATCTCCTGTCACTTTCTCTCTCTCGTTCTATGACAATTCAATTATCATTTTTATTGTTATTTCTGATATAACATTAGCACTCTTTAGACTTTCCTAGCATCGATATTTTCATGGCAGTAATGAGCACTCATCATCTAAGATAAAGTGGAAGAGGTTCATAATTGCCTACCAGCTAGGGAATCTCTGCAAGTGTTTGTTTTGTTTTGTTTTGTTTTTTGTTTTGTTTTTTGTTTTTGTTTTTATTTTTTATTTTACTGACTCAGAATTACCTCTTTCGTCCATTAAACCAGAAATTATCCTCTTTCAGCTGCTCTGAGCCATTTGGAGGAGGAATGAAGAAAGGATGTGTGAGAACAAACATCAGCTTCTAAAATTATGCCTAACCCCATGTCAATTAGCCAGTGAGATTGGTGGATCACAAACCAGTGAGATAGAAAATGCCAAGTAGCAAGTGTCTGGCCCTTGGACATGGCAACAGGTTATGGATGCAAAGTTTCCTCCTGTCTGGGAGTTTTAACTAAAGCTTCAAGCTTAGCCTAATGGCTTTTTAAGTACCTCTGCATTCCAAGGTGATGCACTAGATTAGATACTCCCCACAAAGGTAACTCCCCACAGTATCTAAACCATCCTAAAACACAAATGTCACCTATGAAAAAAAACAGTATGGTTTCAGTAGAGAGGAGAAGCCATTTCTTTGAAGAGAATCCAGAAGAATACAGAGCATTGTGTTATTTCACTTCTCCCCTATGTTTCCCCTATCTTCAATCTAAGCGATGGGGCTCCTACAGATATCCTCATAGCCATTGGGTAGTCCGTGAAAGGGAAGATTTGCATCTTTCTGCAAGCTGGATATTTTCTGATCACAGACTTCTGCAGGTCTCCAGCCAGAGTAGAGTGAGAGATGTCATAGAAAGATGGACTTGTGCCCCCAAAGACTAGGGGTATATTGAGGATAAAATGAGACTCCCCTTTACAGAATCTGAGTCAGTGGTGGGCTAAACATTCACAGGAGCAGTGGATAGCAGAGTTTGGTGGGGTACAAATGTGTGAGATTTCCCCTGGATATAGCATGTGTAGTCTCAAGTTATTTTGAAAAAAAATGCTCAAGAGGGCTTTTTGTTGCAACAAGTGTAATAAAAACAGCAATGTCATGAAAAGGGCATGACTTCAGAAGTCACCAGCAACTGAGAAGAGGAAAGGGTAGCTCAGAAGAACCTACCAATAAACCCCTACGAAAGATGGTGCCACCAGCACAATGGGTTTTGAAAGGCTGAAAGAGGAATTCAGATAGAATCAGGTAAGAATAAACTCCTTTGCCCCATTCACTCTAACCTCCCACCTTCTCTTTCCTTTCCTCTATCCCAGAAGAGAGTAGTGATAGAAGTTAAAAAAAACAAACAAACAAACAAAAGGAAGATTGTGTATCCCCCACCTACTATAGCTAAAGAGATTCTCAAGCCTAGCCTAAACTATGGAGAGGGATAAAGTCTTAAATTGAATGTAACATTTATTTATGAAAATTTAATTCGTACTGGATTTTATAAAACCTGAAGGTAATTGGTGAGTATCCGTACCTTCTCACAATGTTGCCAAATTGATATTGAAGGGACATTGACAAGAAGGATTTGAAGGCAGTGAGAGAAAAAAAAATAAGCCATTTTTAGCTTTTACACTACTTCGTTCAGCTCATTTCAATACACCAGTGCAGTGATAGCCACATAAATGTCTCAAGGCTGCACCTTGAGCTTGATTATGGCTCATTCCTTAGACAGTGGAGGAACACATGCTGTGTCTGGTCTATTTGGGAAAAACATGTGGCATAGCAGACACATGGGTGACCTGCTTGTGTCACATTGAAACTTAACTCTACCCACCCAAGACTACTCATTTACATCTCTAAAAGATGTTTACTTTCTACAGAATATCAATCCTATTGATATCAGTAGAAGTTCCAAAGAAAATAACATAAAAGATTCATTGTCAAAATATAGGGTAATCTTTGGTTAAACGGTCAAGTTTTGTTATAGTCAGCTTTCTTAGAACTTTTCTGTAGATTGCTCCATATTGTAAATCTGTAAACTCTACAGTTTCCCTGACTTATTTGTCTCCAGAGCTCTTTTTATCCTCAGAAAGCATCCAAAGTGACCAGGACACCATGAAGCATACTTGGGAAATTCTGCATTAGGGAATGTGGGTAGGGAAAAAAGACTTTTGCTCAGAAGGTCATTGGGTACTCTCTCCCTCCTTCTGTTGGCTGTCCTTATTCAGCTAAAATTATTTTCTACCGGGTAGTATTATAGTCATTTTAAAGAGGAATAAGACATAAAATGTTAAATGAAGTCTCCCATCACATAGCTGGTTATTTGCAGAACAAAGAGTAGAAACCATCCCTGGATTTCTTTTCATATCTTGCTACCTGGTTAATGCTTAATAATTTTCCACACATATTCGAGATCTTCAATTTTGCAAGTGAGTTTAATCTTTACAAAAGTAAAGATGCATAGGTGGTGAGAGTCTGTAGGTATGATATAAAGGCCTAAAATTAAGTACCACTACTATGTGCTGTCTTAATATCTGAGGATACCAGAAAGGCTCATTTAGCCTAACTGCAAATTCCCTTCTCCATTCTTACTCCCAAGGATAAGGTTCTCTAACCAGACTATGGTCCTTATCAAGGAGACTAGGCATAGTTCCCACTTTATGCTAAAGAGTGGGCTTCAATTCCCTGTCAATTCAAACCAGTCAGTCACATCCTCCCCTGGAAGCCAAGGACACCTCCCTGTCCTGATGTTACAAAGCCTGGTGGTTCACTCTGTTCTTGAGTGCCACCCCCAAGTGGCCCTGTATGACATTCAGTGTCCTCCTCCTTTAAATTGTGAGTAAATGTGACTGATAGACAGCTGTATATCTAATATCAGGTGTCATGTGTTTAGCCATTCCAGAGCTCTAGGGTGAGAATCATTCCTTCACCAACAAGGTGAATAGGAAATGATTAATACAGGGAGTTGTACAATGTACAGCCAATATCTGAAATTGTAAATAGGAAGGCATTCCTGTTATATATAAAACTTTTAAAAAATAAATTTGTTTCAAGAACTTAGAATAAATTGTGCTTGGTTATCTTCATAGACTAGCTGTACTATCAAATAAAGAGCTTGGGTGGCTCTCTCTCAACCAGAAGAATGTTAATGACTGAAGTAATTTAAAATACGGGTTTTGGAGTCAGACTGGATGGGAATGAAATCTTAGCTTTCACTTAGTAGGTGTATGGACTTTAACACTTTATTTAAATTCTTGGCCTTACTTTCACCACCAAACAATGGAAAAAATAACACCCATATCACAGTTACTATGAAGACCAGATAATGCCAAGTAAAGCACCTGGGAAGTAATCTATCATATGGTAAATGCTCAAGAAATGTTAGCTGGCTATTGCTTGTATTTTTAAATTGAAAAACATTTTCTTGTAGAAAAGTAAATATTTCTGTAAGAAATAACCACGACACCATCATTTGTCTTGAACGAACATGTGAATTAATTCATCCAAGCCTGCTCTTATAGTTGGAACACCCAATAATTATAATTTTTTTCAATTTAATATATAAATACATAGTCACCTGACACATAGACATAGATGAACAGATATAGATATAGTTATAAATATAGATATAGATAGAGATAGAGATAGAGATAGAGATAGAGATAGAGATAGAGATAGAGATAGAGATAGATAGAGATAGAGATAGAGATAGAGATAGAGGTAGTGAGAGTGAGGGAGAGAGAGAAATAGAGCATGAGAGAGAGGTGTTCTGAGAAGATTGAGTTGTCCCGGGTGGAACCTTGATGAACTCTTGTTGTTAGAGGTGTTAGAGGATAGTGATTTCACTGATGAAAATGAACAGATTTTTTTAAAGAAAGAACAATATTATCACCTTTGAGAGAGGTGCAAGGGAAAGTGAAATTAGAATTACATGAGAGAATACTATGAACCAGAACTATTATGATGTAATGAAAACAAGTTAATGGAATTATTTCCATAGTCCAGAAATCTTTTCTATCTGACAGAGTTCAGAGATGCTCAACTCAATATTCTCTTCTCTCCCTAATTATAGGACACCTAGTCATACTATTCTCCATTAATTAGTTAATGATATTATTAGATAAATAGAACTGAAGTTCATATGGTCATGAGAAATTTCTATCTGTGTCTAATACAGAAGAGCCAAGTGGAAATTCTATTCAAATCACTAAGTTATCTGTGAAGAAAGCCAGACCCTATACTTCTGAATTACTGATGCACTTGGTTCTGTTCCATGTTAACAGCCTTTTAGACAAAGGCAGGGCTATTTCATCATAGAACACACTCAGCAGTTGTGTTTTCTATAATACTTTGAGAATAAGACAATGGACTCTAACATTATCTTAGGTCACTGGTATACTAATTGTAATACACGTTGGAGTTTTGCAATTCCTTCTGTTTCATTATTATTCATCTTTAAGACATTTATTTGTGTTTTTTAAATTATGACACTCATAAAAAAATAGCAAGTGGAAATAAATCTAAATAAGTGAAAAGAGTAGTTTTGTAATGTTTTTCTAAAAATTTTTGTAATTCCTTTTACAGAGATTAATTCATACCAGTTTTATCTTGTTATTGAGTACACATCTTATTATTATGTACTATAAAACAGAACCCAAACACATTACAAATTTTAAGAGTTTTGAAATCCCAACAGACATCAAGATCTGGTATATTAAATACAATTTGATCATTGAATTTGGATGATTTCTTGAAAATTAAATGTTGTAAATTTAAAATCATGTCATGAGGCTTTCAACTCAAGACCTGGATAATGATGTATTTTGTTAATAATTCACAAAATGGTGACTTAGGTAACTGATTTATCTTTTGGAAGATGAAACATAATCTGGACAATAACCTGGCTGTGACCATTCCCTAATCTAAAAATTGTTATATTTAGCACGTATAATATCCTTCCTTACCTCTTTTATCATCTCAAAGATCCAGAGGAGTTAAAAGGTAATCCATTCAATCATTTATTCACTCAGAAGACATACATCAAACACCAACTGAGGACCAGACACTGGAACAGGCATTACTAATACTCCTCTCAACCCAAATGAGAATGTTCATTGAGCTGAGATAGTCACCATTTACTTAGAACAATTCAGTGTGGTGGACACAGTTTTAGAAACCCAGAAAGAGTGGTAAACTCTATATAGAAGAGCTTAGGAAGATTGCACAGAGGGGATAGCATTTAAATTGGGTGGAGGAGTAATTCACCAGTCAGAGACAAGGGAAAAGTTATTCATCTCAAGCAGAGGAGTCATTGCGTGTAAAGCTAGGAAGTTTAAAGAGCTAAGCATTTCAGAGTGAACGGAGTACAGGGTGCTTGTGAGGGCAAGAGAGGTGGGAGCACTAAAAAGGAAGGTGGGAGGTAGGTTGCAAATGATTTTCAACATATTTCCACCAAAGACTTTAAGGAAAAAAAGTGACACAATTAGATTTGCCTATCTGAAAGATATTTGAAGGAAGTTTAAGTACAGACTAATAGTAGCAAGTTGAAAAAAAAGAAGGCAATAAGACTATTGCAATATTCTAAATAAAAGATAGAAAGTATTGTTAAACTAAGGCATTGGCAGGGGAATAGAGAGAAAGAAATGTATTTGGTAGTTTCAGGAGGTAGAATTATAGGTCTTAATGAACTATTAGATATAGGGGCCGATGGAAAGATGGTAATTTTGGCAGCTGTGAAAATGTGAATGCCCTTAACTACATACATACTACAAGAAGAATAGATTGGGAAAAAGTCAAAATCTGGCAAAGTGGGGAGAGTTTTATTAAACTCGTTGAGATTAAGATCATAAGCTGAGTTTCAGATGATAAAAACTTATGTCCAATAAATATGTGCAATAAAGAAGAGGATCCAGAAATAGAAAGGAATTATAATGTAGAATTAGGAGTCAATGATGTGTACATAGCAGTCAAAGGTGTTACAGTGAATGAGGTAACCATTAGGAATGTATCATGCTTGAAGAAAGTAGAATCAAGGATGGAACTTCAGTCAGTTCTAAATTCTAAGCCATCCGATTTACAGACATAGATTAGACTGTTGCAACAAATTAAAGTTCAATGTCTAAACCATTGTTTAAGAACCATTGTTTCAGCAGTGGCTTGTATTTTATATTATTATTAATAAAACTGATATCAGTAACACTGGTGAAATATGATTTTAATAAGTTTATTAAAGATAATCTAATTGTCTTATTTTTATCACAGTCATATTCTTAATGTCTGTCCAAATTATTTATTAATGGTAGAAACAGTAAAATCTTGCAAAATGGACATATATAGATATTCAGATGTAGATATATAGAGTTAACTCACATGATAGGTGTATGTATAAATATAGCTATAATTAATGTTTGTATCCACCAGGAGTTGTCTCTTCTAATAACTTACTTTTTACTTTTCAGATTTTTGTGTTTCTAATACAAAGAGAATTGGTTTAGCACCATAAGGTAACTTACAGTTCATATTTGCCTCAATATTTCTAGCTTTGTTTACCCAGTAAGAGTGACTCATTTCTATTGATAGGATCTTTTTAATTGAAAATGTGCGTAGTAGCACTGTAGCAATGTCATTCTGACATAGTATGCTAAGAATGACCCATAGCAGAATTCCCAAATGTATCTGAGAACAGATCGTGGAAATCCTTTTCAGCATCATTCTTTAGTTAAGACTTATGCAAAAACTAACTCAGGTCTCCACAGTTAGTTTCCCTGCAATTTCCAGTAACTGTGTCATTTTATATAATTTTGTTTCTATGACCCTGATCTGAAAATGGAACAGATTTTATTTTACTCCTCTTTTCTCTTTGCCCTACAGTGCAATACAAGTTCATGCAATTCTATCCCCAAGCACAAGGCCTAGGCAGATGTATATATAAGCCGTCACATAAAAGCCTTGCACATTTATACAGTGTATTTGGATAACACACGCACATATAATAAAGCTTTCCATAGATACTTTTTCATTCTATGTTCTCACTTCTAAGTGAAATAAAAAATCAGTGAGAGATCACTAGAATGTTTCACCCAGATGACATTATTGTCATATGTACATGCCATAATTCATACATTAATATGTAAAGATGACATTTTTTAATAAAGTGTGTCACTTTAATTTAGAGCTGAAGAAGAAGACATAGGAAAATATTTTCCAATTCATTAGGCCACATGCCCAAAGAAATAAATCCTTCTGATGAATCCTGTCATCACATTGTAATTCCAACACTTCAATATTCTGAAATTAACCAGACCCATGCCACCCTCTACTTCACTATTTCAGCCTAAAATGCTTCCAGAAAGTTCCCTAAGTGCTAGCTGTGAAATTACATTGTATTCTAATGGGAGTCACTAGGCAGGGGGTAAAAGAGGATGTTTTGAAGTGTGTAACTGATTTTAGATAAGCAGTGAGCTCATGTATCAAGAAAAGGACTTGTTTCCTTTTCACATTTTACATAGTGAAGCAGCCAAACTAATTTTACAAGCAAGAATTTTACTGTAGCTATTGCATTTCATTGTATATAAGCAAAAGTTTTCTGTTGCAGCCTTAAAATATTTCTTGGTGGCACTTATTTAATGACTCTGGAGGGGTTTTCCTCCCTCATAGTACCATCTGGCAGAGGTTTGTAGGGAAACTGTTGATCCCAGTCTCCATTGAAAGAAAAAAAATGAATTGGCAGTTGGCTGTCATTGTTCTTCTATTTCAATTCCTCAGCACTTCAGATTACACTGTTTCTAGCCAGCAAAATGCTGAAGCAGACCTTTGGAAATTTTCTTATAGACATTAGTCTTTCAGAACCTGCCTGTCAATTATCTTCAAAAGACAGAGTCAGCTTCTTAAAATCAAAAAGTCCCCATTCCTGCCATATGTCAGAGAATGTTCACTATTGACTTCGAATATGTTCTTTCAAACATCTTACAAATATGGGGCTTAATGAGAAATTTAATTCATTTTTAAAGCTTTGGTTTCTAGAGAAAATCAAAGTCAGCACAAACACACTTCCATTTCCTAAGCACTCTCTTAGCATATTCCTCCTGAATACATTCAATAATATTCATTGAGCACCTACTATGTTTTGGACAAAAAAAAAAGGGTTCTATGGAAAGGAACCTCACAGGGTGGTCTGATTATAAACTCATAACTGGTCATGGTGGGTAGTAGCCCAGGCATATAACTTCCTTAATCCAAAGTTATCTTTGTCTTAATCAAGCCCTGTTAATTGTTCTTGTGTGCATGTAGTTTAACACACCTTTGGAATAAGTGTAACCACCCTCAAAAGAGCACATAATCTTAACTATACTGTAATCCTATCATTGCCTTGTTGTCACCCACTTCACATAATTTTCCTTAAATTCCCTCCTTAACTTCAAATGCATAAAAGAAATTGTAAGACTGTCATTGTCTAGAACATTTGAGAACTTGCTTTCTGACAATTGTCATCAATTTAGCTCAAATAAACTCATAAAAATTCTCTAATAGTTTGGACATTTCTTGGCTTGACAATATGCTAGTGATTCACATTTATCTATGGATAAAAAATACTCTTATCCTTAGATTCTATGATGAAATAATTTGAAAAACCCATTGTTAAAACACAGAAATATTTCTCCCTTGTAAAGACGTAACAGAGCTGTTACTATGCTAACGGGTACTATGTATATCTATGAGAGGAGGAAAAAAAATTTTTTTAATTGAGAGCATCAATCAGGATTGGTTTTTGAAGCATATTGCTCCATGTTGATAATGCTTTATCGTCCTAGATCTTTATTATGTTTATTTATTGATTGTTGTACATTTAAGTCCATCAACCCAGACAAGGATGTTGTCTAACACTGTGTTATTTAAGAAGCCTAATTTGCTATGGTGTCCCTGAATGTTAAATAGCATAATATTGATTTAAATTGTCATATACATTTTCTATGCTTCAATAATATAAAAATAAAATAAGGTGATATTGAGGGCCATCTTATACATGTGTTAGGCATTGTGCTGGTTTCTTTTTGTGAATGATCAGATTCAAATCTTAAAACAACATATAAGACAGAACTATTATTACCTTCATTTTTTTTAGATACAGAAAGTATGACACAAATAAATAACTTGCCCAAGCTACACAGCTATTTTAAAGTGTTGCTGAAATTCACCCACAGTCAGGCTGTCTCCAAACCCAGGGCTCTGGATCTTCCCTGGGTGGAAAAGGCACCTTTCAAGTCACTGTACCTACTCTTTACTTGATACGATTGTAGATGACTCCCTACCTCTCCATTAAATTTGAGAGCAGAGCTGGTAAGTAAAATCGTGTTCTTGTTTTTAAAAAATTATGTACAATGATAAGAAATGGAATGAATAGATATATTAATAGCTGGGGCAAGGTAGGGGAAGGATGATTCATGGGGGAACATCAAGGGTAAAAAAGAAAATGCTCCCCTGATTTGACCCAAAATTTACAGGGAAAAAAATATGCTGTAGTACTTTATTTGGAATAGAGAAAGGAATTACCATGTGAAAAAAATAATCATAGTGTTATTAAACATTTAAAACATTAAATTTGGGTGATAAAATGGATATATCAGTATATAAATTCATCAGTAGTTTCACATTGGTTAATAAATATACAGAGATGGTTAAATATTCACAGTGAATAGTAAATTCTTAAAAGTATTAAATTAAATAATCAATCTTTATTATATTGATTAGGTCTTTATCAATATTGATTTTAAGTCAGCATCATTCAAATTTAAAAGGATGTTAGAAAATTCTAATATTTATTAGAATTTTATATACCATGCATACTGCTAATTGCCGTGAAATATACAAAGGTGAATAAATTAAGAGAGCAATGTAAGAGGTATGCAGGGTACCAGTTAGCAAAGTAAGTTCACTCTACAGGGTTGAGAAAAATAATCACAAGGTTTGAACGTAGATTTAATGTGAGAGGGGAAAAAAAACAGGGAGCATTGAAGAGTTTTGAACATGACTGCAACCTTATGAATGCAGTGTTGAATGAAGGTTAATCTGACAAAGGTGTAGGACAGACTGGAACCAAACCTGCAACATTTCTGGAATCATTTATAACTAAGAGGATGAGGGCGAGGTCTAAGATGATGAAAGAGAGAGTAGAGAAAAGGGACAAATTCAGGACTTGTTCCATTTTTAAAATCGAACAACAATACGAACCAAGAACAGAAATAAGATCTGGAGAATAACTTGCTGAGAGAGAAGATAAGGAGAATTAGTCAAAAAGCTGTCTAAGCTTTAAATCTAAATGAGTAGGACATCTTGTCCCCAGGAAGAAAAAAAAAAGACAGTTTGAAAGAGTAAAGAGTAAGATACTCAAATCTGTTTTAATCATGTTAGTTTAAAGTAACATTGTGACATTAAAGCAAACAAGCACATCAAGCAGTTGCAGACACAGGTGCATAGCCCAGATGGAAGAATATTGATAAAAAATCTTAAAACTTACACCATCAGAGAGACAGGTTTGGTCTGTGAGAGAGGTGAAGCAGAACTGAAATGTTTTTTACCTTAATCTGAAAATTATGCCCTTTAATCCAAGATCCCATACTTCTTCTTGTCCACCTTGCTTTGATGTATATGAATAGGTACTTCTCTGTTTATTTTTCTTTAAATTTCTGTTTTTTAATCTCCTATTCACTTTCTTATTATTCTTTTGGCTGCCATCCTAGCTGACTTTAACCAACCAGTGGATCCTCACTAATTTTTGCTCTGGAATTTGCACAATGCCAGAAAATTAGACCATAGACATAGTGCTCCCAGATACCCATGTGCTCTTAAATCCTTCCCAGCCTTACTTGTTGTTAAATTAGGGCCATGCGACCAGTTCTGGTGGGTGAGCTGTGAGAAGCAAGAAATGTCCTTTTCATCCCAAGGTGGTGTATCTCCTCCAAGCTCCTATTTTCTCCTTGTGACAACCTCAGGAGCAATGTGCTCCAGAGAGTGTCACAACCAGATGGAGGCAAACCCATATGGCTCACAGTGCATTTTGTGTGCGTTAAGAAATAAATATTGGTTGGGCTAAGTCACTGAAATTTAGGGAGTTATCTGTTGTGGGCATTAACATTATTTATTGCAAGTCACATACCAATGTAAAGGATCCTGATGTTTGAGAATAAAAAAAGCTGTTTCAGAGAGAGAAGTTACAGTAGACTTGAAGAGCAGGGCAAAGTCTGTACTACCTATATCCCAAATTTCTCCCCACGGACACCCTCAAGTCATGAAGATTCAAAATGCTTTGTTAATATGATGTTTTCTTAAGTAATGTAATCTTTGGAACACAATATGGGGCAATCTACATAAAAAGTACAGACCACCCCTGATTCATGCATAGTTATTCCTCAACTTGCAGTAAGAATCCACCAGATATTTGTTATTGCCTAGTCTGCTGTACTTAAATGATTTATAAACAGCATGTAACAACTCTGAAGAAATTTTATCCATGACCCTTATTTTGAGGCTCTCATGTTGAACTGAAATGTATGTACACATTATATAATTTAACAATCGTGCTATCCCACTTCATTATGGACAATGAATACTTTGCAGAAAAATGTTATACTTCTCAGATAAAATTTTATACTTAATTACATGGCAGACTTCTGTTCAAACACTACTTTTATTTTTTGGTGTGGAGCTGAGACTTTTCTGTGTGTACGTGTCTTCTCCATAGAAACAGTTCTTTTTTAATGGGAATAAATATTGAGGATAGAGGAATCACTTAGAGGTTTAAAGTCAGAAATGTCTGCTCTAAGTTAATCATATTTCATTTCCAACCCCATAAATAGCTGAGGTTGAATAAGTGATGTGCAATGTGATTAGGTTTACTGAGCAAAAGGCATAAGATATTTACAAAGTTTTGGCACAAAACACACTCTATGCTAACACTCTATACTTTTTTTCCACACAAAACTGGGGAAAAGGGCATCTGGTTCCTTGTTTTGTTTGTGGATGGGCTCTTTACTACTCTGTGGAATCCCTACTGTTACAAGCCAATGTCCAAAGATACTACACACAAAATACTCAATTCTTTCCATATTTAAGATTAATCATAGTGCCATGTCTGTGCAATCATACTGTTAGAATGGAAGAGTTGGTTTTCAATTCTCAGAATAATCTAATAGTCATCCTTACAGTTTAGATTGTTGCAGACCCATTCTTTGAAAGGACATTTGAAAATAAATGTCACTCAAGAGATAGTTGGTTTAGTCTCCAAAGGTAAGTATGCAAGAAGCTCATGATTTTGAAAACTGGTGAGTTTAGCAAGCTACAATAGTTGAATAGGAGATGGGGGCAGCCTGTCGGAACCAGCATTATCTTCCAGCAGCAAGCAATTTTTCTGAAACAAGAATTTTATTTTAAAGTAAAATTTTCATTGTAAAAAAAATGTCAAGAACTAGCAAAGTGGGCAAAGTTCAAATCTAACACAGTGACGATATGGTTTTTATTGAGTTAAAGAAAGAAAATGAATAGAATTTCCTTTAAAAATTGACACAAGAAAGAGTAAAGGGGGGTTTTACTTCTTAATTTTCATTAGTAAAATATTGATCTCAAAAACATATATCCATTTCCCCTCTATAAGTTTACTCTTTCGCAATCTTTTCAGCTGTCTCTCCAAAACCACATGTCTGTAAAAGGGCCCCCCTTAGTTCCTAAGCTAATGTGCATGGAGACAAAAGGGATTTGGCTCAGAAAAAATCTCACAGATGATGGTAGGTTGGTGGAGGAAAGAATGAAAAGAGAGAAGTTAATGTGGTTGAGACTCAGTTTGTGCCAAGCAAAATATTGAGCACTATATAAATCTTGGTACTTAAGGTTTTATAATTATTACCCAGAAAATTCCCCTTAAGAAGCTATCACTATGGTGATTCCCCTTTTCCTAATGATGATCTGAGACTTTGAGGGCTTAATGAATTTCCTCATTAAGTAGAAGTGATAAGATGTGAACCACACCCATCAAATTCCAGGTTTGTTCTCTTCCCATTTCCTTGCTTCCCTGGGCACACGTGTCTAATTACAGCTTCAGCGTACTAGCATGTCAGTCCCCCACACCTTCTTTCCCTACACACGCACACGCACACGCACACACACACACACACACACACACACACACGCACACAGTTTCTGAAAGACTCAGACATCCAATTCAAGAAAAGAGAAATGTCTGGTGCTGGGGTATTGACTATAAAACTGTGTATTTCCGTGATTTCTTACTCATTTGAGATGAGTAAAAAATAACTCCAATAACCTCCCAGTATTGGACAATGCCAGAAATCTAAGCAGTAATGGGGTCCCTGCTCCCCAGGTCGTATCACATCTCCTTCACCTGCAATCTTTTCTTATACCTCAACCAGTACCAAGGGTTGTACCTAATGAAAAGACTTTCCAAAAACATCTACTACCTTCACTTGCCTTTGTAATTTTATCCTTGCCTGAATTATCTCTCTTGCCATGTCCTATCTGTCAAATCGAGATCCCAGATATTGATAATGATCAGAATTTTTCATGAGTTTAAAGGTGAACCCACAAAGATTACAAGGTCTGCCTCACCATAAATCACCTCTGTAGCTAGGATAATTCTCCTCACATCCACTCAGTGCCTGAGCAGCAGGTCCCCACTTAGGTCTGGTTCCCTTCCACTTATGATTTTCCCAGCATGCAAGTACTACCCAGGAGCAAGCATGGAAGTGTTCACGTATTTTTAGTGATAAAAAAAATGTATAAGGGCATGTTTTGTATCCTGAAAATTTAGCATTTCTTTCATTTAGCCCACTGGAAATTATACAAAAAATATATGATTTTCATTTATTTAACTATCATGTAGTAAGTAACTTGTAGATTGTTTCCAAAGGTGACCACCGCCAATTCCTACCAGGCCTGTCCTCTTAGTAAAAGGGATCTATTTCCCCTTTTCCCCTTTTTTAAAAATTTGAATTGGCTTTTTAATGTACTTAAACCAGGAGACACTTTGCCAGTTTGAGATCTACTTCTTAAGAGGACTGGAAGATTCCTCTTTGCTCTCTTGTAGCCCCGAGTCACTGTGTGTGTGTGTGTGTGTGTGCGTGCGTGTGTGTGTGTGTGTGTGTGTGTGTGTGAGAGAGAGAGAGAGAGAGACCAAACCAGCCAGTCCTCAGCTGTTTCACTCACCCCAGATGAGGTGTCAGACATATGAAAGAAGCCATTTTTTGGACCTTCTAAGCACAGTTGAGCATCTAACTCAATTCAACATCACCCCCACCTGATACCATGTGGAGCTCACCCAGCTGAGCCCTGTCAACCCGGAGAACAACTATAAGTGCTAAATCATTGATGTTTAGACTACTAAATGTCGGGGTGGTTTGTAATCAGAAATATATCGGAACAAGTGCATACCATGTGCTTTGCATCCTGCTAGTACTCAATGTATATTTCAATAAATACTGGCAAAAACATTGATTTCCATTGTTGATTGTAAAGGTTCAAGAGTAAATAAGGCTGGGGGAGATCTGAATTCTTTAATTAACACTCTTCACCCCCACCTTTGTAGAAATTTCATGGCAGCAGCTGAGACAGAGTACACAGGGTCAGGGCCAGCCATATGATTCCTTTTTGGAAGTGTCTTCTGGAAATGGGGAGAGGTGACTTTGAATTCAGCTCCTGATAGAATACTGCCTACCCAAGAGTAAGTTCAAGAGTGAAGCTGCCTCTCTGTGTTTTATCTAATGACCTAACACTGCATTCTGTCTGAAGTGACATCATGTGTAAGCCAGATACTTCTCATAATCTGATGTTTGCCTTCAAGTATTGATAAAAGCTCCACGGTAGCCTGGCAGGACTTGAGTTTGGCAATGACTCTAGCTGGTGATAATATTCCTCATTCTAAACCCCATGAATTAAGGGCATAGATTTCAACAAAAAGGACAAATATTTCTCTGAGAGGTTGTTAAAAAAAATCTTCAAATATGATAATTGCATTTACTTTCAGAGAAAACAACTAAACGGTCATGTTTTTTAGTGTCTCTTTGTTTGTGTAAGGACTTCATGAAAACATATATTTACCTTACTTTGCTTTGAATGAGCAAACGCTCTTCTGTGGGCATATCAAGAAGGCCTTTGGCTAGCTCCTTCAGGCCCCTAGGAAGCATGGGGATAAATTGCTAAGTTATTATTTAGTATATGATGGTTTGATGACCTAGAGATCATTCGAATCCCTACAGGTAGACAGCTGTTAACTATCCCTGAGCTCCTCTAGCTCCTGGAAATAAACTGAACATGAAGCTGTTTGCAGCTGCAGTTGACAGAGCTGCCATCTGCCTAGCTTTAAGCTAGGCAGATGGAAGCTCTAAGCCAAGGACATTGCTGAGTTTAACTCTTCACAGCAAAATGAGCAGTTTTCTATAGAGAGCTGGCTTGAAGGTCATTTCTTCCTATCTCCAGAAGGCATTTCCACAAAGAAGCACGTGGTGGCCCTGACACGTTGTCATCTGTCTCAGCCTCTGTTCTGAAACTGCTCCAAGGATGAGGGAATTAGAGATTTCAAGAGACCTTCTCTGGCATTTTGGCAATGTGAACACTTACCCCTACATGGAACTCTCTCTGTCTTAAAGTCTACCTATTGTGTTCCCTTCTCTTTGGCCCCCCTTCTTTGGGCAACCACTTTTCATAGCAACACTTTCATGTCTAACTCTCAAACATAATAGTATCACAGGACTGTCTCCCACTCCGCTTTTCTATTTCAGAATCCTCATGTTTCCCTTCTGCAGTCTATCTACAGCCCAAACAAACCCATATTTCAGTACCGTATCTCTAACTTCCAATTGGATGTCTCCTACTAGACTTCCCAACTTTCTCAAATCAGCATTTCTAAAGTGAAATCAATCATATTTCTACCCAAATAATGTCTGGTTCTGAATTTCCCAATTTGTTGACTCAAGTTTTTTTTAGTTTTGACCTTAGATAGCCTAAAGGCTATTGACCTACTCACTTCCCTAAATGTCCTTCTGGACATTTGCAATAGTTTTCTAGTTCTTTTTCCTGCCTTTATTATTCTAACCCTGTATATTACTGCTGGATAAATTTTTCAAATGCAATTATTCCTACTTTATACCTTTTTTCAAAATTTCTAATTGTTCCTCATGTTCAATATAAATGTTTTCGCAATGGCATTTAAGGTCTTTTAAAACATAGCCCCTACCTGGCATCACCTCAGGCCTATGTCTCATATTTATATAGATACTAGACTGAAGCATTGTGCTGAGCAATCCCAGAAGGCACTATTGGTATGAACCCCTTCATGCTGGTGTGCAATGTAGAGGACCTGGTCAGAACATGCCATACATACTTCTACCTCCAGGTCTTTGCCTACTCTGTGCTTCCCTTTCCTTTTACTTCCTACCTATATTCATCTTGTTTAACTCCAGTCCACCATTCTTTCTTGTGGAAAGGCTCTCCCCATGTGTCCCTGGAGTAATTTATTGCTTAAATCATTCTTTGGCACTTACCTTCCACCAGGCACTTTTTTCAGTTTGGTCATTATTCATGTGTGTGAACTATTTCTGGGACTAGAATAAAAGTTTCTAGATAGCAGAAACTATTCAAAAATTATGTGTAGCTTCTATGTTTATTGATAATGATGCTAATAATGGCAGTTTCTCATGCTTCTCTCACAAATAGACCATAGTTCGAACTATGGTCTGTCTGAAGTGACATCATGTGCAAGCCAAATACTTCTTATAATCTGATGTTTGCATCCTGAAATCATTTGTGTGTGTGTGTGTGTGTGTGTGTGTGTGTGTGTGTGTGTGTGATGTTTGGGCAGAAATGTTGAAGAGAATGGATTTCCCATAAACCTATTCCTCCTTTTCTATATTCTTAATATATAATTTTCTATTTCAATGAATTAATTCACATCATCATGATGCAAATGCTAATATCAACCAGACAGTTTAAATCTGTGGAAATTATCACTTATAGCTATGGTATTGCTGTCTAGCTCTGTTGAAATTCTCTCCTCCCTTGTCATTGCCTTTGTATTTTCCTGATTTTCTTTCCATCTCTCCCTCATCATCTTCTTGTTTTCCATGTTGTGCATCTTACCTTCAAACCTTTCCTTTCACCCTCTTCTTTTCTCACTACACTTGTTTGCAGAGAATAGTTCCCAAGTTTATCTCTTGCAGTGACCCCTTTTCTAACTGCCAGACATGCATTCTCTACTGTCAACTGGAAATTTCTTAGATGTTCTTTAGATACTTCCAACTCAACACCTATTTTTCTCCCTGTCTCTGTTAATGGCACCGACATTCTCCCAATCTAAAATCTGTCTCAGTTAATGGCACTGACATCCTCTCAATCTAAAATCTCAGGATCATCATTCTCTTCTTATTTTTTCTCCCAACACCAGTCTTGGTCTCCTGTAGTTTCATCTCTTAAAGATTTTTTCTCCTTCCAAATTCTGCTATTATGTCTTGGTTCAGGTCCTTTCTATTCACCAGGATAATTAACCATAGCTGCTGTAGCTGTTAAACTTGAAAATATTAATATTAATAACAAAAGCTTGTTGTCATGGATTCATTCAAATCTGATACAGGTTGCATGGTCTCTGGAGTAGCTCTTCACCATGTGATAGTTCAGGATTCATTCTGCTTTCACCTGTGATTCTACCATCTCACACATGCCTCTGTAATCTCCAATGAGATAGAAGGCAGAAAAGAGGGACAGACAAGCTCTTTATTGCCTTCAATGGGAAGTTACACATTAGAAGTGAAAGTAGAAGTTATAGGCCATTGGCCAGAACTAGTCACATAATATAATGGAACTGCAAGAAAGGCTGGAAATACATGGTGAGCACTAAATATCTACTACATTCTTTCTCTCTCTCACCTGGATTACTGCCCCTTCTCCTAACAAGTTTCCTTAGTTCCAGCTCTCTGTTCTATTCTACCCTTATATTTTAATTAAAGCAGTTTTATTTATTATATTTTGTTTTCTTTTTTGTAAAATGTATAGCTCTTCATACCACTTCCCCTTCAGAATCCATTGATGGCTCTCCATTATTCATGGAATAAAATTTATAGTCCTGCAAAATCTGCCTTAAATTTACTTTTCCAACTATACCTCCACATCTACAAACCCTTAGCTAGAACCACACCAGACAAAATATCCCCTGAACATTCTGTTCATTTTCTCACTTTCATGTCTTAGTGCATATGGCACCCTCCTTCTGAAATATATGGAAAATGTAATTAAAATGCACTTTGACTGTGCTTTGAATCGTTACGTTAATGCAAACATTGAATGTGGATCCATACAGAAATATATATATATATATATACATACATATATACACATATATGTATATATATATAAACAAACCCATTTTTAAAAACGTTTTTACAGCTTTATTGAGATATAATAGACAATTAGTTACATTTACAATTCAATGAGGTTTTTTTCAATTATAGTTGGCATACAATAATATATTAGTTTCAGTAGTATAACATAGTGATTAGAGAACTATATAACTCACAAAGTGACCACTAAATCTAGTACCCTTCTTTCCCCTTACATATTTATTACAACATTGTTGACTGTTTATCCTTATATTACACTTTATATCTCTATGACTGTTTAGTATCTATCCATTTGTACTTCTTAATCCCTTTACCCTTTTGACCATTTCCCTAAACCCTTTCCTGTCTAGTAACCCTCAAAATATTTTTTATCTATGAGTTTGTCTCCATTTTTGTGTTGTTGTTTATTTTTTCTTTAGATTCCACATGTACATGAAATCATGTCATATTTGTCTTTCTCTATCTGACTTCATTCAGCTCAATACCCTCTAGGTCCATCAAGGCAATATCTTTTTCATTCCTTTATTTTTACTCTGTGTGTGTCTTTTAATCTGAGGTGAATCTCAGTCTTGTTTTCTTATCCATTCAGCCACCCTATCCTTTGGTTGGAGCACTTAATTCTTTTCCATTTGAGATAGTCATTGATAGATATGTAGTTATTACCATTTTTTATTCATGGTTTTGATACATGTTTTTTTTCTTTTTAAAGAAATTCTTGCAACATTTCCTATAATAGTGGCTGGTGTTGATGAATTCCTTTAGCTTATTTTTGTCTGGGGAGCTCTTTTTCTGTCCTTCAACTCTAAATGATAGCTTTGCTGAGTAAATTATTCTTGGTTATAGATCCTGAGTTTTCATCATCTCAAATATTTTGTGCCAAGCCCTTCTTCCTTCATAGCTTCTTTTGAGAAATCAGCTACCAGTCTTATGGGTGCTCCCTTTTAGGTAACTAACTGCCTTTCTCTTGCTGCTTTTAAGATTCTCTCTTTGTATTTAACCTTTGGCATTTTAATTATGTTATGTCTTGGTGTGGGCCTCTCTGGGTTACTCTTTCTTGGGACTCTCTGAGCTTCCTGGGGTGGTATGTCTATATTTCTTTCACCAGATGAGGGAAGTTTTCCATCTTTATTTCTTCAAATAGTTTTTCAACTTCTTGTTCTCCATCTTCTCCTTCAGGTACTTCTATGACACAAATGTTTTTGCATTTAATTTTGTTCTATACGCTCCTTAAATTACTATTATATTCTTGGCTTCTTTTTTCTTGCCATTCTGATTGGGTAACCTTGACTTCCCCTTCCTCTGCATTGGTGGTTCGATCCTCTTGTTCATCCACTCTGTTAATTCCCCCTAATATACTCTTCATCTCATATAATGTGTTCTTCATTTCTGACTAGTTCCCTTTTATAATTTCCATTTCCATTTTTATGTTTTTTATCCCTTTGGTAAAGTACTCACTGAGTTCATCTACTCTTCCCCTAAATTAATTGAGCATCTTTATAACCAGTGTTTTGAACTCTGTGTCTATTAAATTGCTCAACTCCACTATACCTGTATCTCTGTTCTGTTCTCTCATATGGTTTCTGCTTCTTTGTCTTCCAATTTTAACTGACTTTCTGTGGCTATTTCCAGGTATTAAGCAAAGCTCTTAAGTCTCCCAGTTCTTATTAGCATGCCTTTGTGTAATAAATGTCCAGCAGCACAGTACTAAGCAAAGCTCCTAAATCTCCCAGATCTTATTAGTGTGTTTTTGTGTAATAGATGTCCAGTGGCACAGTCCTAAGAGAGGTTAAGCTGCAAGCCAAGTTTAGCCCCAGCCTGTGTCCCTCTGGGACTACCTGTTAAGATTCAGCAAGCAATCCACAGATGCTGTGCTTACAGTTGCCTCAAAAAGCCACACTAGAAACCAAGGTCAGCTGTCACCAGTGTAGGCCTTGCAGCTGCTCAGCAAGGGACACAAGACTCACACAGGACATATCTGGATGTGGGCTGGGTGGGGCCATGAGTTGGGGGAGGCAGAGTTTCAGGGAATCCTCTGGGCAGAGTGACCTCTGTTACCCAGTTTGATGACATCACAGCTATGGTGGTGCTGCGTCTGCACTGGGATGGGAGAAGTCTCACCAGAGGAACAATGGATACTGCCAGTACTTCTGCCTAGGAGAAATCCTCACCTCCAGCCCTCACTCTGACAACTCAGTGTTCCCCTGTAAGCCCTTGGTGCCCCACCCCTCTGCCAGCAGCCCACCCAGCTCTGGTGCAAAGAGCGAGAGAGTCCATCGTCACTAAAGTTCAGTCACAGACACAGCCCCTTTAAGAGGTGTCTGCAGCTGCTGGCTACAGCTGCCACAGACTCTATCCCACTCAGCCACTGGGAACCAGACAGCCTTATATCTTCATGCCCTCCTACCTTCTACCGTTGCAGGTTGATGTCTTCTTTCTCTCCCTAGTTGTAGTGCTTCTGTTCGTCTAGACCCCCAAGTGACTCTGTTTGCTGCTTGCTTCATGTTTCTGTCACATCTTTGATGTAGTCAAAAGAGGGGATGAACAGTCTCTATCATGTATGTTATTTTGCCCAGTCTCCCAGGCACTCAGTTTTAATTTTTTTGTTTTAATATAGCTGAAAGGGCTTTTTCTTTTCATGTTGAAAATTATAATTCTACTCCTGCTCTTTTGGATCACTTGCCTTAGAAAAATTATACTTGAACCAGGGGTTCTTGTTTTACTGCTATCATTCCTCTATTTACTAATTGTCACAAACCCAATTTTTAAAGTTCTCCTTATTTTAGGAAAACAAAACAAGTTTTCCATTTGCTTCTTCTCTCCTTAAATTAAGAATGTAACCACACTTGGCTACCATTTCTACTCTGTGTAGACTCTAATCTCTCAAAAAGCCAGTGGTGAATGATACTGCTTCTTTAAAAACAGGTTCCAGATTCCTAATGAGACTATTACAGGAAAATCTGGAGACACTCAGCAGCTGATGAATTTCATATAAGAATTGGAGTACTTCCCTTCTGGTCCAATCTATGACCACACTGGCCAGCTTTCTCTGCCAGGAATTACCCCTGGGACCAGGTTTCTATCTGGATGTAGAGGAGGATGAAATCTTTGCTGCTGACAGCCTAAGCTACTAGGAGCTATGATTATTCAAACACAGAATAAAGAAAGTTCTCTTGGGAAGCCAGGATGCTTTAGCAATTGACCAAAGAGTTAGTGATAAGGTAGTATAGCCTAGTGGAAGCAGCCAGCTGTCTAAAGTTTAACAAATCCAAGGTCAAGTCTATTAAAAAGTCCTGTGACCTCTGGAAGTTACTTAATGCCTCTCAACTACAAGTTCATCTGCCTCTCTTTCAGGAATAGAGTGGTGATTACATAATACAACGAATGTGTGGCAGATTAGTTTTTGAGATGTTAACTTGTTATTTTCTTTCTGCATCTCCTCTCCCACACATACACACACATTCACACACAATCCAATCTTTGAATTTCCTTTAAGTCAAGGATTTTTCATTGCATGAAGGAAAACTCTTTGTTTCAGTAAAAATACTTCCATCCTTCTTCATTCCTAAAGTTCACAGAAGAGATAACACAATAGCAGAGGAGAGTGAGAAGAGCATGGAAGTCAGAGAGAGATGGAGGCTGAAAGATAAAAAAAAGAAATCATCAACTTTTGTGTGACAATGCCTTAAGTAAGACCTCAGAAGGTGGCCTAAGGAAAGCTGTATAGTAGACAGAAGGGCGCTCAGTCTATTCAAACATCCTGGGCCCCAGATATACTGTCAAAAGCCCAGAGCTGCAGGAATTGAAGGTCTCAGCTGTAATCAGTTCCGCCTGAAGACAGAGGGCTAAAAGTGTCTCCTGTTATACAGGATAACCATGGTAATGACTAATAATGAATTTCTCTACCAAATATGATAGAGGCTGGGAATCTAATTTCAATTGATTTAAAGAAAATCCTGAAACAAAATGTTTCTTGTAGCCTCATGTTGTAGATTAAGCAGTTTATGTGCTACCAGTGTAAAGTCCCTCATACTTGGTAAGCCTTCGGTAGATGTTCATCTTTCTCTTCTCTTCCATCACTTTTCTCCTGCTGCTCTGGACAAGAGCAAGTGTTCAAGTGGGTCTTACTGCACCACCACGTTAGCCTAGACCTGTCCTCCTGAAATAAAATTTCTTATCACAGACAAAATAGTTCTATCAAAATCACAGTGAAAACTTATGATGTAAAATTCATGAGACAAAATAATAACTCAAAACTCTCAGAAAGATGAGATGATAAAAATATATAGCCATTCTCAGGTTCAGTATGAGAGAGGACTTGACATGTTTTTTGAAACAGGTAGACTTAAATTTCTATTTATTTACTGTGGCATTTTGTCCAAGGTTTGCCCTTAAGGCAGCCCGCATGAAGGCAAGACTTGGGGTAGAGGACAGAATGACAACCAGGTTGTAGTTATTTGCACTGTCTCTTTAAGTTCTAGATCAGAGGTCAGCAAAGTACAGCCTGTAGGCCAAATCCAGCCTGGTGACAAGTTTTATAAATCAAGTTTTTTGGAATACAGTCATGCTTATATATTTACCAACTGTTTATGCCTTTTTTGCACTACAACAGCAAGTTGAATAGTTGCAATAAAGACAGTATGGCCTAAAAAATCAAAAATATTTACTTCCTGGCCCTTTACTGGAAAAGTTTGCTGACTCATGTTCTAAATTTTTAATGTGGTGGAACTAGTCATATAGACATAACAAGGGGTCTGACAACTTTCACCATTTTGAAGTAGGATATGTTTCAGTGTGAAAATACTCCAGAAACATCTCTCAATTTATCTTTATTATATTCACCTATAGACCCTCTACCCTCCTAAACTCATTCTCATGGAATCATGGTAATTTCTTTCTCAATTTGACCAACACTGTCTGTGCACATACTATGTGCCAGGTACAGTTAATACTAAATAAAATAAGTATCAGACTGGCCCTGTCTGCAAGGAGCATACAATGAGTGTCAGGAGATAAACACCAAAGAGATAATGACTTCTGTGACACTTTAGGGCACTGAACCATGTGACTACAAGGCCTTACCCTGAAAAGTCAACATTTCTATGCTTCTAAAGTTATAATGGAGAGTGATAGAATAGAAAGCTTCTCAACATGAGGTGACAATTCTCTTCTAATAAAAATGATGCCAAGAGAAAAAAATAGATTTCTTTTCCCTTTGTCTAGTGTTCTTTTGCACATGTATATTTCTTGTCATGACATGAATATAAAGAAGTTCTATTTACACTTGAAGTAGGTAAAGAAGATTTTATAAAGGAAGTACAAGCATGGCCAAAAGGACTTCCACCTAGGACAAGTCTGTTTTATGCTTGTTATCCCAGCATAATTATTTTTGATAGTGCTCCCTTTTACTCTTCAAAAAGTTCTGTCTTGAATATTAAATTGCATAGTAACTTTACCTATAATCTAAACCCTTAGCCTAGCCACCTATAAAATATCAGTAACACAAAGTTTTCTCCTTATCAACCTCCTTTGTAAAGAGTGATCTGACCTTCACCTCCCACCCCCAGCAACCTTGCACATGAGTCTTTTAAGGCTTATCACATTTTACTGACTTACTTGTTTCTTGTCTGTCTCCATTGGGGGATCTTGACCTTCTAGTTAGCTATAATAATCCCAGAATTTAGTACAATGTCTCACTCAGTAGACTCACAGGAATGTTTGCATAAAATATTTTGTGTCTGTTAACAAATTCCTAAGATATAAAAAGCAACAATGTCTCAAAAATTGCTAGAAAAAAAAGTCCCTATCACTGATATTATGAATATTGCTTTAACTTTTAATTTTCTTCAGTGGTTTTTCTTTTTCAGAAAGGTCCCCTTTATGAAAGTCCTGCTCTAGAGATTCACTGATTGAAGGGAGCAGCTAAATTGATCTGAATCAGCCAGGAGCCATTTACTTTGCAAACAGGAAAAAGATTCAGGCATAACTTCTCCTAAGAAGGGAAAATAACTGATTTCTGGTTATTAAGTAGACAGAATGGTGCAAAGAACAGTGTGGAATGTTGAATTGTGGTTACTTGACCTGTCCCCAATTTCCCCCATCCAAGCCGAGACCTGTTACTGTAGATTTCTCAAGTAAGAGCCATTTAGGCAACAAGTTCTTCTCTGAGCATCAGTCGGGCATAATCCTTTAGTAGCAGTGTGTATGTGAGACATTTGTCCATCTCCTGTGAACAGGCATTGTGGAATATAAACTGGAAGCTGGCAGCCTTTCCTCTCCTGAAGAAAAAATGAAGAAACACTATCAGAACACAGGATTTGTTGGAGGAATCCAAAACAGAGTTGGCACATGTCCTACCAAAAGTCATAGCACAGAAGATGGATCCACTTCCAGGATGAATTTTCTTAACCAGAAACAGCTGTCTATAGAAGAAAAAATGGTCCATTCAGCTTTAAGTGATAGGAAGCTGGTCAAAGCTGGAGAGGATTTTGGTAGAAACTCAATATGGGTGCAGTGAGAATACAAGTTATTATAGAAAATGTTATCTAGACAGAGGTAATTTTCAAAAAATCCTAATGCCAAATTGAGACAGGCAGTGAAAAAAAAATGTTTTCTGTAAGAAGACTAATGGAAATTGTGAACTAAAACTGAGTTTGAAAAAAAAAAAAAGTGTTAAATCAGAAGAGACCCAATGGTGAGCATTCTCTTGTACACTAACTGTCTGACCAAAAAAAAAAAAAAAAAAGGAATAAAGTACGATTCCTTCCAGGTATAGAAAATGTTTGTATATAGATACATGACTATCACCCCCAGCCACAAAGCCCAGAGATATTTGTCGAATTGTGGTTCAGAGTTAATATGTCCACTTTTCAAAGGTCATGTGTTCAAATTAATTCTGTTCATTAGGACCAGGTTCAACAACAATTAGACAAAAAGTGTGATTTAAGCAAGCTAGAAATTTGTGTGTTTTGGTCACACTGAAGGAGAGACCTAAGGCAGCGGTCCAGGGCTGGGTTGGCAATTCTAATACACACAGCCCTCAAGGACCCAGAGGGCTCACCTTTCTGCCATCTTTAATACAGAGTTTTCATCTCCATCTTCTTAGATGGTAGCTAGAGCCACATTTCTAGCAGCAGAATTAAGGAAAAAAGAAAAATAAACAATTATCAGTGAGGAGCCAACCTTTAGGCCATGAGTCTATGTGTGATCTTTGAGCCCAGCCACAGGCTGTACCTGACAGGCCACACAGGGGAAAGGTGCCACCCTCACACCAGACTGAGTACACAGGCAGTGTATCACAATTCTCTGGAGGGAGCTGCAGTCAAGGACTCAACCTCCCTGCCTCCATCCACCCTCCAGACTAGACAGACCATGCTTGAACTCACCTACTTCATAGCCCAGGTGCCTCCATTTGAGGTCTGGCTAAAACAGTTTACCCCCAATGACTCAGAACTTCTCAGCTACTAGTCCTTCCTCTTTCTTTCCACCTGGGGTCCTGAGATCCATAAAGAGGGAGAAGCCATATGTTGAGAGCTCCTGGTCAGTAAGAGGATTTCCCCATCTATACTGCATGCCAGATGGCCCTCTATGCTGTCCTTCCATGGGGAAAATGGAACACTGAGGAGGTAGTGCCCTTTCTTTCCTTTTGCCTCTTGACTGAACTGTCTCAATAAGTGGAAAGGGCTTAATTGTTACTTTCAATATGGCTCCTTGTCCTAATTGAACACCTCAATACCTGACAGCCACAGTTGTATGTCTGCAGTCTCTTAAGGAAGAATCCCAAGGCAGGCTCACAACTATTTTTCTTAATCCTTATTGGCCAGAACTTAGTCACTGGCGATGGCCAGCAGCCTGGGAGGCTTAAAAGGGTATTCTATTACTATTACTATGAAGGAAGAGAATAAAATATAATGGAAGAAAGCTAGAAACTCTTGCCACATCCATGTATGTTATTGACTTATAAAAGTAGATGCAGACAAATGCTGTATGATCTGACTTGTATGTGGAGTCTGAAAAACAACAACAACAAAAAAAAAACAATAAACTCCTTAACTTATAGATATGGAGAAAAGATCTGTGGTTGCCAGAGGCCAGATGATTGGGGTTAGGGGAAACAAAATGGGTGAAGGGACTCAAAAAGTACAAACTTCCAGTTATAAGATAAATAAGTCCTGGGTAGGTAATATACAGTATGATGACTATAGTTAACAATACTGTGTTGTACACTTGAAAGTTGCTAAGTGAGTAAAAAATTTATAACTATGTGTGGTGATGGATGTTAACTATTAGTGGTAATCATTTTGTAATATCTACATATACCAAACCATTGTGTTGTACACCAAAAACAAATACAATGTTTATTGTTAATTATATCTCAATTTAAAAAAAGAAAGTAAAAGAGTAGTGTGTAGTAATGGATGCAACATCTTAAGGAGACCATCTTTAGTTACTACCAAATAACTAAATCATGTTGACTTTGGGTAGCCATTGACATCTATCCCATACAACCAAATGGACTATTCATATCATGCTTTTGTTTATTATACTTACTCATACTATTTTAAAGACAAGATCTTTAAAGATCTACATATTTGCTGTTCAAGTCTCATCTATGTGGATGAGGGTCATGAGTGAGAATCGCTGTTGGGAAGACCCCATTAGAGGTTTTTTTCCATTTTAGAGCTTCTGTCAAAGTTATTAGCCATTTATCTGCCTCACTTCTCTTGCCTGAGAGGAATGGCTTTCACTTGCAATTTCTAATTGAATGCCTTTCTGTTAAAGAAGGAACAAAACAAATTGCCAATCCTGAGTTATCTCAGACAACATTATACTAAACCCTAAAACAATTACAATAGACATGGAATTTAGACTTCAAAAAACGCAAATGCCAAACAAAATACAGCAAATGTAACCTTTTAAAAAAGAATTCATTAAATAAACAAAGATGAAAAGATGATGTGAAAACGTTTATCCCATTCTCTACTTTGCACTGGAGATACAGAGATAAATAATATATACTCCTTGCTTACTTCACAGACTATTTTTGCCTATTCGATGTTCATTATCCCTTCTTCTTTACAGACAGAACTCTAGTTTTGTTAAGAATGAGGGCAAAAGCTTACATTTTCCAGGTTCCTTGCAGGTTGAAATGTTGGTCTTCTAACTTATTTAGAATAATGAGACATAAGCAGAATTTGGATTTTCTTTTTTTTTTTTTACTGTCGTTTTAACAAATGACTATTATACCTTTTTTCATTCTGTTTTCTTCTTCATTCCTAGGATTTAGACATAACAGCTAGAACTGGAACACCATCATGCATCCAGAAGGGAAAGGCTAAGGGGACTGCAGGATCTTCAGACTTGGTATTCTTGAGCTACTATACCAATGCCAGCATTTACACACTCCTGGACTTTTCATCACTCAAGAAAAATAAACTTCTCTTCTGTTTTAGCCACTGTTTATTATATTTTGTTACATGCAGCCAAACTTAATCTCTAACTGATATACTGTTTTAAGAGAACTTAGTGTCTACTAGGAGATATGTATACATAAATAGATGATCATTGTGTGATAAATGGTATAGGTGGGAAGATCAGGGTGTTGTGGAATAGGAAGGCACCTAATTGAGAGCTGGAGATATGGCAAAATCTTTCCATGTAAGAATAGAAGTTAGCCATGTGAGGGAAAGAAAGTAGTACCCAGGCTGAAGAACATCATAAGCAAAGTGTGGTCATGAAAGGGAATATGGCTTATTTAAAAAATGAAAGGCAGTTTCCTATGGCTGGGCCATATAGTTTAAGATAAGGAATGAAGCTAGAAAGGGAATAAGAGTCTGATCATAAGAAGCTTTTAAAATACATTAAGAAATGTGAAAGGAGATTGACTTCCAGTAAAGCAGTGTGAAGAGCTCTACTGGCCCAATCTCCAGTGAAACTGGTGAAAGTTATATAAAAACCCAACTATTTAAAGCCTCTGGAAATGGTCTTAATGGCAAACAACAAATGAAGAAACATTTATTCAGGAAAATTATGAAAATTTGATTTTAAAAAAAGGAAAGAATCTGTTGTATTTGAACCAAGACCACTCTCTTTTGCTGTCACCCCCTCCAATTCTGTAAGGTAGAGACTCTACCATAGACTGAAGTTGAACACAGGTTTCTCTCTACCTACAGCTCCCAGTCAGAAGTTTTCCTCCTACAAGAAACAGAACTTCAGCATTTTTCCTCCTGACCCTAGCTACCTGTTGCCAAGATTAAGTCCTGAATGAGTGTGATCAAGAGGTGGCAGTCCTTTTCTTCAGCTTAAACCCCAATCATAGAATGCATTCTCTACTTTGGGTACAGTACTCTGAGAGTACTGAGGCCTGATTACCCTTGCCCAGCTTTTGAGATAGTGATTCCATGCTAGGAGAGGCAAGTCAAGAAGACCTCAAGCTGCTGCCACTTATCCATGCCACTCCCAAACCCAGCTGAGCTCTTAGTCCCTGGAGTGGAGAAGTCACTCAGAGAGGTTTTTCATTATTTCTACTCCCAGCTCCAGAGCCCTGCCTCAGAGATTTGCTGGGGGTGGGGAGGCAGTCAAATCAGATAATAGAACAGATAGCTTTTAATCTCTTCCAAAAGAACTGAAAAGGCAAAACTTTCAAAAATGCATAAAGAAATTCCAACCTAAGGGTACTCTTAAAAACAATGGAGGTTGTGGTGAAAAGTATTTGAGAGATTTGTGAATTTAATAAATATATAGCCTAGATAGTAGGCCAGCTAGTTTGCAGTGGAAAATAAGACAGCTGGGAGGAGGCCTGCAATCAGAACAAGTATCAAACATAGACCTCAGAAACTATGCCTTTAAAAGAGCTAGAATTTGATTGAAATCCTTTGTAAAACAATTTATGCCCCAGGGTATTGTTTAAGACAATAGAGCAGTCAGAAGACAATTAGTAGGAATTAATAGCAGGATAGGTCAGGGAAAAAAAGCCTACCAAACTGTGAGGTACCCAAAGCTGAACCCATCTAAGGAAGAACATCAGAGGCTGGCACAAAGTCTTCATTAAGAGGCTCTAACCATTTATTAAAAAATAAACAAATAAATAATAGTAACAAGCCTTGGAGAAAGGGCCCAATAACAAGAGAAGCTACAATATGTTTTTTAAAATATCTACTTTCCAACAATAACAAAAAAAAATTACAAGGCATTCAAAGAAACAGGAAAGTATTAACCAATACTTAGTAAAAAGAGGCAACATAAACTTACTATGAGAGCAATATGTCAATTTTAACAGAAAAATACTTTGACAGCCATTATAAATATGTTCATAGAATGAAAGGAAAGCATGATTAAAGAAATAAAGGGAAGTATAATTACAATGTCGCATCAAATGTAGTGTGGATGAAAAAGAGGTTCTATGGAGAGTAACCTCACTGGGTGATCTGTAATCCAGTCCTTGCCTTGCCTTCTCACACATTACAATCTCTCCTTAATTCCATATGCATAGAAGAAACTTTGAATTGTCATTCCCTGAATTATTGTTCTCAGTCTGTTGAGATCTTCCTTTTAGGAATATCATCTGTTTGGCTAAAATAAATTTTTACAAAATTTTTCTATAGGTTTAAACATTGTTACCTCAACAAGAATATCAATAAAGATATAGAAATTATTAAAAATAACTGAGTAGAAATTCTGTCATTAAAAAGTACTAAAACTGAAAAAAAAAAAATCCCCAGAGGAACTCAACAATATACTTGCACTGGCAGAATAAAAAATTATAGAACTTAAAGACAGATTAGTAGAGAGCATGCAAGTCAAAGAACAAAGAGAGAGAAAAATAGAAGGGAAGAAAACACTTCCCAACTCATAATGTTAGTATTATCCTGATACCAAAACCAGATGAAGACATCACAAGAAAAGAATATTACAGACCAATATTTCTTATAGTTCTAGATAGAAAAAATCCTTTAAAAAATCTACTCAATTAAATTTAACAATATATAAAAAAAATCATTAAATACCATGACCAAGTAGAACTTACCCCAGGAATAAAAGGCTTTTTCAACTTTAAACATCAACTAATGTAATACATTATATTCATAAGATAATAAACAAAAATCACATAATCATCTCAATAAAGAAAATGTATTTGACAAAATCCAACACATTTCTTGATAAAAACACCAACAAACTAAGAATAGAAGGAAACTTTCTCAACCTGATAAAGGGCATCTACAAAAATCCCACAACTAAGCTCATACTTAATGGTAAAAAATTGGATGTATTTTCCTAAGATGATGAACAAAACAAGAGATTCGCTTATAATGATTCAATTCAACCATGTACTAGAAGTCCTAGCCATGACAATTAGGCAAGAAAAAGAGATAAAAGGCATCTATATTGAAAAAAAAAGAAATAAAGTTATCTGTCTCTACTCAAAGATGATAAAATCTTAGAACAGAAAATCTAAAGGCATCTATCAAAAAACTAGCACTGAAAAAAAAGTTTAGCGAGGTTGCAAGATTCAACATCAGTATGCGCAAATTTGTTGTATTTCTATGTACTTGCAATGAACAATTATAGAATAAAACTAAGAAAACAGATTTATTCACAGTGGCATCAGGAATTATAAAGTACTTAAGAATAAATTTAAAAGAGTCTTCTGGTCAAGACGGCAGAGCAGGTAAACTCTATGCTCACCTCCTCCTATGATAGCACCAAAATTGCAACTAAATTATAGCACAACCATCACTAAAAACAACTGAAGACTCGCTGAATAGAATTCCTGTAACTAAAGATGTAAAGAAATTGAGATTGGGAGGATGGACAGAGACCCAGAATGGGAAAGTCTCATACCCGTGGTGCAACAATTATGAATCAGGAAGAATATCTCAACTGCAGATGTCCCTTCTGGGGCCCTGAGAAGGGAGGAATCCCAGCACTGCACCAGGCTCACAATCTTGGGGTATCAGTGCCAGAAAGAGAAGCCCCGTAGCAGACGGTGGAAACCTGGCTGTGGGAGACCAAGATGCTTCAGGTCTTACAGGGATCACATATAGACTCATTTGTTCACAAACTCACTCACTCTAAGTTCCAGCACAGGGACAGAAACTTAAAAAAAAAAAAAAAGGCACCAAGAACATATAAGGAGGAAATAAATTGACTAACTTCAGAGCAAGGACTAGAAGGACAAAGGTCAGAGCAACTCTCTGTAAGGACAGAAGCACTGGCAGACACCATTGCTCCTTTGTTGAACTCTCCTCCCACCCAGGTGGCCTAGTGCAAGCAGTCACCAAATCTGTGCTCTCCATTAACCTGGCTATCACTGTTCTCCTCGCCCTGGAGATTCCCTGAGGTCCTACCCACCCACATGCCCACCCAGCTCAATTCTCTTTGCTTCTTTACAACACAAGAAACTTGCCTTGGCTCATGCTGTAAACTTTCCCAAAGTTTTACAAAAGTCCACAAAACCCAAAAGAGCAACAGACAACCTCCATGTGACTTCTACTTCTTGCTAAGTGTCCTGAAGCCCAACACAAGTGGCAACCAGTCTCAATGTGCATTGTAACTCCCATCAGGTACTCCCAAGACTGGCATAAATGGTAACCAGTCTTGACTTGGAACATAGGTTTAAATAAGCAGCCACAACCCTGACACAAGATGCAGCTATCCTCGGTTCACATCATGGTGTGCACCTACTAAAGGGTCCCAAGCCTGGCACAAGTGGCAGCTGAACTCAGATCTCAGTATAGCCACGCCCAAGCACCTCCACGCCCAGCACAAATGGTGAGAAACCACAGATCACTTTGTGGCTCCTACCAAGAGATATCAAGGCTAATACAAGTAGTGGCTAACATTGGCTGACACCACAGCTCCTCCCTAAAAACCCTAGACCTCACACATCTGATGGCCTGCTTAAGACCGCATCAGAGCATCACCCAACTAGCTTCACAAATGGCATATCAAAAGAGTGGACTTGTCTGTCACCAGAACCTCATTACTGTGCTTCTTCTCTGTGGGGTCAGCCCCTGCATAATGAATAATTCATTGACTGTAGTCATGGCCTGCCCTCAGAACCAATCAACCTGAGGATCAAACCCACCCACTGACATTCTAACATGAGTGAAGGCTCAACTACAACAGAAGGATACACACACTTATGCAAGGGACACTCTTGGAGCTCCTGGCTCAAGTGACCAGGGATACTGTGCCACTGGACCCCACAGGACACATTTTACATAAGGCCCTCCTGTCAAGACTATGAGACATAGCATATCTATTAAATACATAGAAACATCACAGGGAGGCAGACAAAATGAGGAAAGAAATATGTCCTAAATAAAAAAAAAAAAATCTGGACAAAACTCAAAAAAAGAAACTAAAATAGAGACAAGCAATCTATCAGATATAGAATTTAAAACACTAATTATAAAAATGCTCAATAATCTTAGGGTAAGAATAAATTAACTCAGTGAGAACTTTAACAAAGAAATAGAAAGCATAAGGAAGGAGATAGAAAACAAAAAAACAAACCTGTCAAATGAAGAATACAATAATTAAAATAAAGAATACACCAGAGGGAATCAATTGCAGCTTAGATAAAGCAGAGGCTCACATCAGCAATCTGGAAAACAAGGTAGTAGAAAACACCCAACCAGAACTGCAAAAAGCAAAACTAACAAACAAAAATTTAAATGAGATAGTTTAAGAAACCTCTCCGACAACATCAAGCATGCCAACATTTGCATGATAGAGGTATCGAAAGAAGAAAAGAAAGAGTATGAGATTGAAAGCTTATTTGAAGAAATAATGACTGGCAACTTCACTAACCTGCTGAAGAAAATAGATATACAAGCCCAGGAAGCTCAGAGAGTAACAAACAAGATGAACCCAAAGAAGCCCACACCAAGATGCATCATAATTAAAATGCCACAGGTTAAAAACAAAGAAAAAATCTTAAAAGCAGCAAGAAAAAAAGCAGTTAGTTATCTACAAGGGAGCTCCCATAAGACTGTCAGCTGCTTTCTCAACAGAAACTTTACAGGCAAGAAGTGTTTGGCATGAAATATTTAAAGTGATAAAGAGTAAAGACCTACAACGAAGATTGCTCTATCAAGCAAAGTAATCATGAATGAGAGACAGAGTATCCCAGACAAGAAAAAGCTAAAATAGTTTATCAACACTAAACTAGTATTATAAGAATTGATAGACTTCTTTAAGTAGAAAAGACAAAAAAAAATGGAAAGAAAAAATTCTCATTGACAAGGCAAAACTTAGAAAAAGCAGTAGAACAGTCAACTATAAAGCTAGTACAAAGGTTAAAAGCCAAAAGTAGGAAGATCATGTATAATTACAACAATAAATCAAAATACACATAAATACACACATGAAAGCAAAAAATAAAGACAAAAACTTAAATATGGAGGGAGTGAGTAAAAATTGTTGCAATTTTAGAATGTGTTCAAACTTAAGTGACCATCAACTTAAACTAGACTGCTATAAACATAACTTAATATACATGAAGCACATGGTGACCACAAGCCAAATATTCACAAGAGATATACAAGAAATAAAAAGAAATAAATTCAAACATAACACAATAGAAAGTCATAAATGTAGAATAGAAGAGAGCAAAAGAATAATAAGAGACAGGGAAAAACTACTGAAATAATCAGAAAACAAATAATAAAATGGTAATAACTACAGACATATCAATAAATACTTTAAATATAAATGAACTAAATGTTCTAATCAAAAGACTTAGGATGTCCGAATGGATAAAAAAAACAAGATCCATATATATGCTGCTTACCAGAGACCCACTTTATATCAAAAGATACACATGGACTGAAAGTTAAGCGATGAAGAATGATATTTCATACAAATGGAAATGAAAAAAATAAAGTTGGACAGCAATATTTATATCAGACAAAATGGACTTTAAAACACAGTCTATAACAAGAGACAAAGAAGGACGTTCCATAGTGACAAAGGGATCAATCCAACAAAATAAAGATCTTATAAATATCTATACATCCAATACAGCAGCACCTAAATGCTAAAGTGATTATTAACAGACATAAAGAGAGACCTTGACAGCAATACAATAATTACAAGGAACTTTAACACCCTATTGATACTATTGGATAAATCATCCCAGACAAAAAATCAACAAGGAAAATGTTCTTAAATCAGCGATCCCCAACCATTTGGGCACCAGGAACCAGTGTTGTAGAAGACAATTTTTCCAAGGACTGGGGCAGCGGATAGTTTCAGTGTGATTTAAGTGCATTGAATTTATTGTGTATTTTATTTCAATTATTATTTCATTTTATATTTACAACATATATTACATTACAATATATAATGAAATAATTATACTACTAGCCATAATGCAGAATCAGTGGGAGTCCTAAGCTTGTTTTCCTGCAACCAGACGGTCCCATCTGGGAGTGATGGGAGACAGTAACACCCAAAGTGTGTTGCTTATGTCCAGCCAACTCTGTAAGCTCATTTTGATCATCATCACTGAAGAAAACTCTGCTTCGCAAAAATAGGATGTTGCAAATGGAAGCAGGCTTTTCAGTGCTGTTGTGGCAATCTCAGAATATTTTGCTTTGACTTTAATCCAGACATATAGAGATCTAAAGTTGTCTCGAATAATAGTTTAAGCTCACCATCATTTGCGATCTCAAGCAGTTGATCCTCTTCTAACAGGGACAAAGCAGATTCACCTGGTTTATTCACAAATTGGTTGCTGATCCATTCCTTCCCAGTTCGGGGGTCTTTTGTGGTCGAGAAGTATGCTCAAACTCTTTTGAAAGTTGAGACAGGTGATTATGCACCAGTGGGAAAAGAAAGCCCTTGTTGAGTCTCCTTCAAAATCTCTGCTAATGTTTGAAACATGTAAAAAATCCTAATATTCACTTTTCACCCCCATAATTCCAGTTTGGCTTTAAATGCTGTTTTATCTGCTGACTTGAACACAGTTGTTATTCTCCCCTGAAGTGATAGATTGAGTTAGTTAAGTGGGTTGAATATGCCACATAAGTAAGCAAGTTTTGCAAGTCATTCTGTGTCACTGAAATGTAGTGGCAATGGTGGCTGTTTTCCTAAAAGAAATCTCTAGAGTTACTCTCATAACTCAAAAACTCTGGCCAGTGATCTACCTTTAGAAAGCCATCTCACTTCTGTGTATGAGAGAGGATGTGTATGCTCTGTATCCATTCTCACAGAGCTGCATGAACAGACGTGAGTTAAGGGCGTGTGCTTTAATGCGGTTGATAATTTTAATCACATCCTGCAAAATGTTAAGTTCAGGTGACATATTTTGGCTAGCTAACATTTCTCTATGGATGACATAGTGCATAGACTCACGTTCAGAAGTGACCTTTTTGATCCTAGTAGTAAAACAAGAAAGCTGTCCAGTCATGGCAGCCTCTCTGTCTGTGCACATACCAACACAAAATGACCATTTCAGTTTTCCTGATACATAATCATTCAGATTTGAATAGTTCTGCAGCTGTAGTGTTAGTTGGCAACAAAAGTGCACATAACATATCCTCAGGTACATCCTCTTGAAAATATATTGCACAAAAACAAGCTTTGTTGCCTTGTTGTCAACATTGGTAGACTTGTCAATCTGTACTGCATACCACAGTGACTCATGATTCCTCTTTAGCAATTGTGCCTCAAAATCCTCTGCTATTTATCCTCTCAATATATTTCATCAATTCGTCTAGTTATAGTGCTAGCTGAAAGAGAAACATGTGCCACCTTTTGAACTGCAGCCTCTCCTAAAAGTTCACTACAAATGTCCTTAGAAGCAGGTATCAACTCTTTTAACAATAGTAAAGGGCTTCTTAGCTTTAGCAATGCAGTTAGCCACTAAGAATGGTACTCTCAGTGCAAATACATTTGATGAATTGTGGCCTTCAATAATTGCTTCTGCTCTTCATGTTCATGGTTTTTTCTTCTTTTGAAGAACTCCAGAGTCTTGTCTTTTAATGCAGGGTGCTTGGTCTCCATGCAGCAAAGCAGTTTTGAAGTTTCATAGCTTCACTGGATAGCCAGTTATCACTTATTATACAAGGGCTTTGAGAATGTGAATCACCTATTGCAATGTACTCATAATTTAAGTAGGACTCATGGTATTTACTTTTAAATGCAGCTTTCTTTTTGTTGGCTGTCTTATCATTGAATCTTTCCCCTTTTTCAAAGAAGCTCTCCAGTGATGTTTGTTTTTTACTCATTTTGGCTGAGTTAGCTTGTGGGCTTACCAAAACTGTGGCTGAGACAAGTGCACAGTGCAAGAAAGAGGGATGAACGGGAGTGATAAATAAAATAATGAGCAGGCGACTCACAGACTAAAATAAGTGTCAGTTTCTCACCTAAAGCTTGCCACCAGATGCAGCTGTACAAATGAAGTTCGTCAACTCATTTGCCACTAAAAAGCCTGTCACCTGATGCAGCTTAATTGTCACTTGCCAGTCACTGATTGAATTTTGATATGAGCCTGCAAGCAATTGATTTATTACAGCCTCTGTGCAGTCAAACTTCTCTGCCAATGTTAATCGGTATTTGCAGCCACTCCCCAGTGCTAACATCACCATCTCAGCTCCACCTCAGATCATCAGGCATTAGATTCTCATAAGGAGCGTACAACCTAGATCCCTCATGTTCACAGTTCACAAACAGTTTGCACTCTAAGGATACGAGTCTGTGGCCCGGTTGTTGGGAACCTCTACCTTAAATGACACATTACACCAGATGGACTAATATCTTTTTTAGAACATATCATCTTAAAACAGCAGAATATCCCTTCTTTTCAAGGGCACATGAACATTTCCCAGGATAGATTCTATATTAGGCCACAAAACAAGTCTCAATAAATTTAAGAAGATTGAAACTATTTAAAGCATCTTTTCTAATTATAGTGGTATAAAATAATGCAAACTTTGAAGGCTAAATAACAGGCTACTAAAAAATAAATAGGTTAACAACAAGATCAAGGAAGAAAGCAAAAGACACTTGAGACAAATAAAAATGAAAAAACAATACCCTCCACCCTCCAAAAAAACTATGGAACACAGCCAAAGCAGTTCTAAGAGGGAAATTCATAACAATACAGGCCTATTTCAAGAAACATAAAAAAATCTCAAATAAGCAATCTAGCTCTACACATAAAAGAGGTAGAAAAAGAACAGACAAAGCCCAATGTGAATGGAATACAGGAAATTATAAAAATGAAAATAAAAATAAATGAAATCTAGTCTGAAAAACCAATATAAAAGGTCAATGAAATTATCATGAACTGGTTCTTTGAGAAGATAAAGAAAATTTATAAACCTTTAGCCATACTCATCAGAAAAAAAAAAGAGAAAAAGCCCAAGTATATAAATCAGAAGTGAAAGACAAGTAACAACCTACACCACAGAAATACATAGTATTGTAAAAAAAAATACTACAATATATTATATGTCAACAAATTGGACAACCAGGAGGAATGGATAAATTTCCAGAAACATAGAATTTTCCAAGACTGAATAAAAAAGAAACAAAAAGTCTGAACAGAACAAGATTACTAACAAAATCAAATCAGTAAACAAAAAACTCCAAACAAACAAAAGTTCTGGACCAGATGACTTCACAGGTGAAGTATATCAAATATTTAAAGAAGAATTAATACCTATCTGAAAGTATTTCAAAAATTGCAGAGGAGGGAGGTTCCCAAACTCATTTTATGAAGCTAGAATTACCCTGATTCCAAAACCAAACAAAGACAATACAAAGAAAGAAAATTATAAGCCACTATGCATTGAATATAGATACAAAAGTCCTCAACAAAATATTACCCAACCTAATTCAGCAATATATTAAAATGATTATATACCATAATTATGTGGAACTCACTTCTGGTTTAATATCTGTAGATCAATAATGTGATGCACTACATACACAAAATGAAGGGTAAAATTTTTATGATTATATCAATAGGTGCAGAAAAAAACATTTAACAAAATTTGGCATTCATGTGTGTTAAAAACTCTTAGCAAAGTGGAACAGAGAGAACATACCCCAATATAATAAAAGCCATATGTGACAAACCCACAGAGGATAAGCTGAAAACTTTTCTTTAAGATAAGGAGCAAAAACAGGATGTCTACTTTTATCATTTTTATTTTACATCATATTGGAAGTTATAGCCATTACAATCAGAGAAGAAAAAAAAAAGATAAAATGCATCCAAATTGGAAAAAGAGAAGTAAAATAGTCATTATTCTCAGATGACATATCTTTAGGGAACCCTAAAGAATCAACCAAAATACTATTAAAAGTAATAAATGAATTCAGTTAAGTAACAGGATACAAAATTAATATTCAGAAATCTGTTGCATTTTTATATACCAATAATAAAACATTAGAAAGAGAAATTAAGAAAACAATCTTATTTACAGTGGTAACAAAAATAATACCTAAGAATAAATTTAACCAAACACATACATAACAAGTACTCAGAAAATTCTCAGACATTAAAGAAAGAAGTGAAGAATATGCAAATAAATTAAAAGCTACCTAGTGTTCATGGATACGAAGAATTAACATTGTTAAAATGGCCATACTAACGAAAGCAATCCACAGATTCAGCACAATCTCTGTTAAAATACCAAATGGTATTCCTCACAGACTAAAACAAACAATTTTAATGAAACTTTAATGAAAACAATTTTAATGAAACTTTTCATATAAACTTTTAATAAGCTTATATGAAACATGTAAACTTTTATGGACCCCAAGTAGCCAAAGTAATCTTGAGAAAGAAGAACAAAGTTGGAGGTATTATGTTACCTAGTATCAAACTATACTACAAGGCTATAGTAATCAAAACAACATGGTGCTAGCATAAAAACAGACATATACATCAATGGAACAAAATAGAGAGCCCAGAAATAAATCTACAACTATATGGTCAATAAATCTATGACAAAGAAGGCAAGAATATACAATGGGATAAAGACAGTCTCTTCAATAAATGGTGTTGGGTAAACTGAAAAGATACAAGCAAAAAAAAAAAAAAAAACACTAGACCACTTTCTTACATCATATACAAGAATAAGCTCAAAATAGAATAAATACTTAAATGTAAGACCCCAAATCATAAAAATTCTAAAAAAAAATAGGTGGTACACTCTTTGACATTGTTCATAGTAATATTTCTTTTTTTTGATATGACTCCTTAAACAAGAGAAAAAAGAAAAAAAAATGAGACTACATCAAACTAAAAAGTTTTTGCACAGCAAAGGAAACCATCAGCGAAGTGAAAAGACAACCTACTGAATGCAAGAATACGTTTGCCAATAATATATTTGATGTTGGTAATATCCAAAAATATTTAAGGATCTCATACAACTTAACAACCACAATAAAAACAAGTTCAATTAAAAAATGGATAGAAGACTAAAATAGACATTTCTCCAAAGAGGACATACTGATGGTCAATAGATATATGAAAAGGTGCTCAACATTACTAATTATCAGGGAAGTGCTAATTAAAACCACAATGAGATATCACCTCACACCTGTCAGAATGGCTATCATCAATAAATCAACAAATGATGAGTCTTGGTGAGGATGTGGAGAATAGGGAATCCTTGTGCCCTGTTGATGGGATTGCAAATTGGTGCAGACATTATGGAAAATGGTATGAAGTTTCCTCAAAAATTTTTTTTTTAAAAAAACTGTTTAAAAAGTTTAAAATAAAAACATATGACCCAAAAATTCCACTTCTAAATATTAATTATAAAGAAATCCAAAACAAACAAAAAAAATCCAAAATACTAATTTGATTATAAGTGCATCTCATATTCATAGCAGCATTATTTACAATAGCCAAGATATGAAAGCAACCTAAACGTCCACTGATAGATGAATGGATAAGGAAGCGATACATATGTATAATGGAAAGCTACTCAACTGTAAAAAAAAATAAGTACAAAATCTTAACATTTATGAGAACATACATAGACCTAGAGGGTACTATGCTAAGTGAAATAAGTCAGACAGAGAAGGACAAATACCATATCATTTAACTTAGATGGGGATCTAAAAAAACAAAATAAATAAACAAAATGAAAACAAACTCATAGACACAGAGAACAAATTGATGGTTGCCAGATGGGAGGGGTATTGGAAGGATGGGTGAAAAGGGTGAAAGGGATTAAGAATTGCCAGTTACAAAAATAATCAGAGGGATGTAAAGTACAGCGTTGGGAATATAGTCAGTAATATTGTAATAACTATATCTGGTGCCAGATGGATACTAGGCTTATCTGGATGATTACTTCATGAGGTATACAAATGTTTAACCACTATGTTGTGCATCTGAAACTTGAAAAAAAAGATAAATTTAGCAAAATAAGTTAAAAACTTGTACTCTTGATAGAAATTAAAGATCTAAATAAAAGGAAAAATATCTCATGTTCATGGATTGAAAGTCTTAACACTGTTAAGATGTAAATACTCCTTAAACTGATTTATAGATTCAACACAATGCCTATCAGTATTCCAATTGACTTCTTTGCAAAAATTTAGAAGGCAATTTTAAAATTCATATAGAATTGCAAGAGACCCAGGACAGCCAATACAATGCTGAAAAAGAATATGAAAGCAAAGGAATTTACATTTTTTTATTTCAAAGTTTCTACAAAGCAACAGTAATCAAGACAGTATAGTACAAGCACAAAGATAAATATATGAATATGCAGAATAGAACTGAGCTTCTAGAAATAAACTCGTACTTCTGTCATCAACTAAATTTTGTCAAGGATGCCAAGACCATTAAATGGCGACAGCATAGTCTTTCCAACAAATGATGCTGTGACAACTGGATTACCATTTGCAAAAGAATGAAAGTGAACCTCTACCTCACACCACATAAAAATGAACTTAAATGGGTTAAAGACCTAAATGTAAGTGCCAAAGCTGTAAAATTATTAGAAAAAAAATAGGATTAAATCTTGATGACTTTGGATTTCACCAAAGATTCTTCAAATAACTTAAAAAACATGAGAAACACATGAAAATAGGACATCTTCAAAATTAAAAATTTTTGTATAACAAATGACATTATCAAGAAAGTGAACCTAATCCACAGCATAGAATAATATATTTGTAAATAATGTATCTGAAAAGGGTTTTATATTTGGAATACATAAAGAGCTCTTACAACTCAATAATAAAAAGAAGATATTTTTCCAAGGAAGATACACAAATGGCCAATAAGTTCATGAAAAGATGTTCATACTTAGTTATCAGAGAAATAGAAATCAGAATTACAATGAGATACCACTTCATGCCCACTAGGATGGTTAGAATCAAAAAGGGAGATAATAAGTGCTGGCTAGGATGTGAAAATTTGACCCTCATACATTGCTGGTGGGAATGTAAAATGATGTGGTCACTTTAGAAAACAGTCTGTCAGTTCCTTAATTAAAGATGGAATTACTAGCAATTCTACCCCTATATAATATAGAAAAATAAAAACATATATCCACACAAAAACTTGTACATGGATGTTTGTAACAACATTATTTATAACAGTCAAAAAGTAGAAACTACCCAGTGCCCATCAACAGAGAAACAGCACACAAATGTAGAATATTCATATAATGGTATACTTATTATTTGGCCATAAAAAATGTAATATTGATACATGCTATAATTTGGATGAATTTTTAAATCACTAAGCCAAATGAAAGAAGCCAGCCACAAAAATTCATATTTTGCATGACTACATTTATATGAAATGTCCAAAATAGGAAAATCTATATGACATAGTATAAATTAGTGGTTTTTTGAAGTGATAAAACAATTGTAAAATTGATCATGGTATGGTTGCACATATCCGTGAATATACTGAAAAACATTAAATTGTGTAATTTAAGTAGATAAATTCAATGGTATATGAATTATATCTCAAAAAAGCTGTTTTAAAAGAGAAAAAGAAATATGAACTTTCCCCTCAGTCCAATTGGGTATGGTAGTATTTAATGCAGTAGTATTATTATCACAACGTATATCTAAAAGTTTCTCTTAATTGTATACCTGGTTGGTTAGTTAGTTATCCTGTGTGGAACAGTGATCTCAGACTTTTTTCTATTTTCAATCCATGTCAGTAAAATATTTTTGAAAATGTTCCATTATATTATTTTATTTATCATTTATTTATTTATTTATTTATTTAGCAAATATATACTTAGAGATATACTAATATGTTATATAAATATAAAAAAACACTATTCTAAAATTTTAAAGCATGAAGTTTTAGAACATAAGTTGAGGTACTAATATTTTTTCCCTATATCTAATGAATCATCTACCCTTTCCAATGAGGAATTGGTCTTTCTGGAGACAAGTTGAAGGGAAAGCTGAAAGGATACAAAGGGGTTGAGATTCTACTGCAGTGATTTAGGAAAGTTTGTGGAGGCCTGAAATAGCATCATGACAACAAGGATAGAGAAAAGTAGAAGGATTCAAGAGACACTCAGGTGAAAGAATCAATGGACATGATTATTGATTAGATAGTGGAATTTGAGGAAGAAGTATATGTCAAGGTTACTGCCCAAGCTAGTCTGACCAATTTACTAAAAACAGGAAACTTGAGGTGTGTGTGTGTGTGTGTGTGTGTGTGTGTGTGTGTGTGTGTGTGTGTGTGTCAGGGCAAAGGTGCGTGTTGATCCCAGAGCCTGAGCTGAGCCTGGCAGTAAGTGACAAGGGAGAAAAGGACCTGACGATATTTATTATTGAAATGCTCCTAAACCTACCTAACTTGAATGAATTTCCCAAGAAAAAAGAAAATTTCTTTTTAGGTCACTAAGAACCACAAAGCATTCTAATGCTAAAATATTCCTCAGTAGAGTTATTAATAGCATATCAACCCATATTAAAGTAAAAAGAGAAATTCCATTCACATGTGTTTAACATATTTGAAAACCTCAAACGAATGTCTTTCCTCAAAAATTAAAAAGCCGAAAATTAAAAAAAAAATAGCAGAACACTAAAGAGATCTACTGATAAAGATACTGGAAACTTGAATAAAAGACTATAAAAATGTTCCAATCTATTCAAACCTGAAGGGCGGGGCGGGGAGGAGTGGACTGGGGCATGCGGCAAGGGAGGAAACACCAAGAAAGGAAAGACCAAGTTGACAAGTAAGTCTATACTAGAAAATCTAAAATAAAAATCTATAAAATATAGTGCAGATATGCATTAAGAGATTTTATCCCAACAATGCAAGAGTGCATTAAATAGGACATACACACAAAGTTTCATTTGTAAAAAGATACAATTCATAATGAAAGTGTAACTCCTGAATCTTTATGTGCTTAGTAACATAGAGTCAAGGTATATAAAGCACAGTCTGTGAGATATAAAAGGAAGAACTGACAGAAGCTCAAATGTAGACAAAGATTTTTAATGCTCCTCTCTCAGTTTTTAGCATATCAAACCATCTAAAATAAACAAGGATGTAAAGAATGTCAAAAATATAATTGACAAGATTGAATTAGACAAAATAGATCTTTGTATACTGAAAAAAAAAAGGTAAAACTTCTGCGCCTTATTTTAAAATTTGTCTTCTCTATTCACTACTAGTTAGTATCTTTTCAGATTATATTAAAATAAGCTGTTATATTTCATTTTTAAATTATGTTGCAATTTTTATTTTCATTATATTATACTTATAGGTTATTTTCAGGGAGTGTAATATCTTTACGTTCAGAAATATTCAAAAATATGGACTAAATTTCCATTTATTTAAATTATTCTTTAAGATTTTGTAAATTTTCATATTTATGTTGAACTTTTTTACATATACTCCTCATATATCAGTTTTCATGGTTTTTATAGGGGAGTGTGTTTATTATAATTTGCTATTAGTGAATTTATTTTACAGAGGAATAAGTAAGTAAATATCCAAAGTTATTCTAAAAGAAAAGCCAAGATATTCATATATTCCTATTTGTTTAAAGCTGTTCAGAATAAAGGTTAAAGAAGCTATTCTTCAAGAAAAAGATTTTGTTACTTCAAGAGAGAAAGCAAGAGGTTTCAAATAAGGTTTTGTTTCAATTATATATAAAATTTTATTATGCTAATTTAGTATTTTACATTTTTTAACTTTATTTTTCAACATGAACTACTAAATCAATTGTCTAAAGTCCACGAATATATTTTTTTATGTATTTTTGGTAATGCCATCAGGTCAAACATAAATGCCTCAGTTAATTATTTGTTCATTATTTTATAGTATTTCTATATAGATTATAAGTGTGCTCTACCTATATTTATATAAAATGTATCAAATTATATGTGTTTCAAAAACATTTCTGTTTCAGCATGTTTTTTCACTCTTGTTAGGTCTTTTGATAAATATTAGTTATTGTGGTGAAGTTTATCAATCTTTATAGTTATTTTTTTAGATTTTTATTTAAGATATGCTCATACATTTGAAGAAATTCTCATACTTTTTTTCCAGAAGATGTAAAATTTTGTCTTTTACATGTAAGTATTTAATGAACCTGGAATTGTCTCTTTGTGTGCAGTGTCAGACAAACATCCATCTTATTTCACCTACAACAATGCTTAATCCTTCACCATGTAGCACAATCATATCTTGAGGAAGTTTCAGCTTCATTTCTTAAATAGCCCATTTTTCTCTGTCATATATATGTGTGAGTCTGATTTTCAGCTCCCATTCTTTTTATTTGTCCATTTGTTCATCTTTACACCAATTTCACACTTTTATTTACTGCACGTGCAAAATGACACTTGCTACTTTAGAAGGCAACTTTCCACAGACGATCCTTCTTTTTAGGAATGTCATGGTTATTCTTGGCCCTTTGCTTTTCCACATAAATTTTAGAATCAGTCTGACAGTTAAAGAAAAAACAAACAAAATAAAGACAACCACTCTAAAGGTATTTTAAATGCCATTGCACCGTATCCATTGAGCAATTCGAAAGAAAATGAACATCTTCATGATATTGAGTGTAGCCTTATAAACGTGGTATGCCTCGCAATTTATTGTATCTTTTTTTCATGTGTGCCTTAGATTTAATTTTATATGTTACATAAATGATTAAATTATAGGTATTCTTGTACATACCTTTTATCTTAAGGAAATTCTTTTCCATTCCCTGCTTTGTCTACTGACTATTGATTTTCTCTAAAAGGTATTGATTTTCTCTTTAATAGATGTTTAAATTATCAAATTTTAATTGTCTAATGAAATAAATAATGGTTTCTCTTTTAATTTGCTAATGTGATCAATTATAATAATTTTAAGATACTGACACAACCTTGCATTTCTAAAATCAACTCATCTTTGTTATAATATATATCATACATCATTAGATTCAATTTATTTACATTTATTACATAAGTGACATTGATCTTTAATTTTTCTTCTTCATACATCCTTTTCAGTTTTAGTACCAAGTTTATAGCAAATGTACCAAATAACTTTGGAGATATTCTCCCTTCTATTATTGCTGAAAGAATGTCAATAAAATTATAACTATTTATTGTATGATTATTTGAGAAAATTAATATCTAACTTTGGGCCTGATATTTTTTATGGGATTTTCCAACTACTTATTCACTTCTTTTAGACTTTTTTTTCTCAAAAATTTTTACTCAGTTTTGGCTGTATTTTCTTAAATAGTGTCAATTTCCCTGATGTTTTCAAACACATTGGTGAAAAAATGTTCATAATATTCTCTTAGCATTTAAATCTCTGTAACATCTCTAATTTTCATCATTAATTTTGTTGGAGTTCTTTGTACTTGCTTTCTTTATTTCTTGATTAATTTGTTTAATTGGTCTTGTTAAAGAATTAACTTTTGCTTGCTCTATTTCCAATTATTTTTAATACAGTGAAATTGAGATTTTTCTAGTATAAAGTTCAATGAATTTGGATAGATTTGTGTAGCCAGAAACACAATCAAGATACAGAACATTTCCATAATCTCCAAAATCTCTCTTGCTGTTCCTTTGTACTCCTCCCACCACCTCAAGCCCCTAGCAACTGTTGATCTGTTCTCCTACATTAATAGTTTTACCTTTTTGAGAATGTCATACAAATGGAATCCTACAGTATGTAATCTTTTGAAGCTAATTTCTTTCACTTAGCATAGTGCATTTGAGATTTATCCACATTATTGTGCTATTAGTAATTTGCTCCTTTTAATTATTGAATTGTATTTTACAGTATGGATGCACTGCAGTTTGCTTAACCATTCACCTATTACAGAGCATTTGGTTGTTTTCAGCTTTCAGTAATTGTAAATAGAGTTGTTATAAACATGGATGAATAGATTTTTATGAGAACATAAGTATTCATTTCTCTTGAGTAAATACTCGGAAGTGAGATTGCTATATCATGTGGTGCATGTATTTTTAACTTTATGAAAAATTCCTAAGCAATTTTTCAGATTGTCTATATCATTTTGCATTCCCACTAGCAACTGAGATTTCCAGTTGCTTCACACACTAGTCAGCACTTGATATTGTCAGTAGTTTTCATTGTAGCCATTGTAATATGTGTATAGAGATATCCTGTAGTTATTTTAATTTGAATTTCTCTAATAGCTGATGTGCTTGTTTACCATCCTAATATCATCTTTGGTGAAGTATCTGTTCAAGTACTTTGTCTACATTTACTCTTGAGCCTTGAGAGTTATTTATATATTCTGGATACAAGTTTTTGTTGAATATGTGATTTGTAAACATTTTCTCCAAGTCGGTAGCTTTCCTTTTAGTCTCTTAATGTCTTTCAGAGGGTCAGCATGTTTTTATGTTGATAAAACCTAATAACTTACCACTTTTTTTTCTTTTATGGATTATATTTTTGGTATCGTATCTAAAAACTGTTTGCTTAACCCTAGATAATGAATTTTTTTTTTGTTTTCTTCTAAAAGTTCTGGAGTTTTGTTTTACACTTAGATTTATGATTCATTTTGAGTTGATTCTTGTAATAAAGTATGAGGTATACACTGAGTCATATTTTTAAAAGAAATATCCAGTTATTACAGCACCAATTTTGAAAAGACTATTTTTTCTTCCTTAAATTACCTCTGCTCCTTTGCTTAAAATCAATTGACCTATTTGTGTGTATATATTTCTGGAATCTCTGTTCTGTTCCACTGATCTATGTGTCTATCCTTTTATTAATTCCATACTGTCCTGATTACTATAGCTTTGTAGCAAGTGCAGAGGCTCCTCACTTACAATAGGGTTGCACCCAATAAACTCCTTGTAAGTTGAAAATATTGTAAGTCAGTTTATTTAATAGACCTAACCACTGAACATCATAGCTTAGCCTAGCCTACCTTAAAGGTGCTCAAAACACTTACATCAGCCTATAGTTGGGCAAATCATCTCATTGCTGCTGCCCAGCATCATGAGAGAGTATTGTGATACATATTGCTAGCCTGGGAAAATATCAAAATTAAAAATTCAAAGTATAGTTTTTATTGAATTCATATTGCTTTTGTGCCATCATAAAGTCAAAAATTCATAGGTATAACCATCATAAGTTGGAGATTGTTTGTATTAAAACTGGGTAATGTACTTTAAATTTATTTATTTTTTCAAAACTGTTTTAGCTATTCTACTTCCTTTGCCTATAAAAATTTCTGCTGGTATTTTGGTTAGAATTATCTTAATCTATAAACCAGTTTGGAGATAATTGACATGTTCATTATGTTAAAGTTTCTTGCTTTTGAACAAAATATGCCACTCCATTTATTTAGGTCATCTTTGATTTTCTTATTTTGCCTTTTTTATGATTTAGGCAATAATAGCTTTGATCTCTGTCTTATTAATTTCTACATATCTTTATTAACTCATTTGTTTTACTTGCTTTGTATTTACCCTGTTGCATTTTTTTTCTTTAATTGCAAACATAGTATGGCAGTTTTTAAATGAGTCCTCAAATTCTTTTACACTTTTCCCTTCAAAAGGTAGAGTCCTCCCTTTGACTGTAGACTGGACTTATTGAATCACTTCTAAAGATAGATTATGGCAGGAATCATGTATGACTTCTGAGAGTAGGTCATAAAAGTAATTGTGGACTACTTCTTGCCTGTCTTTTAGATTACTCACTCTGAAGCAAGTCAAGTGGCCCTCTGCAAAGGTTAGAGTGACCACTTGTTCTGGCTGTCTGGGAGTTTTTGTTTTAGCACTGAAAATCTTATGTAGCTGTAGCCCTGGAAAAACTGAGATGGTTGGTCACCACAAAACAGGCTCACATGGAAAGAACTAAAGCCTCCAGCCAATGGCCACATGAATGAAACATATTGGAAAAAAAATTCTTTAACCTTAAGCAAGCCTCTGGATAACTGTAGTCATGGTCAATATATTAACTGAAACCTTTTGAGAGAGCCAGAGAAAGAACTACCAAGCCAAGCCACTCCATACTTCTGACCAAACGAACATGTAAAATAATAAACATTTGCTGTTTTAAGCCACTAAGTTTGGAGATAGTTTATTATTCAACAATAATTCATTACCTTTTAGCATTTATTCCTGTTATTAAAAGTATTTATGACTATGTATTTTTCTCTAAATTTTGCTTATTATGAATTCCACGGTTTTGATACGTACATTTATTATTGTTCAGAATTAAGCACTCTAAAATTTCTTTTGTGATTCTTTCCTTGCTCCATAGGTATTTGAGAAGTATTTTAAAATTTTTAAATGTATGGGCTTTTCTAAGTTATCTTTAAAATTTTGATTTCTAAAATAATTTCATTATGATGATAATGTTTAAAATAATTGTATATGATACTGATTCTTTGATGTTTATTAAAACATGATTTATAGCCAAGCACATGTTCGTTTTGTAAATATTAACATCTGTGTTCTTTTTTTAGTGCAACAAAATAGGAAATATTTTTTTTAGTTCTTATATTTTCATTTTTTCAATTACTGTTGGCATACAATATTATATTAGTTTCAGGTGTACAAGACAAGACAGTGATTAGACAGTTATATAACTTATGAAGTGATCACACTGATAAACCCAGTACTCATCTAATACCACATGTAGCTACTATAATACTACTGACTATATTCCCCATGCCATACTCTACATCCTCATGACTATTCTGTAACTACCAATTTGTATCTTTTAATGCCCTCCCCCTTCACCTATCTCTCCACCCCTCTATCTGAAAACCATCAAAATGCTCTTGTTTCCATTGTCTGTTTGTTTATCTTGTTCTCTAGATTTCACATATGACATTTGTCTTTTTCTGTCTGACTTATTCCACTCAGCACAATACCCTCTAGGCCATCTACATTGTTGCAAATGGCAAGATTTTATTCCTTTTTAAGGCTGAGTCATATTCCATTGTATATATTTACCACCTCTTCTTCAGCAGTTTATCAATTGATGGACACCCAGGGTGTCTCTATATCTTGGCTACTGTAAGTAATACTGCAATGAACATATGGATTCACATGTCCCTTCAAAGTAGTGTTTTGGATTTCTTCAGATAAATACCCAAAGTAAGATAACTAGGTCCTTGTTTGTCTCTTGTTATAGCCTTTGTTTTAAAGTCTATTTTGTCCAGTGTAAGTATTGCTACCCCAACTTTTTTTTGTCTGTTTCCATTTTCATGAACCACCATTTTCACCCCTCTACTTTTAGTCTATGTGTGTCTTTCAATCTGAAGTAAGTCTCTTGTAGGCAGCATGTGTAAAGGTCTTGTTTTCTTGTCTATTTGATCACCCTATCTTTTGATTGAACTATTTCATTCATTTACATTCAAAGTAGTTGTCGATAGATATATAGTTATTGCCATTTTATTATTCATTTTTTCAATCTTTTTCTCTTTTTTCTTCCTCTTCTTAAACAAATCTTTCTAACATTTCCTATAATACTGGCTTGGTGATGATGAGCTCCTCTAGCTTTTCTTGTCTGGGAAGCTCTTTATCTGTTCTTTGATTTTAAATGATAGCTTTGCTGGATAGAGTAATCTTGGCTGCACGTGCTTGCTTTTCATCACTTTTAATATTTTGTGCCAATCCATTCTGGCCTACAAGATTTCTGTCGAGAAATCAGTTGATAGTCTTATAGGAGTTTCCTTGTAGGTAACTAATTGCTTTTCTCTTGCTGCTTTTAAGGATTTTTTATTAGGCTTTAACCTTGAGCATTTTAATTATGATGTGTCTTGATGTAGGCCTCTTGGGTTCATCTTGTTTGAGACTCTCTGCACTTCCTAGACTTGTATGGCTGTTTCCCTCACCAGGTTAGGGAACTCTTCAGTCATTATTTCTTGAAATAGATTTTCAATTCCTTGCTCTCTCTTCTCCTGGTAGCCATATGATGTGAATGTTGGTATGCTTGTTGTCCCAGAGGCCCCTTAAACTATTCTCATTTTTTTGGATTCTTTTTTCTTGTTGCTGTTCTGACTGGGTGTTTTCTGCTACCTTATTTCTAAATCACTGATTTGATCCTCTGCTTCATTTAATCTACTGCTAATTCTTCCTAAAGTTTTCTTCATTTCAGTTCCTGTATTCTTCATTTCTGACTGGTTCTTTTTGTTTTTCATCTCCACTTTTATGGTTTCTATCTCCTTGTTAAAATTCTACCTGAATTCATCTATTGTTCCCCTAAGTTTATTGAGCATCCTTATAACCAGTGTTTTGAACTCTGTATCTGGTGAATTGCTTGTCACCATTTTATTCAGTTCTTTTTTTGGAGATTTGTTCTGTTTTTTGTTTTTTGTTTTTTTCATTTGAGACATGTTTCTTTGGCTTCCCATTTTGGTTGCCTTCTTGTGTTTGTTTCTATGTATTAGGTTGGGCTGCTATGTTTCCCAGTCTTAGTAGAGTAGACTTATGTAGTAAGTATGCTGTGGGTCCCAGTGACACTGTCTGCCATGTTCACCTGAGCTCAGTGCTCCAGATGTGTTCCTTGTTAGGGTTGTGTGTGCCCTCCTGTTGTAGTTGAGCCTGGATTGCTGTTTGCTTGTCAATGGGTGGGATAGATCTATGGGCTGATTGGTTTTAATGACTGGCCGTGACCACGGGAGGAGCTGTTGTGCTGGGGCTTACCTTACAGAGCAGAATTCACTTTGGCAGGGCTCTGCCCTGTCTGCCCCTTGAGTATGTCATCCTCAGATGTGCCCCTAGGTGGTGCTCCAGCTGAGACCAAAGCTAGCCTCTGGGAATGCAAGCTGGGCCTCTTGGGAGGGACCTTGCCACAGGCTAAGTTCAGCTGCATCCTGTACCCTGCTCAGGACCTCCTGACATGAGCAACCAAGCAATTCACAGATGGCCACCACAAATGCTTGGCTGGGAAGTGCCTTGAAGGGCCAAGACACCAATTGAGGCCAACTGCCACTAGTGCTGGGCTTGGGGCTGCTCAGCAAGAGGTACAGGGCATGCTGAGGCCAGAAGCTGCTTGTTTTAGGTTTTGTGAACCTTTGAGAGATTTTACAAAGGCCCGTAGCATGAGCCAAGACAGGCCATTCCTATGGAAAATCCACTAAATTAGGCTTGGGTGAGCCCATAATTTGGGAGGAGCAAGGTCTCAAGGAATCACCAGGGTGAAGCGACTAGTGTTAGCTAAGTTGCTGGAGACTCAGATATGGCACTTGCCTGAGTCTGCAAGCCCCTTAAAAGGAAAGTCTGTGACTCCCTCAGCCCTCTGTCTCACTCAGCCACAATCACCACTGGTTTTCACAGCTAGAAATGTGGGGACTTCTCTTCCCAGTACTGGAACCTCAAGCTGGAGAGCCCAGTGTGGGGCTGGAGCTTCTCACTCTTCTAGGGGGATCTCTGCTGCTGAAATATTCCTCCTGATTCTCAACAGCCACGAGCAGGTGTAGGACCAGCCTGTTTTGTGTCTTCATCCCTCCTACCAGTCTTGAGGTATCCTCTTCTGTATGTCCCCAGTTGTAGGATTTCTGTTCAGCTAGACTTTCAGATGATTCCCAATGATGGCTATTCTGTAGTTTAGTTTTAATCTGGATGTGCTTGTGAGAGGATGCAAGCACAGTGTTTACCTACTCCACCACCCAACTGGAAGTGACAAGAAATCTTAACATCTATGTTTGAAAATATATATATATTTTTGGAGGTAGTGTTCTGTATATGTTAATTAGATCAACTTTATTAATTGTGCTATTTAAATATTCTATATCCATAATGATATATTTGTGAGCTTCAAGTATTAATTACTAAGAAAGATATATTAAAATTGCCCTCTACAATGGTCAGTAGGATTGCTAAATCATATGGTAGTTCTATTTTTAATTTGGAAGGGAACTGCCATACTGTTTTTCACAGAAGTTCCACCATTTTAAAATCCTACCAACAGTGCACAAGGATTTCAATGTTTCCACATCCTTACAAATACTTGTTATTTTCTATTTTTTATAGTAGTCATCATATGTATATGAGAATTTCTCCCTTTTTATTATTTTTTTTTCATAATTTTATTTTCAGATTGATTGAGGCCTTCTCTTTTTTCTTTCTATTTTATCCTTCTCTTGGTTTGGAGATTATATTCAGAACTGGAATGGAAAGGCCAGAGAGGTGAAAAGGCTTAACACTTTATCTTTATTTAACACACATTAGCATATATCATTTAGTTTTCCTTTTTTATTTACTGATAGTCTTGGCATTTTAATCAATATATTTGGTCTGTTTATATTTTTTCTAATTTACTGCTATATTTGGGTTTTAATCTACCCAAATGTGGCTTTGTTCTAATAATCCCACCTACACTAAGAGACATTAAAGAGGGTTAATTCATTTCTCTCTCACCTGAAGTTTTTAGGCAGGTCGTCCATGACAAATAAAGCAGCTTATACCATGAAGTTCACCTAGGTTCTTCAGGTATGGCTTCCATATCCATATTGTGTTCCAAGGTGACTGTTTCACATTTGACCAGCAGGAAATAGAAAAGAAGAAGTTTGGGTAAACTCCATTTTTAAAAACCTGTGATCCAGAAATCAGGAAACAAAAACAAGGAAGTTATCATTGCTGCTGCCACATTGCTTTTTGTCTTCCATGGAGCTTTCAACCTCTGTGGTATGTATAGACACACTAGAAGAATGCGGAGATAGATGTTGACTTAAAATTAACGACAACAAGCAAATCATGAAAAACTTTAGATAGGATATGAGAATCACCAGCAAAGGGATGGTAACTGAAGCCACTGGAGAAGATGTAATGAAGGGAAAGAGAGCAGTAGAAGAAATGTGTGGAAGACAGAAACAATCCAAGTTTAAGGGATGAACAGAAGAAGAGAAACTCCCAGAAGAGACTGGAAAGGAAAGACCAGAGAGGTGAAAAGGCTTAACTCTTTAACTTTATGTGCACATGTAAGCAGCATATTGTTTGGTTTTCCTTTTTCATTTACTGATAGTCTTGGTGTTTTAATCAATGTATTTGGTCTGTTTACATTTATTTAAATTACTTATATATTTGGATTTTAATCTACCCAAATATGGCTTTATTTCTAATAATTCCCACCTACAGTATGAGATATTTATCCTCTCTTATTTCCTTATTTTGTTTTAATTGAGTTATGTAGAAAATTATTCCATTCCACCTCTTATTAGTTATACATTTTTTACTTTTAATAGTTAACTTAGAAATTATAACATGTATCCTTGACTTACTAGAGTTTAATTTAAATAATTACTTTTACCACTCTCAGTATAATGCAAAGGCATTAAAACACATATCCTCTTTTCACTTTTTGAACTATTATTGTTGTATGTTTTAATTCTACATATACTTAAAACTTCTACATGATATTATTGATATTATTGTATATAATTAATAATCATTTGGATTGGTGCATATATTTATTTTCTTTATTCTTCAATTCTTCTTCTTTCTTTCTCCCATATTGGATCATTTTCTTCTGCCTGAACAATTCTCTTTAGGTTTTGTGTTTGTTTTTCTTTGTGTGTGTATATGTCTCTGCTGATAATATTTTTTTGCATGAAATGTCTTAATTTGCCTTCATTTTAAGAAAACATTTTTTTTTCTAATATATAATCCAGGTTATCTTTGAAGAGCATTTGCTTGGTTTAGAATTCTAAGTTGGCAGTTATTTTTAGTCAGTACTTTCAAAATGTCATTCAACTGTCTGTTGGTTTCTATGATTTTAATTAAGAAATAAGTTTTATTTGTATGGTCTTAAAAGTAATAAAAGTATTTTATTACTGAAAGTAATGTGTCTTTTCAGGTTTTCTCATTGGCTTTACTTTCTTTCAGGTTTATAACAGTATGCCTCAGTATGCTTGCTTAGTTTTTATTATTCTTGGGTTTTGTAATACTATTTGAACGTGAAATTTGATGCCTTTCATCAATTTTAGAAAATTCTCAGTCAGTATTACTTCAAAAATAGAGCCATTCTCCTACTCTGTTTCTGAGATACCAGTGCACCTACACCAGTGCGCCTACACAAGGCATTTTCAACATGTCTTACATGCCTTTTGTGATGATTTTTGGATTTCTTTTTGTTTGTTTTTGTTTTTCTTGCTTTTCTTATACATTTGTTTCTCTACTCTTTAGTCTAGATATTTCTACTATTCTATTTCCCAGTTCATTAATGCTCTATTTAGCTGAGATTGTTCTGTTCTTAATTTGTCTACTAGGTCCTTACTTGTAGTAATTATATTTTTTTCTTCAAGAATTCCCATTTAATCATTCTTTAGAGTTTAATTGTCTATTAAAATTCTCCATCAATGTTTCCAAGCATACATTAATTATCATATTAAAGTTGATATGCATTTATTATAATTTGTCAATTGATTTTGGATTTGATTATCTGGCTTATTTTTTTCTCTTTGTTTTCATTTGATTGTTTTGACTCATGGAAGACATGTTTCTTTTTAATTTTTAAGGAAAATAAAGTTGAACATTGTGATGAAAAAATAAAGAGATAAATTGAAGTTCTTGATATTGTAATTTTCCTCCCAAGAAGATATATTTTGGTTATTGTGTGTGTGTCAGGATAAAAGCAGATCATCTCATGCAGTATGGTATTCAGCTAATTAGGAATGGATTTTATTAGTTGTAAGGGCTGGTCTATTTCCATCTAGTCATTACTTCTAGATTATAACACTTTATGTTGCTTAAATCAAAATGTGAGGTGTTTGTTGGGATTCCATCTTATTGGTAAGCCTCCTAAAATTGCTGAGAGCTCTGCTTAGCTTCTCAGCCTCATAGCCATTATTTTCTCTACCACTTCTGGGGATTTTCTAGCCTTCATAGATATCTGAATTCTAACTTCTAAACAATGAGTATATGATCATAATTAAAAATTCTCAAGAGAGACTTTTGCTTGTTTTCCCCTTACCATTTCATTTAAAACCAAGGATAAGAAAAGTATATAACTTTACTTTCATCTTTTTCAACAAGTTCTGTTGTTACTGTTCATTAGTAGCATCTTCCTACACATGTTTTACCTTCATGCACAGGTTACTCGTCTATTATCTATCCTTCTCCAGCCTAAGGCTTTATTTTTGTCGCAAACTTGTATAGACCAACAAAACTCTGATTTGCTTACCTTTTCAGATTAATTATTTCTATCCTCTAAGGGAATCCCTTAATTATATTTTTTATTACTTAAGTCATTTATTTGGATTTTTCAAATGTTTAATCTATCATTTTAGGTATATTGTAGCAGGACGTATATTTCTGAATATCTGATCTGCTGTATTGCCTTAAGTAGAAATCTAATCATGCTGTTTTTCAGTCATACAAAAAATACATCCTACATTTTCACACTTTCAGGCATTGGTTCTACTAATTCTTCTTAATATAAAAGGCATTGCTATGTGACATTTAAGAACTTGGCCTTTGGAATTAGATATTCTAAATTCAAGTATTTGTTCTTCCACTTTCTTAAGTACATGACCTTAGACCATTTAATAAATTTTCAAGTCCTCAGTTTCTGCAACTATAAAATGGGACGATTAATAGCATACCTCTCACACAGTTGTTGTAACACTTGAGTAAGATAATGTGAATAAAGTGTTGATACAATATCTGGCACACTGTATAAGCACTCTAGAGCCTAGTATAACAATGGACAAATTATTTTATCTTTTACTTTCATAGCATGTTCATTGCTTTTAAATCTCTTAAAGCATTTTCCCCAGATCTACCTGTCTTAGAGTTATTTAAGTATTTACATGACTCTCTCCTCTATCAATTTATGAGCTTCTACAGTATCAGAATTATCACAGGGAATCTATATTGAATTTCACTGAATTGATTGGTACCCTTTACTCTAGAACAGTTATTCAATGAGTAGGAGGAAAATAAAAAGAAAAAATGTGGTAAGGTTTTAGACTGAAAAGCTGTTTAACCTGTATTATTTCAAATGATCCTTATAATGAATCCTGGGTGAGGCTTTCGTTAAGTCTATCATAGTTTCCATTTCTCTGATAGGAAAATATGCATATCCATGAGTTAATGGTTTATCAAACTGTACTAGAATGCAGATTTTCTGATATCATTATACAATATATCATTTTGGAGTAAGAAGGGAGGAAGTGGCTTCATACAGAAAGTTTAGAGGAAGAGTATGAAGTCATACTCCAGAAGAAGATAAATTTCAAGGTAGGAGGAGGAAACTGTAGTGAGTAGGACAAGAGATTAAATAAATTCATTGCTATTAATCAGGGTTCCCATAGAAACTGAACAAATTGAATAATTTTAGATTTATATGTACATAATCTATAAAGATATGCTTTTATTTGTATCACTATATCTTTATCTTCATCTCTCCATCTCTCTGTCTATCTATCTGTCAAGAGAAAGATTTAAGAAACTGGCTCATGCATTTTTGAAGGCTGGCAAGTTTGATATCTACAGAGCAGGCCAGCAGGCTGAAGACCCAGGGAAGTACTGCTGCTTCAGTATGGAGCCTGAAGTCAGCCTGGAGGCAGAATCCCTTTTTCCTGGGGGAAACTCTCAAGACTTTCCAAACCTTATTAGATAAGATCCCCACTCACATTATTGAGCATAATCTGTTTTACTCAAATTATACTGATTTGAATTTTAATCATACCTTTAAAAATACCTTTACAGCCACATCTAGACTGGTGTTTTACCAAAAACAAGGTCCCACAGCCTAGCCAAGTTTACACATAAAATTAACCATTACACTGTTTTAAAGAAAACTTATGAACTCACAAGTTCAGTCTCTTAAACTATTTCTCTCTTCTTTCATCTAATTATCTTCTTCTCAAATCTCTCTTTTCCTAAATACAGTCTGTAAAATGATTCTCTAATATCTCACTAGCACTCTCAGAGATAACTTAGTTTTGGCTTTTCCAGGAAGACCTTGAATCTAAATTCAAAGCATCCCTTTCCTCTTTCTCTGAATTCTTCCTTTCTTTTTTCTTTTGATTTTGTAAAAAAAAAAAAAAAAAAGAAGTTTTATATATTATCTTAGAATGTAAGAGATTTTTTCCAATTTAAGTGAAGAGCAATGGAGAATGAAACATATAGAATAGAAAGAAAGAGATGAAAGTGGTAACTCAGAGAAGCACTAACAGGATATTTAAAAAGTGAAAGAGGATTTATGGATCTAACAATGTCAAGAAAGTCTTTCTTGGGATGCACTAGTTAGTAAATGCTTCAATGCACTGGCAACTGAGAAGTTCATGGCTAGGAACTTTTGATAGTTTGCTAGAAAGGGCAGTGCTAGGGATTCTGAAAGGAGAATTTGGCATGTCTGAGAAATTCAATTACTATTACAATATGAGTAAAGAATAGGTGCCATTTAGTCAGTTTCTTTTCCTCAATAATTAGAGATTGTAATTAGCTCCTCTAATTGTACCTAGCTCCTCATGATTTTAATTTCTTCAATTTTACAGTAAGTACCAACAACAACAAAAAAAGAATAAGACTAAATAAATCTTTCAAAATTCCCTGAAATTTAATGTTTTTAATTCTTTTCTAGAAATATTTTCCATGTTGATATAACATAGTTTGTTATTAAAAATATATAGACATACTACCCAACAAATGAATCTTGCCCTGTCAAGAATGAATTTTTAAAAAATAATGAATTAAAATAAGTCTGATATAGTAGTTATTTCTCACAATAGTCCTCAGACATCGCTTCAGAAACTGTAAGGTTATCTGACATACAATTTATTTTACTGTTTGAATGAATTTGTGTTCAAATGTCTCCTTTGGTGGGGAACCCACTCTTCAAGAAGCCTATATGAATTTTAGACAATTCTGACTGTAACTTCTTTATACTGAGGTCGAGTTTACTTTCCTGTGGCTTCTACTCACTGATCCTAGTTTTACTCTTTGAAACCCATTAGCATTTTTGACTTATAAGTCCTTAAAATACTTGATGAGAACTTTTATTCCTTCCTCATCTTGAATTTAGAGTTGTCTCTTCTTTAAAGTAAACAACCCCACATATCTTCAAATATGTTTTATTAATAAGTGTTGAGCATATTTCCTTTACTTATCCCTTTCTTATAACTGATCCAAAAGTAAACAATTACTTTGTAAGATTTGATCAGCAGACAATGGTGGAAAAAAATTTTAAAAATGTTTAACACTTCTATTATTGCTATAATATCTCTTTAACTTCTTAATTTATTAAAATTTGACAGTCATTTTATCACATGCTGCTATGCTGCATCACTTCCAACTTCATTTGGGCAGTTGGGTTTTTGGACCTAAGTGTAGGATCTTATGTTAATCCCAGTTAACTTCTATCTTTTTAGAGATTCATCCCATTGCTACAGACTGACAAGATTTTTTTTTGTTGTTGTTTCAATTCTGGTTCTGACATACAATGTGTTCATTCTCTTGCCAGGCTTCATGTCATCTACATATTTGATAAGCATGCCTTCTGTAGCTTCATACAATTCAATCTATAGGATTATACAGTCATAATTACATCTTTTGAGAACTTTCCAACCTTCTAAAGTTATATTTCCTTTCAAAACTTCATGTTATGGAGTAATACAAATTTTTCACTAAACTTTTAGAAGTTCTACTTTCTAAACTTCAGAGTATATTCTTTCTTTCTTTGGCTATCATACATTCTCAGATGACAAGTTCTCAAAATTCATTTCATTAGTCCCTAACTGAGATGGTTAATGTCAACTTTACTGGGCTAAAGGATGTCCATATAGTTGGTAAAACATTTCCGGGTGTATCTGTGGTGTGTGTCCAGAAAAGATTAACATTTGAATCAGTAGATTACTAAAGAAGATCACCCTCCCTGATATGAGTAGTCATCATACAATCTATAGAGGGCCTGAATTTAAAAAAAAAAAAAAAAAAAGGCGGAGGAAAGGCCCATTTGCACTCTTTGCTTGAGCTGAGACATCCATTTCTCTTGCTCTCAAACATCAAACATTGGCACTCCTAGTTTTAAGGTTTTCAGATGCAGACTAGGACTTACATCATCAGCTCCTTGGTTATCTGGTCTTAGGACTCAGATTGAATTACACAACCATCGCTCTTGTTTCTTTGGCTTATAGACAGCAGATTGTGGGACTTCTTGGCCTCTGTAATCCTATGAGCCAATTTCTATAATAAATTCTTTCACATGTATCTATATCTCTGTGTATAGCATAATGGTTCTGTTTCTTTGAAGAACTCTGACTAATATACTAACCTTACCTGCATAATCATTGCCTATTCATAGTTTATTTCCATTGTAGGTAATGACTTGCTTAAAATTGTATTAAAAAAAAATACTAGGACAATCGGAAGAGCATCCCTAGTCAAGAGGCAGAGTAGACAAACACTGCTCGCCTCCTCCCATGACCACTTCAAAATTACAACTAAACCTAAGAACCACTATCATTGAGAATCACCTGCAGTCTAGCTGAACAGAAGTCCTATAATTAGGGATATACAGAAGAAGCCACCTCAAGACTGGTAAAAGGGGCAAAGATGTGAAATGGCTGGTGCCACACCCATGTGTAAAAGTTAAAAATTAGGAGGAATATCTTGGCAACAGAAGTCCCTCTTGAGAAGCAAGGGAACTCAGCCCTACACCAGTCTTTCCAGCTCAGGGTTTCAGTGATGGGAAGAGAAGTCTCTAAAACTTCTGGCTATGAAAACCAGAAGAGGTTGTGGCTAAATGAAAGATGACTGAGACCTCAGGTATTCCTCTTAAAGGGCTCATGCATGGACTTACTCTCGGAGGAACTCACTCGTTCTGAGCTCCACTACTAAGGCAGCAGCTCAAAGGACACCAGGGACACAAGGGGAGGTACTGAATTATCTTGCTTCAGGGCAAGGGCTAGAGAGACAACTTTCTCCCAGACAGAAGTGCAGGTAGAATCCATTGTTCCTTTATTGAGCCCTTCTACCACTCTGAGTCTACATCAAACTAGCTAACACCATTCACCATGCCTTGGTGATTCCTTAAGGAACCCTGCCCCACTGTACATGTTAGCCTACTTAAGCTACTTCCAGTGGCTTTTCCATACAAATGGTGTGTCTTGGCTCATGCTGCAAACTTTCTTAAAATATCTCAAACATTCACAAACCCCAAACAGAGACCATCTGACCTTGGTGTACCCCAGGCTCTTGCTAAGCAGCTTCAAGTCTGGCACTAGCAACAGCTGCCTAACTTCATGACTTGAACTCTCAAGTAACCCCCGAGCTCAGCAAGGGTGGCAGCCATCTGTAGATGACTTTGTAACTCATCAAGTGGCCCCACACGGGGTATAGGCACTGGCTGACCTTACCCTGCAAAAGAGCCCCTCCAATAGGCCCCAGAACCAATACTCCCAGTGACCAGCTTCATATCACACCAAAGCACTACCCAAACACATACACAAATGGCAGACTGAGCAGGCACCACAGCCCTGCTAAAGTTAACCTTAATCTGTAGGGTCAGCCTCTGGAACACAGCTCCTTCACTGTAGTCGTGGTTAATCCTCACAATCAGTCAGCCTGAGTGTAGGCACAGCTATCAAGACTCAACTATAACAGAAGGACACACATAACCTATGAAAGGGACATACCTGGAGCACCTGGCTCAGTTGACCAGGGAGACTAGGCCACTGAGCTCCACAGGAAACATACTACATAAGGCCACTCTACCCAGGCCTGAAGACATAGCAGCTCTACCTAATACACAGAAACAAGCACAGGGAGGCAGCCAAAATGAGGAGACAAAGAAATGTCCCAAATGAAAGATCAGGACAAAGCTCTAGAAAAAGAACTAAACAAAATGAAGACAAGCAGACTACTGGATGTAGAGTTCAAAACACTGGTTGTAAGGTTGCCCAGTGATCTCAGTGAGAACTTCAGCAAAGAGGAGACATAAAAATGGAGGTAGAAAACACACAAAAAAGAATCAGCCAAAAATGAAAAATACATTAGCTGAAATGTAGAATACATTAGAGAGAATCAACAGTACATTAGATGAAGCAGAAAATCAAATCAGTGATTTAGAAGATAAGGTAACAGAGAACATCCGATCAGAATAGCAACAAGAAAAAAAGTTAAAAAATATAAAGATAGTTTAAGGGGCCTCTGGGACAACATTAAGCATACTAACATTCGCATCACAGGGGTACCACAAGGAGAAGAAAGAGAATAAGAAATTGAAAACCTATTTGAAGAAATAATGACATAAAACTTTCCTAGCCAGGTGAAGAAAATAGACATACGAGCCCAAGAAGCATAGCGAGTCCCAAATAAGATGAACCCAATAGGCCTATACCAAGACACAATATAATTAAATGTCAAAGGTTTAAGACCAAGAGAAAAATCTTAAAAGCAGCAAGAGAAAAACAATTAGTTATCTATAAGGGAGCACCCATAAGTCTGTCAGCTGATTCTCAACAGAAACTTTGCAAGTCAGAAGGGATTGGCAGAAAATAGTCAAAGTGATGAAAAGCAAGCACCTATAACCAAAATTACTCTACCCAGCAAAGCTATCATTTAGAATGAAAAGACAGATAAAGAGCTTCTCAGAGAAGAAAAAGCTAAAGGAGCTCATCACCACCAAGCCAGTATTAAAGGAAATGTTAGAGACACTTTTTTAAGAAGAAGAAGAAGAAAAAGAAGGAGGAGGAGGAGGAGGAGGAAGAGGAGGAGGAGGAGGAGGTGGAGGAGGAGGAGGAGAAGAAGAAGAAAAGAAGAACCAAAAATATGAATAATAAAATGGCAATAAGTACACATTTATCCAAGTTATTTTAAATGTAAATAGATTAAATGCTTTAATGAAGACATAGAGTGGCTAAATAGGTAAGAAAACAAAATCATTGCATATGCTTCAAGGGACTCGTTTCACATTGAAAGACACACAAACTGAAAGTAAGAGAATAAAAAAATATATTTCATGAAAATGAAAACAAACAAAAAAACCTAGGGTAGCAATAACTATATCAGATAATATAGACTTTAAAACAAAAACTCTGCTTCTAAATATTTATACAAAAAAATCCCAAAACACTAATTCAAAAAGACATATGCTGCTATATGTTTACTGCAGCATTATTTACAATAGATAAATACATAAAGAAATAGTACATACATACAATGTGACATTACTCAGCCATAAAAAAAATAAAATCTTGTCACCTGCAACACAAATGGACCTATACTTTATTATATTGAATGAAATAAATCAGACAGAGAATGACAAATATTATATGATTTGATTATATGTGTAATCTAAAGAACAAAAAAAAATGAACAAACCAAACAAACAAATTCATAGATACAGAAAACATTTCAATGTTTGCCAGGTGGTAGGGAGATTAGGGGAATGGGTTAAGTGAGGAAGGCATTAAGAGGTACAAATTTGTAGTTACAAAATAGTTATGGTGATGTAAAGATAGCATAAGGAATATAGTTAATAATATCATAATAATTATGTGTGGTGTCAGATATGTACTAGATTTATCAAGGTGATCACTTCATAGGTTACATAATTAACTAATCACTATATTGTACACCTGAAACTAATATAATATTGAAAGTCAACTATAATTAAATTTTTTTAATTATAAAAAATATAATTTAAAAACTTCCTGATATGTTAGACCAATACTATTCAAATAAAAAATAAAAAATACATACATATCTACATACATACCACCAGGACAAGAAAGCCTGTGTTTGGAGAATGTAGGATTAAATTCTCAACAAGTGTAACAAAAAGTACTTGTGAAGTTTGGAGGACCCACATGATGTATGTGATACAGTTGCAGTTCTTCCACTATCTCTGGGCTTTAGTCTAAGCTAAATTTATACTTAAAATTTTTTTTCCCAAAGCAGTTTATTTTATAATTAACAGAGTTATCTTGATTGTCTAATTTGAGTTCTGTCCATTTTAGCTGACATTTCTGTGCTCACTGTGTCAAGACTTTCAGAACTTGAAATATAATCTTGCCTCCTTCAACATTGTGGTGAAGTTATAAAGAACACTCCAGTGGGTTCCAAACACAGACTTTGGTCCCTAGTTGAACCACTGCTAAATCTGTAATCTTGGAGAACTCATTTTACTTTCAGCCCCCGTTTGGTTATCCATAAAATGGAGGTATTAGACTTCTTCTGTGTTGTTTACATAGTGTTATGTAGATCCTTAGGTCTATAGAAATGCCTCAGTCACCATTAGGGTATAGCAGAGGGGGTGAGGAAGTGAGATGAAGAAGATGAGGTTCCTTGCATCTCATTCTATGATATAGACAGCCGAAATCTGATTATTCATAGAAATTGGCAGCTTAGATGACAGTATTTATAAGTAATCTCTAAGCATCATGTTAGTTTTTGTCAATGTTATTAAAGAAACCAAATTTTAAAAATAAGCATGTGAAGACATTATAAAAATTTGTAATCTCTCTAATTACTGAACTAGTTATCTCTGTCATGCTAGGTTAATCAGCATTCCTGTAGCCTGAATATGGTTGCAAATAAAGAAAAAAATAAACTTAAAGTCTGTAAACTATTTAGAAAATGTTAAATAATTAAGAACTAGCTATTTCTTTTTTTTGGATAAATAATCAATTCCAAGCCTAGATCGTGAAAAAGGAAAGATGACTCTGTAGCACCTTGTGATATCAAAGAATAAGAATGTGTTCAAAAGGATGAGGGCATGGCAAAGGGCCAAGGAGCCAACCTAAGCCAAAGGGTCAAAACTAGAAAACTATGAGAAAATAAATAAATAAATAAATAAATAAATAAATAAATAAATAAATAACAGTAGTGTTGAATTAGCATCCATAGACTAAAATGAATACCCATGAGCCCTTGCTCTCATAAATAAATAATTGAATAAATAAATGGGAGAAATGCCACAACTCCTCCTACAGAAGAATTGTAATCAGTAAATTTAGAAGAAATGAGGAAAATTGCCATTAGGACACCACAGTAATAATTGTTGCAGGCAAGATCTACCAATAGACGTTAAAATTACTTAATTAAAGTTTAAGGACAAAGGATATTTTCATAGTATGAACGCATTGTTCTCCAAGAATTTACTAATTACAGGAGAAAGAATAGTATGTTTGCAGTGGAGAAACCTGGCAGACTACACCTTCACCAAGTGACCACCTTACATTAGAACACAGAATATTGTACTGAGCTCCATTATTTTTCTACTTTATAATTATATTCAACACATTTTAATTAAATTCTTCATAGTATCATTTCAGAACTTTGCAAATATAGCTATAGAATTAGCCTTAAAAATTAAGAGGAAAGAGGTTTAAATAAAATATAAGACCAATATTAATCCACATCATAAAATTATAATAATTATTTCTATAAATCCTAAAATGTTTTAATATTTTTGTCATTTCACAAAACATCTTTTGTTGACATTCTACAAATGATAAATTCAATAATATCTCAATACTTTCTTCCTGTAAAGATAGTTTATATATCTTTTTGATTTTTGTAATATTTGTTATTTTAGAAAGATTTTTCACAGGAACTTGATAACCTTCTACCTGAAATATTAGGTCATGATTTTTTTGTTTTTCTCCATCTTTGACATAAACAATTAGAATTGAAGTGTCATTTGCTGAGATATCAAGTTTTTCAAAGCTTCTGAAATATTATTTGGGGAAAGGCTGAAAATAATTTCAGCAGGTTGGGTTCATGTCTTCAATTTTTCCCAGTTTGTAGAGGTAAATCACTTTGTTTTCTGCCATAAGCATCTGAAATAGATCGACAGTCCCTATAGATTTTATTAATGAACCATCAACGGCACCTTCCATGGCCTTTTTTTTTTTCATGTCTTCAACATTTTTTACATCTTTAAATAACAGAAGGGTCACCCTGCATTAGAGAAATAGGTCTAGCTGATAGGCTAACTGCATTTCATAGATAAGCAGGATTTGCCACATCCCCTGTTCATCTCCTAAAATTGTAAAAATTAAAACACTATCCTAAATAATCTGGATCACCTATGAATAGAAAGATAGAGAGAGACAGAGTTAGCATTGAAAGAATTAGTCGATAGTCCTAATAAATACATAATATGCAGAAAATTTTTCTTTGGAAAATAATCAATTTAGATTAGCTCATATAAGCAATGAATTCAAGATATGTTAGAATAGTAAAAGCAAAAAATAAAACCATAAAATATTTGAAAAAACAGGTTTGTTTTGAACAGATGTTTGGGTCAGGAAAGGCTTTTCGCGTAACTGTATTTATAAAGAAAAAAAAAAAGAATTGCATAAAAATTAATTACTGCTTCACATAAAAATACCGTAAGAATTATAAGTCAAATGTGAAACTGGGAAAAATGTTTGCAATAAATGTAATAGTAAAGAGAAATTACTTAAAAAAAAAAAAAACCTATGTAAAGTCATTCATTCACCCATTCATTCATTCATTCATTCAACAAGTATTTATTGAGCAGCTCTAAGCCAGGCTAGAATACAGTAGCAAACAAACCAGGTTATTCCCTACATGAAGCTTACATTCAAGTGGGACAGGTTGGGGTGGAACATAAGCAATAAGCCAATAATTAAACAATATGTAAGGTCATGGTAGTACTGTAAAGGAGAATGCTGGCTACAGGGGAAGCAAGTGTAGAGCAGGGACAATGTTATTTTGTGCCAGATAGTCAGAGCAGAGGAACATGAAGGAGAAATCTGGGGAGATGTCTGAGAAAGGAGCTTCCTTGTAGCAGGAGCAAGAAGGAGAGAGGGTCAAGGTCTGAGTTGGAAATTGCTTGGCATACCCAAGACTTGTGAGGGGCCCAGTGTCAGAGCTGAGTGAGCAAGAGAGAGAGAAATGTTGGTGGCTTGGGGTGGCAAAGTAGATCATGTAGGGCTTCGTAGGCCATTACAAGGACTTTAGTTTTTATTTTGAATAAAGCGAGAAGACTTTGGAGGGTTTTGAATAGAAAAATTATTTTCTTTTGTTCCACAAATATTTATTTAATGGTGACTGTGCTAGGTACTGGTCTTAACTCACAGGCTTACATCTTAGTAAAGAAGGCATGTAAGAAACAAATAAATGAGTCACCTATATAGGCTACTGGATGGTAACAAGTTGATGTGGAGAAAGTAAAGCAGGCTGGGTTAGGGGCTGGCCAGGGAAATCTTCACAGAGAAGAGACAGCAGGCTCAGACCTTGGCTTTGGAAAGTTATTCTGCCTCCATGTAAAGAATCTCTCGGGTATGGGGGGCAAGCGCTGTGGTGGAAGGTGTTAAGAGGTGATTGCAATATTCAGGCAAGAGGAGCTGTGTCCTGAATTAGGGTAAGAGGAGTAAGTGTGATATTTTTCTGTTTCTCAGGTATGGGCAACAGAATGTTAGAACTTGTTAATTTTGAAGTGCCCATTTAGACATCCACAAGGAAATAAAAGCAGAAAAGCAGGCAATAAAATACAAGTTTTTAATATGAGTGAGAAACCAGGTAATAGTAACCTGTTTGCTGAGGAAACTTAGAGACATCCCCAGGATCATCTATGTGCAGTCATGTGGCTTCCCTGCATCTTCCAACCACTAGACCACTTTCTCCTCAGAATATATGTATAAGAGAGAAATGTAACATTATAAAGAGTAGGAGAACTGAATGAAGCTGAGATAAAACATTCTTATTTTTCCACAGCTCTGCCATTTAATAGTACTATGATCTTTGGTAAATCTGCTCTAAGTCTCTCATTCTTTCTTTTTTCTTCCTCCCTTCCTTCCTCCTTCTTTCCCTCCTTCTCTTCTCTTTCTCTCTCTTCCACCCCTACTTCAGTACAAAGGACTTACACCACAGTACCTCTAACATTCCTGGTGGCCCATAGTTGATAGCCAGGTGAAGGCAGCAATAATGCCAAGAATGAGAATCCAAGTATTTGTTTTTGTGTTTGTTTTCTTTCTCTTCATTATTCTTGAATAATAAAAAAGATTGCCGTTTTTGATAAAAAGCTTGTCCTCATGAAAAATAGCATCCAGTTTCCAGGATTATGTGACATTTGGTATGCATATGAAAAATATTTCTTAACCTTATAGGGTGACTAACCATCCTAGTTTACCCTGTTTGTTTATTTGTTTGCTTGTTTGTTTAACACTGAATGCTCACAGCCCAAAAAACTCCCTAGTCTCAAAAACAACATGAGGAGAGTTAGGCACCCTAGGTACTTGTCGCTAGCCAACATCAAGAAAGAGAAAAAAAGAAAGGGAGTGAGGGAGAGCAAAAGAGAGGAAGGGAGACATTAAAAAGGAAAGAAGGTAAAAAGGTAAAAACTTTTTATTTTTCTAATTAGAAAGTATATCAACTTGGATGCTTCTGGCTTACTTTAATAGACCTGGAATCAAGTTGGCTTAAATAAGGGAACATTATTCTCCAGACGTAGAAGTAAGTTTCAACATTCAGTAAACCACTGCCTGGACATGGTACCATTTCTTTCTTGTTCCTTCCTCTCTCACTGGATCATCACCTTCATCCTATCACTGGTTGCTTTATGGTACTAAGATGGCTGCCAGCAGCAATGGAGCAATGTGATTGGTGGTGGGGAGAGGTGGAGTCTGGAATCCCTTTCCAAAGTAAGCCTCTTCTTATATTTTTCTGTCTCAAACTTCCCTGGGCTTACTCACCTCTGCATCCATATCTAGCAAGGCGACAAAATGTCCGTGATGGGCTTGGACCAGTTTTGTCCAGTGACAGGATGACAACCAACATGCTCACCATGGAAGAGAACAGGAAGTGGACACAGGACAAACCTAAACTAGTAGAGGTCACTGAGTCATGGTCTTTCCCCAGGTAGTAAGACTCCTCAGGGAAGTTAGGTGAGAAAATAAGAAACTGAATTTTCATTATTCACAAAAGAAAGAAGGAAGTGGGAGGAGCCAGTATGATAACTTCTTGGTGGTCAGTTGTTGCCCACATTGAGCAAGGTTGGGAATAAGTGGATTGAGTAGAACCATCCTTACTAGAGAGGGCTTCCCACCTTGAAGTGACATTTCTAGTCTAAGCATAATTAGACTCCGCAGCTTCTAACTTTGAACATAACATTTTATTTCATACGGAACAATATTTGGGGAGGTTTTGGCTGATGTCCATGTAAGTAGTTAGCTCTCAGTTTGCTTCTTTAAATTTTCCTGTAAAATAACTGCATTGTTCTTAGTTCTGTGTAGTCCAACAGGGATAAGAGAATGAGAAAAGATAAAGGAAGCCAAGAAAGGAGAAAGATTAAAAAGAAAGGAGAAAGAAAAAAGAGAGGAAGAAGAGGCAAGAGTTCTGAGACCAGTGAAAAGTAGAGATCCAAGGGAAGGAGACAACCCAAGTCTCCTTACTCCTTTGGTTCTCTTGCAGTCTTGCAGACAAAGGAGCCATTATAAATTTAAGATGTCCAGCTCCAAGATGGAAGTGGACTGTTGTCTAGGTTAAACTGAGAAGTTCTTTGCTATTTTTTGAAGTATAGCCTCCTGAAACAGAGAGTATTTAAGGGACTCCTCAAGGTTTCTGCCACCCGCAGTCGATTGTAATTATGCTCCCTGTACACCCTTAGAAATTCCTAAGTGAACCACAGAAGAAAAGCTCAAAAAGTTCACCAACACAAGGGAATTGTGTAAATGGGTCTTGTTGGTACTGTTCAACTTGGGAACTCTTCTGTGGACAAGCTACTTTCATGTCTGTTATGAACTGGTTTCAAATTATAAATTATATAATGACATTAAAGGGACAAATTCTTTTAGCACTTTGAGGAATTTCAGACGCACCACTCCTATTTATTTGTGGGAGTAGGGTGACTTGCTTCTCTTGGACCCCTTTGAAAATAAGCCTTTATGTGTTAATATAATGTTGAGCTAGAGAATTCATAACAGATTTTATCATGCAACCTCCTCAGCATAAAGGTCCTTCTTCAAATAGAACGTGCTCTTATCCTCCCTGCTCTTAAGGGCTTATAGTTTCTTCCTTAATGTCCAAGAGCACATCTCCTCAGCATAATTTTAAATTCCTGTAGTTTAAATCATGTTTTAATAATAAAAATATATTTCTTATTTTTTGTGACTTTTTTTTTCTTTTCAACATTTTTTCTGTGTCCTTTTTGTATCATCTTCCCTCTCTGCTGGCACCTGTCACTTCCAGGTTGCCTCCTGAGTATCGAAGTCTTGGTTTCCCTTCTGTATCAAATGATGCCCTCATTTCACCCCCAAATTCTTTGTGCCTCTGTTTATTCTAGGAGTAGATAAAAGAAAATGTGAAAGCAAATATTTCCTCAAGAAAAAATCAAAATAAAACAAGGCGAAAAAGTATCTGCACTGTTCACCTCTAACCACATAGGAACCTGTGTTCAGAAAACTATTTCTACTATTGAAAAAAGTAGTAACTATTTGGATGTAGCAGCAGCTCTAATTGTCAATTTCAAATTTCCATGCTATCTGAAACTAAATTTATCAGGAAACATAATTAACCTCTCTTTTGTTTGACCCTTTACCACTTTTGAATTTATTTCTATTGTAGCACCCATAACTTGTGATTAAATTTACCAGCTATAAATCTATGTGATGGAAATTTGCCAGGAGGCTCTTTTTTGTTATTGTTATTATTTTTTAATCCTAAAAATCTGCCATAATGTTAGGCACACAGTATCTAATAAATATCTCTTGAATTAATGTGTGATTTCATCAAGTAAGTACAAAATAATAGGGGTTGCAGGCAAAAATTGGGGGCCACTCTTGAGAAAGTTCATAGTGGCCTACAATTCAAATTTCTTCACTCTAATCTTATGGTTCTTAGTGCAGGACCCTGTGAAACTGACAGAAAACATTGATCAATTGATACTGCAATTTGCACAAATCATTTTTGTTTTCTACTGTTCTTCATGATATTTCCTCCTTGGATCCTAACCATTTTTATTTTGTACATTACAGGGTCTAAGCTCAAGTGTTTATATATATATAATATGTATAATATTATATATATATACATATATAAAATATATCAAATAATTATATACACAGGTATTATATTATGTACATAATTAAATACATTTGTAATTTTGAAAAGAGAAGGATAAAGTGTTAGGTCCTCCTAGCTGGTAGCCCAAGATTGTTGATATTTCTAAAATATGTTAGTTCCTTCGATGAGAGAATCTTTCTAAGGAGACAGGAGTGCTTCAAAAGTGCAGTTCTGTCATTAACCAAAGGCCCTCTCACAGGTTTTACATATATATTAATACACATTTAAATCACTAGTGTGTGTTGTTAATTTTGTCATGGGGCTTTTTAATTTCAGTGTAAAATTAGCATTTTGCCTCAACAGAACAAACAAGGTGATCAAAATGATCATTGAGTTAAACCCATCTGGAAGTAGTCTATTTCTGCTTCTACCTGTTCTGTAAGGAAGAATAAATGGAATCTCTCAGTTCAATGAAAATAAAATTGAAAGGTCATTTCCTTAGTGTTTTTTATTTTTTTTTAGAGCATGAACAGTAATATTTGGTGACAGTCTACTCCTCTGCCACCAGTGGCAGGGCAGGAGTGAGAGGCAGGACACAGTACTGGCCGAGTCATAACAACAAAGTAGTCAGTCAGTTTATCAAACCTTACATACCAAGCCAAAGTTGACTGGGAGGATGGTTTTGTAACTTTAGAAATCATTGCTTTGATGGCACATCTTTAAAAGATAAAATAATGAGTTAATAAGTCCTTAGGGAGTCACTTGGCTATGGATTAAGGACCTAACCAAACCATTATTTAAAAAGTGAAAGTCTGACTGCATTAACCAATTGCTTTTGTGTCCACAGAACTCATTTTCTCATTCCCTTTTTTCTTTCTCCCTCTCCCTCTTTCATCACACCCACACCATGTAGGTCCTGAAATGACCGACAGTAACACAATCACAGGTTCCTTACTCTAAAGCTTATTTGTGCTCATGCTCCAGACACCAACATAACAACATCTCCACCCAGTTTCAGCAAGCCACCAAACCATTGCTATTGGTACCCCATCCCCACCCCTGCCTATAACCAGAAACAGTGACAGGATTATCTTGAAAACGAAGTAGCTGCCAGACACTATTAAAATTTCCAGACCTTGAAAAAATGCATCTTCTTTCCAGATTGTGCATTCAGTCAACAGAAGCCTCCATGTGACCAGTTCCATGTGCTCAACTTTGTCAACATCTGGATGATGCCTGCAAGTTTTTGGTGCTAAGTGCTCATTTATTAATCATAAAAACAAATTTACCATGTTATAAACTGAAGGAAGAGTTTTTCGTTATGGTCAGACCTAAGACAATGAATTAAAGGAACTAACATTTACCTTCCCAGGTTTAGGTTTGGAGTTTGGTCTAAGAATCTGGTGTAGCATGTCAAAGTGAATTAAAAACTGCCAGTGGACTAAATATTGCTATTCCTGAAGAAAAACAACTGAGATGAGAATCCAGGCTCAGAAATAAAGAGGCTTTGAAACAAAAGGTTAAAACTGGTTGCAGTTGCTTCCTGTAATAAGTTTATTTTTCATTATGGAAAAAGATGATTTCTAAACACAGCAATATTTTATTCTAAGAATCTGACTGAATATTTGTTCAACTGTTGTCTGAAAAAAGTTTGGCTTTCACACATTACTTACTAACCATGGATTTAGGGAAGACTAAACAGGTTATTCAAACAGTCCAAATTATGAAGAAATAGAATTCAATTTGATAACTTTTACTCCAACTTCCATTTAACAGTGATATTCTACAAGTATCTTTGCTAATGATATATTCCCTTTCTAAAATTCAATAGAGGTTCATATCTAAATGCATCAAAATATCTATGAATGTACATGGTGTTTTCAAAGTTTACTTTAAAGAAAAGAAAATCTTGTGTTTTTTTTCTGATTAGAGAAAATTTGTGATACTCCCTGTTATTTCCAAGTATTTTTGGTCATATCTTGGTATTCATAAAAGTCAGTATTAGAAATGACTAATCAAAAAGTGACTACAACATCAACTTTTTATACTGAAATCTATTCTGGAAACTGAGAGTTAAAAGAAAAAATTCAACATTTATCCTGACTTTTTAGAAGAAACTATATTTGATATTCCGATGCTAAAAGAAGAGTCTTTTCTCATAGAAGAATCTACCTAACAAATGGAGATTATAAAATTTAAAAATCATCTTCTTTATAATAAATTAAGGTATGGATTTCAACTTGGTGACTTTCAATCCATCTGCCATCTAACAGTTGAGAATTCCATAAATTATTTGTGCTAATTTATTATATTAATACATAAAGAAATCAAATTGTCTGCAACTGCCAGTGGTTCAGGCAAGAAATATCAGTGGGTACCGAAACTATTAGCTAAAATTTGTTGGGTGTAGAATATTCACAGGTTCCAAAGAATTATCTCAAGGAGTAATTTCCTAATCACAAAGGGGAAAATGTACCTTAAAATGAGAGAGCTAACTGCCTGAACCAAGCGATGAAATATAGCAATACTATAAGAGAGGAAACCAGGAATTATGTAGCTCCTGCTATAATGCCGTATTAGGTACATAGAGTCACCCTAAATATTCTTGCTAAAAATATTTAATTTGAATATAATGAAGTCTTTATATACATCTAACATCTACTTCACAGGAAATATGGGCTATAGGAAAACAAGTTAAGAAACAAAAGGAAGTAATTCAATTACACCCACAATGTGGGATGGCTGGATCAATCTCTTAAAGTAAAAAAAAAAATTACAGGACTGTTCTAGATTTTAAAGACCCCCAAACATAAAACAAATGCAATACACAAATCTTAATTTGATTGTGGTTTAAAAAAACATAAAAATTATTTAGAGTACAATTGAAAAAAATTTAATATTGATTCACTATTAGAAGATATTAAGGAACCATTGTTCATCCTCCTCAGTGTGATATTGACATGGTGGTTATATGGGAGAACACCACTTTTGGAGATACTGAAGTATTCACGAGTGAAAAGTGAAGATGTCTTCAACTTTCAAATAGTTCAGTATGAATCATATTTATACCAAGGTTTCTCAACTTAGCCACAATTGACACTTTGTGGCTGGATAATTCTCTGTGGTAGGAGACTGTCCTTTGCATTATAGGATGGTTAATAGGATCCCTGGCTTCCACCTTCTGGATATCAGTATCACATGCTGTCCCCTTTCCCAAGTTATGACAGCCAAAAATGTCTTAAGACATTACTAAATGTTCCCTGGAGGACAAAATCATCCCTGCTTGAGAACCACAGATTTAGTTAAAGCAAAAACATATAGTTAAATAATTATGACAAAATATTAACAATGATTGGATCTAGGTATGTGAGTATATGGGTAATCATTAAGCTATTCTTTCAACATGGTGGGTATATGGGTAATCAGCATACTATTCTTCTGACTTCTCTGTAAATTTGAAATTTTTTCTAATAAAAAAATGGAGAGAAAATGATATTATGATTTCAAAATGATATTATGAAATTCTGAATTGGCTTTGGTTAGGGGCTAGGTATTTGTATTTTTCAAAAGGTGTCCAGGTGATTCTAATGTGCAGCCAGGATTGGGGACAACTGTATTTAAATGATTTTATAATATGCCGTCAGTTTTGATATGGCTCTAGAAACATGAAGACTGTGAAACATAATAAAAATAATGACATATAACATTTAATTCATATCTCATATTTTAAACAAGAGAAATATATTTTACTAGTTTGTATCTACAAAAGAATGTGAAATTAAGAGCAGACAATAATGGAATAATACCTTACTAAAAGTTTGGTCCACAGACCAGCTGTATCAGCAGCACACAGGAGCTTGTTGGAAAGCATAATCTCAGACTATATCCCCAGACCTACTGAATGACAAACTGCAATTTGGCAAAATTTGAAAACTTCTCCAAAAGATACACCAAAAGATAATTTAGTTAATTATGTCCTTAAGTAGAAACATCACTAAGACTTAAAGTAAAAGCCAACCAACCAGTTAAAAAGTAGAAAAAAAATTAGTTAAATAAACCATAGTGTATAAAGCCTGATTTAACTAACTGATAATTATAGTGTTGTGCAGAACCGGATCACAAAGTCCATGCTATCTTCCCTTCTCTGAAATGGTACCTTCTCTTTAGGTTTTCCTTCTCTCATAACCAGTTACCTAAATCATTTTCATTCTCAAAACTTTATTAGCACCATCCCTTTATGCTCCATAAACCATCTGCATTCAATGTCAATAAACTCAAATTTTACTGTTTATTTTTCTAGAACTAGAAATACCTTTAGCATTTTCAGTAGAATGATCTGCTATAGGAAACTAACAGAAAAAGTTAACATTTGTTTTTTCACTTCATAAGGCATAGAAATAAGATTTATCTCCACGGTTCACATCTGAAAATCTGACCTCTCCTGATGATATGGTTTATGGCATCTGTGCTGTCCATCTCCCAACTCTATTAGTTGAGGCAGAAATAAAGGCCAGGAAGATGGATGATCTTCACTCTTATCCAACAGAACATAGCTCTAAGATATACTTTCTATTCCTGCATCCCTTTCTCTGTTAAATGTTTCAAGAGATGAAATATTCATTGCATCCCTTTGACTACTTCAGAGCACAACAGGCTTCTCGTTAAGAAATATTTTTGGTAACTCTAACAAATTTTTTCCGTGTACAATTCCATCTAATTATTCTGTACTACAACCATTTAGAGTACCCAAGCCAGCCCTTCTTCTCTGTTGCTACAACCTCCAAATATAGCTCCTGTAGTCAGAGTCAGCTATCCTGCCCTCTCAAGCACAGCCCAGGTGCTTAAGACAAGGAGAATGCTTCTGTCAAAATGAATCAACAATAGGCATACTGAGTAGGTGAAATACTCCTCTTTTCTTTGTACCTCCTACCTTTAATCTGAAAGATGAGGAGGAGAAGAATTGTGTAATTTCTCAAGTGGAAAAGAAATTTACCTTTCATGCTGTTCTACATGACTCAAAATCTAATCTGCTCTTCCTTCTTAGAAATTTACAGGTTTTTTTCTTTTTTTGTTTTTGTTTTTCAGTAAAAGCAGCATTACTTGAATCTTGATTCTGATCTTTACTTCCTGGCTTTTCAAGAAACATTAGCTATTGCATATAAATTACTCCACTATTGTTATCATTTAAAATACCAACCATCTTATTTAGATGGACAGGAATATGTGCAGTGAATTGAGAGTTTCACTTGATAATTTTTTTCCAAATTTGTATGTTTCTTCAAAAAAAAGCCCTCATAAGCCTAAGGGGTTAATTTCTTTTTAGAATCAAAAGAAATGCAAATGACGCAAAAAAAAAAAAAAAACAAAAAAAAAAAAAACAAACAGAAGTAAACGTTTAAATCTTCTGGTTGGAAAAGGCTATGTAGTTAATTAAAAAAAAGTGGAAGCCACCACTGGTTTGCATGAGAATTTGTGGGCAGGCTGCCCATTGTTAAATTAGGATCATCCATTCATTGCCGAATTTGATTTCACCACACTCCTTGCTTTAGTCCTTGAGCGGGAGCTAAGCCATTTGGGAGATTTACAGTCTTCCCCATCTGCTTGTGCCAACACATGGATCTTGAGAAGGTGTTCCATGGTGTTTCAGATGTTTTCAATAAGAAAAACCTGTCTGTGGGGTAAGTTCACTTTTTGTAACCTCCCTTTAACTTTCATTTGGCTATGAACTTAGCTTCTTTGTTCTTTCATGACTAATATTAACATCTGTGATATTACATATCAACATAGCAATGTAACATATTAAGCACAGGAAAACTCAGAATGCTTGAGTCCATCCAAGCATTTGTTACTTAAAGTTCTAGGCCTGTTTTCTAGCCACCTGAAGCATTTCCCAAGTTCCTACTGACATAATATAATATAATTAATCAAAGCAATTTTGGCTCATTAAGAATTGGAACTCCAAAGCCTCCAGCACAGTAATCATTTGGTAAACTGTCTTTAACAGTGATGCCTAAAGAGCAAGGGCTTTTGCCATCATTGGCTGTCTCAGTGGAAAGGACTTTCTGGAGTTCTATTGACTCCAATGGGAAGTGGCTACTGACAGAATCATCTTGATTCCCTTTTACAAAAGAATCTAAATTTCTACACAATGATCACTTAATCATGGGTCAGAACCTATGATATCTATCTCCAGGAACCATGGATATATCCAACGTAGGTCCTGGGACCAGGCCAACAGATGAATAAGGAACATTGTACTACCTGGGAAGAATGACACAGGGAGTTAAAGATGCAGAGCTTGAACAATTAATTTATTATAATTGATCAATCTTCAAGTACGTGATCAAAATGGATAACCCACCTTGCCTTTACCTATATATCTACCTTTAAGATAAGCCAATGAAAAAAATGAATCAATTTTTTCATGTCATATATTTCCATAAGTGTAAAGTGTGCCTTAAATTCTGTTGGAGTTTTCAGAGGCAGTGTAGTTTAGGAGGGCTGCAGGATGACCAAGAAACCACTGGTGCTATGTATGACAGCACGGTGCTGAGCACAATTTACCATATTGTTTCTATGTTCTTATCTTAGAGTTTCTGAAGTGATTTTGGTTTTGTTTAAGTTTATTTGTAGGTGAAAACATGATGGGAAAGTTTGGTGCCATTTGGAGGAGTTCCCTAGATGAAGAATCACTGCTGGCTCTTACTGTAAAAGCAAGTGGGTTAGACACACATGATGAGACAGAGTTCTAACAGTGCCACTGACTAAACTGTCATGTTTGGCACATCCCTGGGCAGGATAAAGACATATAATCAAAAATTACTATATTAGCAAAGAGGATGAATTGTATAGTTTTTGGTGGCAGGTTAATATTTTCTGTGACTAGACTGAATACTGTTAGTGTTTTCTATTTATTGTTTGTTTTAGAAATGTTTTTATACATTTAATTTCTTCTATGAATTGTTCAGTTTTTGTTCATACTAATGTGGTATGTCTGAATGAAAGACATAAATGACATTTTTTTATCCCGCCAGAAAGGTGTTTTCTAATTTATGGGTTTTGACTCACTGTTGGGTCATGAAATCAGTTTATAGAGCCTCGCACAGCACTTTATAATTAAATAAAATAGAATAAAAATATTCATGTGTATTACACACAATTAAGGTAATAATATTTTATGCAAATGTTTCATTTTTATCTTTTACATGCATTTTTATTTACATACATATACTGAATTATGCTGAAAAATGTATTTCTCATGTTGGATCTTGGTTGAAAGTTACTACTCTATATTATAACAGCTCATTTTCTTCACTTATTATGAGAAAATGTCTCTCAATACATGTGTGAATGCACTTTGTAGAAAACTAACCATAACCCAAATTGAGAAATGGGCTAGGAAGTCATGCAGATCTAATTCAGCTCATTCTATTGCCTTGAAGCAAAACCAGTCCTAGCATGATTGAACCATCTTTTCTCTTATGGACCAGGTAATTACTGAGTGCCTACTATGTTTTTGGCAGTGTGCCTTAAGACACTGTCCACTGCCCTCAGTCCTCAGTCTTCAATTTCTTACTGTGATGAGAAGCTATAACATCCTAATCAGTCTCCCTGTTTCCAGGATACCCCTGACTCCCAAATTCCATCCAGATACCAGAAGGGTCTTTCTAAAAGGTAAATCTGGTCATTTCATCACTGTCTAAATCCTTTAAATATCTAGTCAGAGGGGTGAAGTGACTTGTCCAGAGTCACACAACAAACCACAGTGAGGTGAAGACTCTGATTGTTACTGGCCAAAAGTCTGTATGCCTGATTCTTCAAAAAGTCAAAACTCAAAACATCAGAGTTTGGATCAAAAAAAAGTTTATTGATCGAGAAGGCACCAACTGAGATGATGGGGGAACTAGTGATATCTCAAACCCATTTTAAGAAAGTACAGAGTTCTGACTTATTTTATATCAAGGGAAGGGGAAATGAGAGGTACATGAGGTAATATACTACTACATACATCTGGATGCCAGCAGGGTTCCAAGGAAGATTGGGCTTAATCTGTTGACCCTAACCCATTTGAGTCTTGTCGCAAAGTTCTTATAAATCTTTGATAAACAATACATACTTTCTTTATCTCCAGAGAGAGGCACTTTCTGTTTTTGCAATACTCAAGCCTCAAGCAGGATTTCTCTAATAATTAGCAGGACTACATGCAAGACTAAGCAGAAGCTATTGAACAAAGCAGACTTGGAGTCAGAGAGGCTGAGCATTTCACTGTTACCTGTTCTTAGCTTTTTACTCTTAGCTGCATCATCTCCCCAATCCAAATGCTCTCTAGTCTGTTGTAATCTACAGTAGGACGTTTTTCCTTCCATCATAGGAAGAAGGCTGAAATGCCTAGAAGAGCCTTACCATTCACTGTTCATAGTGTAAATTCTCCCACCATGGATGATTATAAGCTGCCAACATGATGTCAGTGAATGTAATGTTAGGAAGAGATGCACAATAGCACACCATTAGATAATATATGCATCCATCCCACAAAAAAAATACATAACAGTAAAACGTAATAAAATAATTAGTCACTGATGCACTTCGAGTATTTACTAACTTTGTCTCTAATATAATGTATTTAATTCTGGGTTTATATAATTCAATTTATAATAATGACTCTAATTAACAACTAGCTTTCAAAACTCCTTAAAATTTAATAAGTCAAATTCATTTAATGTTCATTATCATCACAATTAATGTTAGCATGAATCCCCCCACAGAAATAAAAGTTTCCTTAAAGACAGTCATTTAGAACATTGGTCCTTTCCAATTTATTTTTTATATAAATTCAAGAGTAGGAAGAATTTTTATATCCTCTGAAAAAGAACTAGCTTTTTTCAGGGCAAATTTTGTACAGTTTCTGCTCCCTTCTCCTTCTCCCACCCCACAATCCCAAACACACAATTTTAAAAAATACAAAACCTTGTTTTAGTTTAAGGTCACTCAGGAAACTTTTTTTAAATATTAGAAAAATGAGAACCTTTGTGCAAATAAATACACATTAAGTTAATTTGAATATTTAAATTAAGCATACACATCATTCTTACTTTTGTAATTTGTTACCCCAAATCTTTTAGATTCTTTTCTAATTTGTGAATAACTTTTAAAGGCATTTGTAATTTCCCAGAATGGTTTATTTCAGCTGCTGTCATGAAAAGATAGAGGGTTAATGAGAAGAGCTGTGCATACCCTGAATTTGAGGTGTTGGATTAATGAATAAACATTACTTGTTAATTCTATATCACATAAACACATGTCAAAATACGGGCAGTTGAAAATCCTGTGCATGTCAAAATCAGAGATGAAATATTCAAGATACTTCTAGCAGTCTGGAAGTATGTCTAGATGCTCACTCTCTCCTGACACTTAGTTCCTGTCTATAGTACCATAAAAACCTTAGAGAAAGTGGCATTCAAGAAACCATTTATTGTCAGTGAATAAATAATCACAAAGAATGAATTGAGCAGAAAAGCTAATTTCACACTTTATTCTGAAATGTTTTACAAAACATGTCCAGCATATTTTGTAGTTCCATTAATGCTTACTTGTACTCAAATTCCAAATACATTCCTAGAGAACATAAAAGATGCCTCCTGTCTCTCTCTCTCTCACTCCTAATTTGACATAATATTTTTGTAGACTTGGTGGAAAAAGAAGGATGTGTGGGAGAGAGGGAATCTGCCCTTCCTTGAATTTTTCCAAAACATTTTGTTTACTTCTGAGTTTCCTAAATTCCCCTGAGGCAGGATTTCTCAACCTCTGCACTATTGACCTTTCAGGCCAAATATCTCTTTGCTGTTGGGGCTGTCCTGTGCACTGTAATTTGTTTAGCATCATCTCTGGCCTCTACCCACTATATGTTGGTAGCATTATTCCCACCCATCCCCAGTTGTAACAATAAACCTCCTGCTTCTACTCCAGTTGAAAACCACTTCCCTAAGGGATTGGGCTTTGGGGACCCCAAAGCCTAAGAAAACTCTTTCCTATCACATCGATCTCCTGAGGCGGTGAGCATAAGACTATCTCCATCAGATAAGGGAAAAGAAAGAGAGTATAGAAATAAAGGAGGATTGAATATTGATATTTCTAATATTTTTATTGTGCCATTTGTTTCAAAATTGTATTTAGGTCAAATCAAAATTACTAACATTTGACAATTTTGACCTAAAAATGGCAGTTTCACATGGTTGAAACTAATATTTTATAAGATCACACAACTATGGACAAGAATCTATCCTGCCCCCTTCACAAGCTAGCCCTGGGGGATGAAGACAAGGGGGAAAAAATCATAATATAAAAGATCATCACAATAAATAGAGTTCTTAGAGATGACAAGTTACAAAAATTGGAATAGCCAGTTTAACAATTGCATATTTAAAAAAATCAGTATACCTCTTGTCACTCTTTTAAGCTAAACTCTTTATGAACAGTGAGGGCAACAGGATTATTGGCAGAAACAGAAGGCAAAGACACTGTGGCCATTTTCTGGACATAGCCTTGGAGAAGATGGATGGCAAGACCTCAGTGAAATCTTTGTGAGTTTCATTAGTGCCCTCTTTGAACTGTGCAAAGTTGTGGCATTGGGATCTCAGCAAGATAGTCCAAGCCTTACTTCGCAGCTTAATGTCTGCAACAGACCATCCTGTCCCTGTGTTCTGATTACCTCCCACAGACTCTGCTAGGAAAGCAGAACACCAGGGCTCTTTCTCAAGGAACAACCACCTCTCAACAGTCTTGCTATACCCTGACTCCAGACATAAATCCAGGGGCAGTGTATGGGGTGCCCACCCCACCCTCAGGGCTGCCAGCCCTATTAGTGCCTGCCGTGTACTGTTAAAGGGCAGCTCACTGTAGAGGCCATTAGGGACTGGAATGGATCCCCTGCTCTGCCTGCTGTGTTGTGGCCCTGGACCCAAGCTACTCAGTAGGAGGAAAGGTGCTTTCTAAATAGCCATCTTTCTAGAAGGAGTCCTTTTACTAATTTGTACAAAATGATAGCAGTGCCCTTTTCTCCCACTGCAACTGACCTAAAGTCTCAGAAGACTCTGAAACATAAGCGCATACATGGAAGAAAAGGATGAGGAAACCCTAGACGAATTGTGTTTCCACCAGAACATCGGGTACATGAAAGGAAAATTGAATTGAATTGTCAAAAAATAAGAGTGTAGTGCTTAAACTTGTGGTTTTGTGAGCTAAAACTTCTGTTCACTACAAATACTGGAGCCAAAAGGGAATTTTAATTTACTCCCACCTTCTCATCTTACACATAAGGAAACTGGAGATGGGGAGACAAAAATTGACTCCTGCAGGATAGCAACAGGATTGAGTATATTGACTCATGAGACAAAGGATTTTTCTCTGGCCCAGGCTTCTTTTTTTTTTTTTTTAATTTTTTTTTAACACCTACAGCTCCCGGTATTCGTAGGTGGTCTCCCATCCAAGTACTAACCAGGCCCACCCCTGCTTAGCTTCCAAGATCAGACGAGATCAGGCACATTCAGGGTGGTATGGCTGTAGTGGCCCAGGCTTCTTGACTTCATTTGGAATTCTAGTATGCAATTGTGCTATCATAGTTTGAAATGCCTTTTTTTTTTTAATCTCTAATGGTCTGATTATGATGCAAATATCACAGAGAGGAGTTCGGCCTAAAGCATAATATAGAAACTTTCAACTGAGTTTAGTGGAATTGACTTAATAGCAAGGTTGGAGAGATTCCTGACGGTGGTGATTAGAGAAAGGAGATGATGGTAGGGGAAAGGAAAAAGGAGACTGCTGAGAGAGGACACAGAACACTGAGGCTCTATTCCAGCTATGGAAGCCAGGAAACCTTCAACTGTTCCAGAGCTGAGATTCTGTTGCCTGGCTGATTATAGTTTCCTCAGGGTAAAGAATGGCTGAAGCCCTACTGTACAGTAAGGAGACAGCAACAATCCTGAGGAGATCTGAATAAAGGAATAGATATAACACATGCCTAGAAAGACAAAGTCTTTCCAGTTATTTTATAGGTTTGATACAATTGCAATTAAGATCTCCTTAGAATTTTTTTCATGGAATATGTTAAGTGATTCTAAATTCTAAATTATCCTCAAATTCAGCTGGAAGATTTCACAGGTGAAAGTCACTAAAATAGTAAAAGAAATAATGTGGGAAGTCTCGTTCTACAAGCTATAAAATATAAAGATAATATTAACTATTACTCACTCATCAGGAAACTGGAAAATCATTTAAAAAAGAATAGCCAGCCCCAAACAGACTATATAAACATAAAAACATGTTCACACACATAGAATACAGAGATTGTAAAAAGCTCTTTTAATGAACTTTGCATAATCCAAAAGTCATTCTCTCTATAAAGCAAAATAACCAATGCCTAAAATCCAGAGCACTCAGGAATTGAAATATATATATAAATTTTATATATATATATATATATATATATAATTTATATTTTTCCTGTTGCCAGTGATAGAGTTATTTGTTTCCCAAATTAGTGATATAATTCTACAACCTATTTATGCAGTTGATAAGTTCTTAAGCAGAGGCACCACACCACATGCCTCCAGAGTCCATTCTGTTCACTACTGTGATGTTTTTCTGCCTCCTCAAAGTGTCATAGAAAAGGCAGTGGATTGGGAACCAGGTCACCATCATTCTCATTTCAGCTCTAGAATGACTTTGGGCTTCACCCAAGTTACTTAACTAAAGTTCCAGACCAGGACTGAATGTGTAGTCTAATTCATTCTCTTACAACCATCAGCCACAGTGTGACCAACAGCCACAGTGTTGACTGCTATTTGCCAAAGTATAATGTGGGAAGAGACAAGAAAGGTAGACAAAACCCTCCACACTTACTGTCAGTTGTCTAATCTGTTCTTGATTGTCCTCTTGATTTTCTTCCCACTTACTGTTAGAGGGTACAGAAGCTCATTTTTTGGGCCACATAAATAAAGTTTTGAAGTTAAAATAGCAAAAGGGCTTGCCAGAGTTTCCTTTGTCCTAGGGCCAAGTTGCCTTTCTTGAATGGATCTTGGATCTAGAAACAAGTTCATCGTTTTTTCTTTATGCTCTGAAATTGACTTTTACAAACATTCTCTGTGGTGAATGCTCACTCAGTTCTCTACCTTTACAGTATGAATTTCCCCGACACTTTCCCCAGATACCTGTCTTACCAGCAGCTACTTTAGCACCACCAATGTGTCTCCTTGATGCACATCAAGGTCAAATCTAAAAATAAAACAAAATCTCAAATCGTGAATCACTAATAAGGACAGCAGATATAACTCCAGGCTGCTCTCCACATTTTCTTATTGTGCATGTGCATAGAAGTAGGGTTTGGGAATAAAGCAAAGGGTTTATTTTAAAGTGTTCTGTAATTGCCTGAGGATTAAGCAATAGTCTAGATACAATATCTCCTTTGTTAAATAGTCAAACATTTCAACTGATTACTCCCCATCAGGGTTTCCTACATTGACATTTTCCTGAAGTGCTACAGGTTTGGGAAAGCAGGGCTTATTAAGCTCCTGGTGCTGCAAGATATATAGGTTCATTGACCCAGCAGTCTGTGAAGTAAATCTGTTAGAAAGTGTACGTGTAGGTCATAACCCCATTCTTTGGGGTATAAAATGTAACATTGACATGGTATAGTAGCTATTTCAAAAGTATGGAGAAGAATCCATAAAAAGTGATTTGTACCCTGATTTACAAAGCAGTTAATAATCACAGGGTCGAATGAGGAAACTTGTAGGGACAGTGGTAAGGACAAAGTGAAAAAAAATGTGAGGTTGAAAACACACATCCATGAAATACAGGGATATAGAATGTTGAATCTAACAGTGGGTATCCATTAATAATGGAGGTAAAATTGATGATGATACTCATGGGCATTCAGAATTTCCTAAATAGTACATCAACTTAAGGAAAGCATCAAGAGGGTATTACAAAGGTCTTAAGAAGTGTGGAACCTAAGGAGTCTTTGCTTTAAATAACAAAAGAATGGTCTACCAGTGGGGAAGGATTGGAAATTAATTGTGATCCTTCTACAGCTTGGATGCCAATGGCAGAGCCAACTTAAACAGAGAAGTCAACTGCTGTGGGTCCTATTGATCACTGCATGTCAAATCATGAGGAATGATAGAAATGTTATACTGCCTTGCTGTACCAAAACTCATGTTCATGTTCATGAATTTCAGGCTGTTTTCTTATGTGGGAGCATGATGGAGTACCCTAAACCGATTCGCCTATACACACGTTTTTCTTCTTACTATTCTTCTCCTATCTTTCTAATTTCAACAATTTCCTCCTCTAGGTTTTCCTTCACATTGTCACCATTGGGAAAGATGGAAAACACTTCCTTGGGAAATGAGAAGGAAATCATAACTTTAACAGATTAGATGCACAGTGCTCAAAGTCAGGTCCAGGGATTCATAAGGTCACAACTATTTTCAAAATCACAACAAAGTGTTGTTTGCAGAGTAAGTGGAGAGTAAGACTGTTGGCATCTTAGCATGAATTATGATAGTAGCACCAAACTGTGCTCTTCACAATACAAAAAGGTACCAATTTCAAACATCCCTGATGATGCAATAAAATTATTAACTTACATACTATAATATTTGAATATTTTAAAAATATTCTGAATGATGAAATGGGAAGTATGCATAAAGCCAAAGGTGCATACTCAAGAACAATGATCGTCTCAAGGAAAAGAACTTGTGTTAATGGGTAGCTAGCTGAAGCAGCTACTTTTTTCATAAAACACCATATTTGTTTGAAAAAACACTTGAAATAAAAACAAATTGTAAAGTATCTATTTAAAGCAGGGGTTCCCACCCCCGGGCCATGGACCAGTACTGATCTGTGGCTTGTTAGGAACTGGGCCACACAGCAGGAGGTGAGCGGTGGGCAAGTGAGTAAAGCTTCATCTGTACTTGTAGCTTCTCCCCTGTGCTAACATCGCTGCCTCAGCTCCACCTCAGATCATCAGGCATTAGATTCTCATAGGAGCACCAGTCCCTGGTGTCAAAAAAGTAGTGACTACTATTTAAAGTATCAATTAAATCAATGGATTTTAATCTAACAGAAAATAAAATTTCATTGATACAATTTCAGACTACATTAGCTGTAGATACTGCAGCTAACTATTAAGAAATTATTATATGTAAAATTTTGGTATAACATCAAAGAATAATAGGCACAATTATCTACAAATGTTATTAAAACATTCTTCAAAATATGGTAGAGTAGCTAAATGCTGTGCTCGCCTCCTCCCATGACCACATCAAAATTACAACTAAACTACAGAACAACCATCACTGAGAATCACCTGCAGGGTAGCTGAAGTCCTATACTTAATGACATACACACACAAAAACCACATCGAGACTGGTAGGAAGGATGGAAATGTGGAATGGGCAGGGCCCACATCCATGTGTAGAGGTGAAAAATCAGAAGGAATGTCTTGGTTGTGAAGGTCTCCCTGAGGAGCAAAGAGAATAAGCCCCATAACTGGCTATCCAGCCCAGAGTTCCTATACTGGGAAAAGAAGTCTCCAAAACTTTTGGCTGTGAAAATTAGCAGAGATTGTGACTGAGTGAGATGGAGGGTTGGTGGAGGCCCAGGTGTTCCTCTTAAAGTGCTCATGCTCAAACTTACTCAATGAGGGACTCATTCACTCTGAGCTTCAGCTCTGGAGCACAAGCTCAAAAGCCATCAGGGTCATAGAGTGAGGAACTGAATTGTCTGGCTTCAGGGTAAGGGCTTGAGGGGCAGAATTGTCCCAGACAGAAGTGTGGAAAGAATCCATTGTTCCTTTGTTGAGCCCTCCCCACACCCAGTGTGCAGCCAAGAGGTACTTTCCCCCATCCCTCAACATCTCAGTCTCTATCAACCTGGCTAACACTGGTCACCCCGCCCTAGTGATTTTCTAAGAATCTGCCACAATCAAATTTCAGAAAAACCTAAGCTGATTCCAGTGGCTTTTCCCATACAAATGGCCTATTTTCCTCTTGCTATGGACTTTCCTAGACTCTCTCAAAGGTTTCCAATTTCCAAATAAGCAGCACCTGACCTCAGCATGCCGCATTCCTCTTACAAAGCATTCCCAGGTCTGGCACTAGCAACAACAGCTGGCCTCAATGCACAGCTTAGCCTCTCTCTCAACCACTTCAAGGCTCAACATAAGTGGCAACCATCTGCAGATACCCCATAGCTCATACCAAGTGGCCTTGGGCAGGGTACAGACAGTGGCTGAACTTGACCTCAGGCAGAACCCCTCCTGAGAGCCCCCAAAAGCAACACCTTCTGTGGCCAGCTTCAGAGCACACCAAAGCACCACCCAACCACCTACACAAAGGACACACCCAGAGGGCAGACTTGTCAGGCACCAGATCCATATGAATGTAAATCCTACTCTGTAGTGTCAGCCCCTGCACAACAGCTCCTCCACTGTAATCACAGCTACTCCTCATAACCAACTGGCTTGAGGGTCAACCACTCCCACTAATGTGCCAACAGCAATCAAGACTCAACTACAACAGTAGAGCACACAACCCTCACAAGTGTCATACCTGAGCACCTGGCTCAGGTTATCAGGGAGACTGTGCCCTGGGCCCTACAGGACACCTATTACATAAGGCCACTCTGCCAAGGCCTGAAGACATAGCAGCTCTACCTAATACACAGAAACAAGCACAGGGAGGCAGCCAAAATGAGGAGACAAAGAAATGTCCCAAATGAAAGATCAGAACAAAGCTCTAGAAAAAGAACTAAACAAAATGAAGACAAGTAGTCTACCAGATGTAGAGTTCAAAACACTGGTAGTAAGGATGCTCAGTGATCTCAGTGAGAACTTCAGCAAAGAGGAGACATAAAAATGGAGGTAGAAAACACAAAAAAAAGAATCAGCCAAAAATGAAAAATACAATAACTGAATGAAATGTAGAATACATTAGAGAGAATCAACCGTACATTAGATGAAGCAGAGAATCAAATCAGTGATTTAGAAGATAAGGCAACAGAAAACATCCAATCAGGACAGCAACAAGAAAAAAAGTTTAAAAATATAAAGATAGTTTAAGGGGCCTCTGGGACAACATTAAGCATACTAACATTCGCATCACAGGGGTACCACAAGGAGAAGAAAGAGAATAAGAAATTGAAAACCTATTTGAAGAAATAATGACATAAAACTTTCCTAGCCAGGTGAAGAAAATAGACATACAAGCCCAAGAAGCATAGCGAGTCCCAAACAAGATGAACCCAAGAGGCCTATACCAAGACACAATATAATTAAATGTCAGAGGTTTAAGACCAAGAGAAAAATCTTAAAAGCAGCAAGAGAAAAGCAATTATTTACCTACAAGAGAATTCCTTAAGACCATAAGCTAATTTCTCAACAGAAACTTTGCAGGCCAGAAGGGATTGGCACAAAATACTCAGTGATGAAAAGTAAGCACCTACAACCAGCAAAGCTATCATTTATAATTGAAAGACAGATAAAGAGCTTCCCAAACAAGAAAAAGCTAAAGGAGCTCATCATCACCAAGCAAGTTTTGCAAGAAATGTTAGAGGGACTTCTTTAAGAAGAAAAAGAAAAAAATTTTTAATATGGCATATTTAATAAATAATCTGAAATAATAAAATGGCAATAACTACATATCTATCAACAATTACTTTAAATTTAAGTGGATTAAATGCCTCAATCAAACACATAGAGCAGCTGAATGAAAAAAAAAACAATACCATATATATGGTATCTATAAGAGACTCACTTCAGATCGAAAGACATACACAGACTGAAAGTAAAGGATGAAAAAACATATTTCAGAAAAATGCACAATGACAACAAAAAGCTGGGGTAATAATACTTACACAAGACAACATAGACAAAGTCTATACCAAGAGACAAAGAAGAAGGCATTAATTCCACTTCTGGGTATTCATCTGAAGAAGCCCAAAAACACTTATTCAAAAAGACATTGCATCCATATGTTTATTGCAGCATTATTTACAATTGCCAAGATATGGAAGCAACGTAGGTGTCCATCAATAGATGAATGCATAAAGAAGTGGTACATATATACAATGGAACATTACTCAGTCATAAAAAGAATGAAATCTTGCCATTTGCAACAACACGGATGGACCTAAAGGATATTGTCTTGAGTGAAACCAGTCAATGACAAATACCATGTGATTCTACTTACATGTGGAACCTGAAAAACAAAAATAAATAAACAAACAAAACAGAAACAAACTTACAGACACAGAGAACATTTTGGTGGTTGCTAGAAGGGAGGGATGGAGGGGCATTGGGAGGATGGGTGAAAAGGGGGAACAGATTAAAAAGTACAAATTGGTAGATACAAAATAGTTATGGGAATGTAAAGTATAGCATAAGGAATATAGTCAATATTCTTGTAGTAAGTATGCGTGCTGACAAACAGACACTAGATTTATCAGGGGGATTACTTCATATGTTATATAAATGTAAAATCACTGTGTTGTACACCTGAAACTAATATATTGTATGTCAACTGTTATTAAAAAATGAAAAATTATTTAAAAAATTTTTTGTTTTCAACTACATACCTTTGTGAGATTGGATTTGCTTTATACACTTCAACCTAAACAACATATTACAACAGAGAGAATAGAAAAGCAGATATAAGATTCCAGCTGTTTTCTAGTCAGCCAGACATAAGAGGTTTGCAAAAGCATAAACCAATGCCTCTCTTCTCATTCTTTTTGTTTCATAAAATACAATTACATTTTACAACGTATTGTTTTTTTTAGCATGATATGGGTTTCTCATTGCTATATTAGCAGAATTAATAAATAAATATTTTAAATGTCTCATTTTAAATCACTAACTTGGAACATATTGGCAGAGATTGCCCAGGTAAAAATTCTTTGGGGCCCTTGATAGTTTTTAAAACTGTAAAGGGACCTGGGACCAAAAATTTGAAAACCATTGAATTGGATCAATACAAAATGAAAATTGAATCTTTATTTCCTATCATTTTTACTTCTGTTATTACCTAAATAGAATGTTTAGATGAACCTAATTTCAATTTTTAAACTTTTAATAATAGATAACAAAAATAATAACTGTTTATTGAGCATTTATTTTACACCAGCTCTTAGCTAACAGCTTCATTTACATTGTTTATGTATGCTTGCTGTAGATGGAATGTATTTCTGACTTTCCCCAAATGTATATGTTAAATCCTAACCCCCAATGTAATAGCATTAGAAAGTGTAGCCTTTGGGAGGTGATTAGGTCATGAAGGTTGAGCCCTCACGAATGGGATTAGTGCCCTTATAAGAGGAACCCCAGAAAGTTCCCTTGCCCCTTTTTTTCATATGAGGACACAATGGGAAGATAGCTATCTATGGATCAGAAAGCAGGTTTTCACCAAACAATGACTCTGATGGTACCTTGAGCTTGGACTTCCCAGCCTACAAGACTGTGAAAAATAAATTTCTGCTGTTATAGCAGCAGCCTGAACACACTGAGATAGTGATCTTTGCAACATAGCTAACTTTTAGTCTATGTCCATTGTACAGAGAATAGACCTGTGGCTTAAGGAGTGTAAATAACTTGAGCAAGTTCACAGATGCCTGGTGGCACTGCCAGCTCTGAAAACAGTAGAGCTACCTGGCACCAAGGACTCTGTCTTAAACCAGTAAGTTACATGGACAGCCTCCAAATGTCTGACACACACTGATGTTTACCATGTTCCAGCACTGTGCTGTGCTAAGAGCTTACTGCACTTTATCTCTTTTAATCCTAATTTTAAAGAGTAAGGTATTTTTCATTACCTTTTCCAGATCAAGAAACTAAAGCCGTGAAGGGTTAAGTGACTTAGGTATGACAAACACAGCTACAAAGGGTGAAGCAATGATTTGAATTTTTTGGGTTTTTGTTCCTCAAGTACATAGATTTGAGTTCATATTACAAATCAGTTCATGGTACACTAATTATCAGTTTAGCAAGAGCCCTCTTGTGCTTTACTTCACTATTTTCTAAACGTTTCTCTATCCCCTGCTCTCACTAATCTCTCCCATTAAGCCACCATTTAATGTGTTTTATATTGCTCCTTAGATATATTTTTCTTGAAAAAAATAGTTTTGAAATGTATGTGTTTGTCTAAATGCTGTGATATGATAGACATAATTCTGTTTTTTTACTTTTTTAACCATACACTATTTTCATGATCTATTCATGAGGCTATAAATAATTTAATGCATCTGATCGCTGCATAGTATTCCATCATATGTGTCAAATGCTCTTTACCAGACTTCCCTAGCTTTCTCCAAATTACTTCTCTTACACAACAAACATTCCCAAACATAACATCTTATGGACCACAGTTTTTTAAACATCTGTTTTCAGGAAGAGATTTCTAAATCACAAGATAATACATTATCAATTTTATTAAGTACTGCTAGAAAGTTTTCCAGAATGGCTGTAAAAATATGGACTCTCACTAGTAGAACATGAGGATTAATATTTTCCTCATTTCTCTGCAACACTTGGTATTGTACAGCTTCCTAATTTTTGGCATTGTGATAGATGTAAGGTTTTATTTAATTATATTGTTTTAACTTGTGTTTTGCTAATTATTACAAATACTGAGCATACCCTCATCCACTTGCTAGCCATTTGGATTTCTTTGTTTTTCTCCTTCTTTGTTTTGCCTTTATGTAAATTGTATCCATTTCTCTATGAAGTTTTCTGTCTTTTTCTTATTGATTTCCAAATGTTACTTTTATATTGAAATGTTAATCTTTTATTTGTATTAAACATTTTCTCCTAGTATGCTACCCATTTTTACCTTTGTCTAAGATTCTCTTCTTAAAAAATAACCTTTACTTTAAATGTATTGAAATTTATCAATTTTTCACGATAAAAAATTCATGGTTTGGGATCTGAGTTATAAATTTTTATCCAAAAGACATAAAATATTCTTCTGTATTTTCTTCTAGTCAGTTTTGTATTTTGCCTTTCATGTTTAATTCACCTGGATTTTACTTTTATATGATGAGTTCTATTTTTCTTCACATAGTGAGCCAGTTTTCCTAAGACTTTTCACTAAGCAATTCATATTTTATTCATTGACTTGTGGTATCCATCACTTTCATACCATTTCCCAAATATAGCAAGTACTCTATTTTATTGCATGGGTTCTGTTTATTCTTGTGCCAATAACACATCATTTTAATCATTTTGATTTTGTAGTATTTCTTAATAACTTGTAGAACAAGTATGTTGAGACTCTCTCTCTAAACCCTGGTACCATTTTGCCTTTCTTTTTCAAAATGTGGATGATGCTATCAGCACATTTATTTTTACATCAATTTTGGAATCTCTTTTACAGGTTTCTTAAATTCTGCTTGAATTTTGTCTAGAATTGCATTGAATGCACAGATTCATTTAGAAAGAATTAATATCAAAACATGTTAAATTGTATTATCCATGGACATGGTCTATTATCTATTCAGCTCTTCTTTTAGGTCTGTTAAGAAAGCTTTACATTTTTCTTCATTTTTTTTTATTTCTCTCATCCTTTTTTTAATAGGTTAATTTCTAGTTATTTTATATTTGCTGTTATTTTTGTGAAGTAAATCTTATTTTCTGTCAAGTTTTCTATATTATCATTACTATAAAAAGGAACTATCAATTTTTATAAGTTGATCTTATACTTCACTACTTAATTTACACACATAATATCCAATAAATGTGTTCATTTTGCTGGGGTTTCTATTTAAATTATTACAATTAAATATTTTTGTGTCTCTCAATCATCAAGCCTCTTACTTTTTTTTCATGAACCTTCAGGTTTTGCCAGAACCTTCAGGAAGTGGCTCCATACCTAAAAAAAATATATCTAATATTTATTAAATAAAATTGATGTTTATTACAGCTTTTGAAATAGATTTTTGTAAGATATAGAAAATATCCTTCCAGTTCTTTTTTTGAAAAGTTGATCATAAATAGGCATTGAAAGTTAATAATTTTTTTCTATAATTAATGAGATAATAATGTGATTTTTCTGCTGGTCCATTTTTCTCTCTTTGATAAGGTGAATTAAATTGATAGATTTTCTAATATTAAACTACTTCAAATTATTATAATAAACTTTTCCTTTTTAATTAATAAATTTCTTTTGTGATAGCAGTTTTAGATTCACAGCAAAATTGAGTGAAAAGTATAGAGTTCCCATGTACTCCTGTCTATACACTCACGACCTTCTTTATCATGGACATCCTGCACTACAATGGTACATTATCATCCAAAGTTCAGAGTTTACATTAGGTTTCATTCTTGGTTTTGTACATTCTGTAACTTTTGACAAGCATATAATAACATATATCCACCATTGCAGTACTTTATACCCAAATAGCCTCACCGTGGGGTGCAGTTCAAGTGGGAAACTTATAGGCCATCCTAGGGCCAACCTAGGGCCAACCCCTTCCCATTTTTCTAAACAACCTCTCTTTACATTTGTCTGAGAAAGATCAGCCTTTCCTTGTTAAAGGTACCTTCTCCGTGGTAGAAGCGGAGGATATAGAGAGACTGACCTCATTGCTTTCTGCTCACCCCAGAGCTAGAGCTAGGGTTTTGTTCCCCTCGGAAGTAAAATTTCTGTTCACGTTCCTCCCTTCAGGTACTTGGTTCACATCTACTCCTGCCTGCTGTTTCTTTTCCCTCCCATATTTGTCTCTCCATGAGTTTTTCACAGTTTTTATGATCTGAAAACAATCAACTCCTTCCTGTTTTTCCTTCATCTCTAGAATTGGTTTTGGCTTCAAGAGCCAGCATCTTATATTGGTTCTTTTCTTGTCAGCCAAAGTAGAGATTTAAATCTTAGTTTGTTTGACTCCAAAACTCATGCTCTATGATGTAATAAATAGAGAAAGAACTCAAGACATTAGAACAACTAGAATTCCAGATGCTATTTTAAAATGAGAAGCAAGTAAGCAATTGACTCTCCTAGATAAATTCAAGGGCACATATCTTTATTCCCTAACCCATATGTAATCAACCTTCACTGTAGGAAATTTTGAAAATGTTATTATAAACTGTAGATAACCATTATTTTACTATATTATGGTATATTTTCTTCCTGTTTATTTGTATGAATTTTTCAAGGCATAAGGAAAATCAATTTACATGTTTCCTCTTAAAAAAAAAACGCATAAAGAAAAAAGAAAAATCCTAAGACAGTTTAAAGGGAATCTCATTTCAACCTCGAATACAGAGCCATATCCCACCGAGGTCTTGACATGGATAACATCCAGCTCCTCAGAAAAGTCTTATCTCATGCCAGTTAATTGAAAAAGTCATTCAAGATCCATGTCCTATAACAATACAAAATAAGTTTAAAAGAACTCGAAAAGTTTGTCTACTGCTAGGCAAACTAATTCTTCCAAGTTTTCTTAGACCATAACAATTTTAAATTTATAGTCTGCTTTGTGTTTTGGAGGTGATCTCCACTATTAGAACCTAATTTCTAGTACATTTATATCTCCCAGAATTATACTTAATTTCTTAATAGATAAACTCTACCTTTATTAAAACTCTATACAGTGGTTTGGGGGATTTTTTCTATGTTAGAAGAATCCTGATTCAATATTAAAGTATAGAATTTCCATTATTGCTTGTTGGTCATTACTTACATGGTAGTCACTAACTTAACACATATCCAAAGGAAAATTCAGGCCTTTATCTTATGCTGGAATGTTCACTGACAACCTGAGACTCCTGAACATCTTATAGAAGTTTAATTTAGATTGCTGTACATTATAATGAAGTGATTTGACTAATATGAAGTTTTATCAACTTAATTTTTACTTTTCCATGGGGAAAAAAAATGAGTTTTCAGGAAGCCCAAGGCAGAGAAAATCAACCTCTGCTTTTTCCACAGAACTTAACTAATGAATTTAAATTTAATAAATGAATCATCCAGTTTTTCTTTTTTCGTTTTCTTTTTTTAATATAACAGCTTTATTGAGATATAATTCACATATAATGCAACTCATCCATTCAAAATGTACAATGCAGTGGTTTTCAGCATTGTGCGAACTATTACCACAGTCATTTGAGGAACATTTGCATCACCCAAAAAAAGAAATTCTGTATCCATAAGTCATTCTCTATTTTACACACCTCAAGTCCAGACAACCACTAATTTACTTTCTGTCTTTATAGATTTGTCTATTCTGGATATTTAATATAAAAGGAACTGTATAATATGGGACTTTTTGTGTCCAGCTTCCTTCACTTAGCACAGTGTATTCAAGGTTTATCCATGTTGCAACATATATTATCCTTTTTATGGCTGAATAATATCTCATTATGTGGACATAACTATATTTTATCTACCCATTCATCAGTTGATGGGTATTTGAGTTGTTTCTGCTTTTTGACTACTATGAATAATGTTGCTAGAAACATTTGGGTATGAGATTTTGTATGGACATATGCTTTCCTTTTCGGGGGGGTTTATACCTAAGAGTGGAATTGTGTCATAAAATAACTCTATGCTTAAATTTTGGAGGAAATGCAGAGCTGCCATTTTTTTTGATCTGATTAATTCTTCATCTTTCAAAAGACACTTACTCAAAGAGGATGTCCCTGCCCCTGCTCCTTCTTAGTTCCCCTGTAATACCCTCAAATAGCACACAATACTTCATAGCAATTGTTAAATTTCTGATACCATAGTTACTTGGATGTGAGCTCTATAAGGGAAGGAATAATATCTATTTAGTTCACCTTTGGCTACCTAGTAGGCACTCAATAAATACCTCTTAAATGAATAAATGAATGAATGAATGAATGAAACAAGTTACTTTTTTTCCTGAGGAGCTGATATACCAAGACGTTTTACTAATTAATTGTACTTATTAATAACACATCGAAAATATAAAATCAGCCTGAAATTTCCCAATAATGACATTCTGTAATTAAACATGATTAATAATTTTGAGACGCATTGTTCAGGAATCATTAAGTATCCTGCTTTAGAAAATCAAGATACATTAGGAGAGCATCATAGAACTGGAGTGCAACTCACTGAAGATAGAAGGCTCAGTCCCAGCCCATGCCTGCACTTACAACCATTGACCCTACCATGTATGTGCCTATTTTTAGGGCATAAGAGAATACAAACTATGTCATTAAGTTCTAAAGTGGTAAACCAAGATAACCAAGATAACTTTATACTATTGCCTTATATTTTGCAGTCGCACATACATGATAGACAGTTGTTAAATATTATTTTGTATAAATATAATTTATCTACGCAACTATTTCTTTCATTTTAAAAATTGGAGTTCACTTGCTATTGTTTGTATAGATTGGTACAATATTCTGGAGAGTGATTTGACTAAATATATATATGTGTGTGCATATATATGTGTGTGTGTGTGTGTGTGTGTGTGTGTGTGCGCACATATATTTATATACATATAAATATATATATGTATATATGTGTGTGTGTATATATATATATCTTCTTTTTAAAAAATGTGCTTATCTTTTGATCTGGCAAATCCACTTCCAGGGCTCGATTTTGGGGAAATAATCCAAGAATTATGTGTGTGTGTATGTAAAAATGTATATACACAAAGATGTTTGTTGCTATATTATTTTTAAAGAGGGAAAGTTAGAAATAAACTCTAATTCCAATAGTAGAATGATAAAACTAATACTAATTCACCTCTTTAGCTGAATATATGTAGTGTTTGTGTCTGAGACTGTAGAAGAATATATATTGACTATATTGACAAGGAAACACTGACCATATTTATTAAGTGAAAAACAAGTTACATTTACATACACAGTATATAACAATTTTAATTTTTCAAAACACCTAAGAATTTTACTAGGAAAATTGCAGCCACAGCATTTCTTTATTAATATGATTTCAGGAATTGCATGGTTTTAACAGCAAAAGAAATCATGTGGAAAATGAGCATGAAGTTTAAAATGTAACAGCATGTTGTTACATAAGCAGAGCAGAGCTATTGGTTCTCAAAGTATTTCTCCTTCCTGATTATATCAGCAAGTTTTTGGAACTTCTGAAGATGCTTCCCTGGTTGCTTAGAAATTCTTTTGGTATTTTGTTTTCTGAAAATATAAGATTCAATACAAGTGTTACTATTAAGAGAGGGGAAAGGAATTTGTATGCTTTGATGACTTTTAAGTTTCCAAATCTTGAGGGGAAAGAATTTGAATACATTTTATTAAGAATTCAGTTGAAATTTTCTGGCAGGACTGATAGGTATGAGTTGTGGCAATGGAACAGGAATCAAAGATTTTGTTATGTCTCCATTTGTCCTACCACCATAATTTCACCCCTCTGCAAAATGTGAGGATGTCACCGATTATGCCAAAAGAATTTATGGCAATGTAATTTTCCAACATTCAGAACCATGATCAGGTTTTAGGAAAGAGAGGGTACACATGCCCTCAAATTATCAACCTTAAAAGCAGAAATTTGGTTTGAAATGAGATGATGCACCTTAATATTATTTAAATAAATAGGAAAAAAATAAAACATTTTCAGAATCAGGATCAGTCTGAGCTCTCACACATACCTGGAATCCATGGAAGCCACATGAATGTCTCTGATGTAGATGTGGTGGGAAATGAGAACTTATGCTTCAACAATAGCTAATGGCATGGACACTCAGTGATTTGAGATTAAGTTGCCATTTAAATGGACCCTTTACCTCTCAGCTATCAGAATAGCACAGCCAACAAATATGTCTGTGTGGGGGAAGCAGAGGAAATGTATTGGGTCATTTGAAATTAAATCCCTTGCAGCTGACCCATGAGAGGTGCTGATGGCTTCCAGATGGTGCCTTGTCCAGTTCCCATTGGCCAGATGTTTGGGCCTGTCCACAAAAATTGTTTTGTATGTAGAGTGGGAAACCATGGAAATAGCATCAGGTTTACCATTTAAATAAGAAGATTCCAGTCAGAGGTGTGGTCTATAGCTTGAAGCATATTCAGTGCAGTGACTGGCTTTTAACTCCAGCTCTATCTCATCGAAATTCTGTGCCTTTGGGCAAATTATTTAAACTCTCTGAGAATTAGTTATCTCATCTGTAAGATGAAGGAAATAAGAACACTACTTCATAGCAGTTTTGTGAGGAATACAAAAGATAATTCATGTTACAGGTAGACTCAATAGCACTTAATAAATGTTAGCCATTTATAATTGTGAATATCATTGTCATAATCTTTCTACAAATATTGATTAAGCACCTGTTACTTGCCTAACATTGCATTGGGTGTTGAAAATTAAAAAAAAAAAAATGCTAGGACATCATGTTGGCCTTCTAAACAGTCAGTCATTTATGGAAGACAGGTGAATAAATAAGTAATTGACCAAAGTGAATAAGCGATTGCACAAAGCTGATAGGTATATGCACAGAATGCTTCAGGAGAGGAGAGAGTGACATTTATGCACACCCTCCACTACCAGCCTTGGTTTAATAACATCATCTTTTAAGTTTAACATATCCCATGAGATAGCCATAATTTCCCCCACTTAACAGTTAAGAAACAGGCAAAAGTAATTTGCCCTTGTTCACATATATAGAAAATGGCAAGGTTTAGTTTGTCTTACCTTGTTCTCCTTCTAATTCACCAGGCTGCCTTCTAAGTACCAAGAATGCCTGAGTGGCAGGAAGTAGTAAAATGAAGTCAGAAAATGTTTCACAAATGAAGTGAAAATTTTGATCCAAGATGAATAAGGAAGAGTTCTCTACATGCATGAAGGGCAGGAAAATACCAGGCAGTGGAAATTCCATACATTAAAAGTATGATTATGAAATAACAGTATGACCAGAGGACTACAGTTCTATTAGCTCCAAAAAACAAGCTCTGGGTGTGCAAGTATAGGTCTGGGAAGAATCAACAGAAATGAATAAGGAGACTGGAAAAGTCAGTGGGGAGTATATCACAGAAAGACACTGTAGATGCTCAGGAAGTTTGAGTTTATTTGTTGTATGTGTCTTCCATCTAGTTATCTTCTTGATTTAGCATAAGTCATAAGCAGGTACTCAGTGAACCTCATTCTATAGCAGAATAAAGGAATGAGTTAGAGTCAAAGAGAATTCTGCAAAGTTTGAAGATCTCCAACACCTCCAATTGCTCCAGAGGCAAAGAAAAGTGCTCCAGTCAATGGATTTGAATGTAATTCTTTCACAAATGCAGTCCATTCCACAAATGGTTACTGAGCACTTACTACACAGCATACACGGGTTTAAGTGAATGATCAAAACCAAAAATTCTTGTCTTCATGGGACTCACATTTAAGTCAAGAAAGACAGAGACTCAATGTCACAAAAAGAATAAATTATGTAGGGTGATGATTACACGCCACAGGAAAAATAGAGCAGAGCAAGTGAAGTATGTAGGGTCAGATGGGGACATCTTTTGCAATTTTAAATAGGGGTGTATAGGGAGGACTCATGGAGGAGGAGATATTAGAGCATTGTTTGAAAGATGTGAGGGAATGAGGCATACCTGGGAAAAGACAATCTCCGGCAGTGAACAAACCTGTACAACAGCTTAAGGCAGGCACATGCCTGACGTGTTTAAGGACCAAAAAGGACGTGAGTGTGGCTGGAAAGAATGAATGAAAGGGAAAATAGAATGCCATGGGGTCAGAAAAGTGCCTCTAAGATCAATGGAAAAGGCATTGAAGGGTTCTAAGCAAAAGAGTGGTATGATCTGACTTAGGTTTGAAAAAAAATTCCACTCTGGGAGCTGTGGTAAGAATAGACATTAAAAAAAAAAAAAAAAAAAAAAACCTTAAACCAGGAGTAGCTGGGTGCCTCAAAGTTAGTTCTTAAATGTCTAAATTAATTGCTCCCAAATTTTATAACTGATCCATGGGAATAAATATGTTCTATATGATGACCAATGTAAATGCATACACCCATCTAACTAAAACAAAATTATATGATTACACTAGTTACTCATGTAGAAGATGGATCTGATGTTTTTTATTCTACTTTATTCTATTTGATTTTTTAATTTTCTGGTTGTCAATAAATTGTTTTTATGAGTGTATCAGTTATAAGCAGTTTTAAAAACATTTGAAAAGGAATCTTTGCACAAAATGTATCATGTATTTCAAGGTGATTAATAGTATCAGTCTCATGGCATAGTACTCTGGATACGGCTGAGATTCATTAATTTTAATAGTATTTAATAATTACTTCATAATTAAAATGTTAAAGTCAAGTCCAATATTCTTATGGTAGAAACAAATGATGACAATATTTCCCTCAAGTAATTCACAGATGTAGAGCTTCAAATCATGTATTAAACAATCAGATTAGATAAAGTGATGTTGAGCATTAAGTGGAAAATAAAATAACATAGCACTAATGTACACTAGAAATCATATGTGGGTAGACTGAGTTAAAAGTTGTTTTAAAGAATGAAATTTTAGCTTTTTATGACAATGCCTAGCTAGATGAATATTTGTACGAAGCCAAGTTACTGGATGCTGTTTTTCTTTTTTCATAGAAGAAATGCTTTTTTTTTTTAACATTTTCAATTACAGATCACATTTCGTAGCCTTAGAGCATGTCTGTTGAACTGTACACTCCACCCAACATTGTGCTACTGGAGGGAGCCAGGCAACAGGAAAAGTTGTTGCTTACATGGCTAGATCTGTAATCAGTCACTTTTAAATTTATCCTAGAAGTATATTATTTATGTAATGTTGAGTGACCCTTTTCCAGGCTCTTAGCCACCCTTTGAACCTTTGCCCATGTATATTATCAACCTTCACTTGACATGCTGAAATATTTGGATGCAGAGTTTATAGCAGAGACTAAAGTTGGGGGGTGTCAAAACACGACAAGAAAGGGTTTTCTTGTTTGATTTCTGGCAGGGATCAGAGTGGAGGTGATGGAAGGCTTGGGAAAAAGCCCAATTCTGTCATTGATTCTAGCCAACTTGGCCGACTCCATAGGTTTAGAGGGTTCAGATGAGCTTTGTGTCCATAAACCTTTGAATACTTGTAGAGAAACTAATCTTGCTATCTGAACTTTTCTGAAGTTCAACATATCTAATTGCTCTGGAGTCAAACTTTTGACTACAACCAGACTCTCTCCCCGCACCACATGCACACAAAGGCAGTGAGCTCTGATCATAGGCGTAAACCTAAACTCACAGAAATAGCAAGAAAGTTGATAGAGCATGCGTCTGTACCTCACTTAAAGTGAGATTGTTACTACTTGCTTTATTTGCAGCATGCATCCCGAAAATCATCTAGAGGCTTTTGTCTTTTTTGTTTTGTTTTTGTGTTTTTACAACTAGTAGATCTATGTTAACTAAAAATGGCCTCTATATGACATATTCTTTTGAATGTAAAACTTTCTACTTTTCCCCTAGAAAATTTAGGCTGTTTTTTATTATTATTTCCAAAGGATGAAATTAATTATTTATTCGTATTTTGTAAGTGAAGTGTGTGTGTGTGTGTGTGTTTACATGTTTAAAATAATGTTTATTTATGATCTGCATAAAATCTAAAGCTACTTAGCAATTAAAATTTTCATGGTTCAATTTTTTTCAATATCTACATTTTAATTTACCCTTAGTGAAAACAAGATTTGTCAGAGAAACCATGATATCTGGAAGTATATAATACTGAGTGAAGAAGGAGATGGTTTAGGAAGAAAGATGAGCTTTTTTTTTAAATTCATTGTTTTTACATTATGCAGATCTCAGATATTCATCTTAGGGCTTTGTAGAGGTCTGTGCAAGCCTCCACTTAGACTGAAGTTATCTTCAATGTACACATTTCCTTGAGAGCATTCTTATTGAATCCACATTTCCAGCTTTTATATCCCTGGTGTTACTTTGCCTACGATGCTGGCTCAGGATCAGGAATATGTCTTACATATCTCTGCCACATTTTCTGAATGAATTTAGAGTTCCAGTTGTAGCTGCATTTTCTCTGAACTGTAGACGCATTCAAGAAAGACCATGTCTGATAGAGAATAATCACCAATGACCTCTTCTGGCAGGCACACTTCTATGAGGCATGATCCACATACCTAGTACTAATACAGAGGCCTGCAGGTATGTGGGTCTCCCAGCTTGGTCAGGAGGGCAGTTGGCCTTCATTTCATGCCACATTTCAAATGTATGTGGGCTCACATGCATAAAAGCACAAAGCATTCACTAGAGAAGACAAGTGGAGAGGGTAGACAGCTTACTGGTGCTTCTTTATTTTCTATATCCAGACTCCCCTGCCCAATATCTACTAGTGAATTTCACATTTTAAATATCAATAATGCGAAAAGTATTGAAACACCAGCAGATATGTAATAGGTATTTCAAACGACAAACATAAGACAAACCAAAGAATAAGATATACCCTGCATTGCTGTATTTTTGCAAAGCTGTGGGTTTTTTGTTTTGTTTTGTTTTTTTCTTTACCATACTATCATTGATTCAGTGAAAAGAGGCCTCCATTTTACTCCAACTATTTAGCATTTGTGTTGGTTTCTTCTGTTTCTATTTTATCTGAGATAGCTTTCTAATGCATTTATAGATTTTGATGATACTTGTGACCATATCAATAGGAGCACATGCATTTTAATTTTAATTTGAAAATAAATTCACTATATAAAACGAAATTGCCAAATAGTTTTTTAAATCAGAAGAATTTCTGTATTTTTTAATGAATTTCAGTGTACTTCATATATAGATAATTATTAGAAGGTTTTTAAGTGCTTATCATAGAAGTTTACATCACTAGAGTTCCAAGAGTCACTTATAGTTATATAATATCTCATGAACATCCCTATTATGGCCATTGTACAAACAAAAAAATAAGTTAATACCCTGACTTATAGAAGATTATATCTTAAAATTCATACTTAACTTGATAAACTCAGAACTTTTACTAGAAAAAAAGTAAAAACACTGATCCATTCATAATTTAGGAAACTTAAATTCAATTTCTATTGGTCTTTGTTCTCAATGAACTGACCAATCCCAAGAGTATCCACATATCTACATTTTATTGTGGGGATGTATGATACAGAGTGTTTGCAGATTAAGATTTTCAGACCCAAAAGAATTAAACTTTAATGGTGCCATTTCTGAAACTGGGGCTGGCAGTTGGGCAGAGATGCTGGCAACTGGTTCATCTGCCCACTGGAAAGGTCAGCCATGTCTGTTCCTTGGCAGAGGGAACTATGGTTTTACTCTACCCCCCACCCCCATTCCATGGAACTAGAGCCAGTTACTAGGAACATACCAGGCTCTTAACGAACAATTTCTCCATTATTTTTTCAGGAGGGCACTAGCCACAAATCTAAGATGTTTGGAAAAGAATTTTGCTTGGATATATTTTAGTCTTTCCTTAAATGTAGACAGAAAAGAGGGTCCTCATTCAGTCAGAGTATGCATGTTAAGCCACAGTTGGCACCAACATTGCATTCTTTTCCTATAGGGGAACACAGATTGAAAGAAAAAGTCATACAAGCAGAGACAATCCTGACCAAGGGAGGCTTGATGAAGAGCTCTACCTTCCAGGATAAAATCCTAGCGGTGACTTTTTCCCTACTCCTGGTACTTACTCAGCAGCGTAACCAAGCTCAGGTTATATGATTAGGAAAAAAGATCACTAGGTTAATTTTAATTTCTGAATATGTCCATGTAAAATGAAAATGATAAGGCTATCCATAAGGAAAGTGATTCTGAAGTTCTCCACAAGTAGCAAGGGTGTGTTTTCTCCATCTGTAGAGAGTGACACAATAATGAGATACGGCATGGTAATAACTCAGGGCTCAGTTTCCAGCGAGAGCCTGGCAAGGGTCTGGCTCAATACTCACCATCATTCAATCATGCTAAACATTAAAAACTTACGTGCACATGGCAGAATATACTAATAAAATGTTCCTAAACTGCTCTTGAGAAACAAGCTTTCTGTGATGACAGTGGGCAAACTTCTATGATTTACCATTTTTAATTTAATTTTTAGTTGTAAATGGTGATGAAAGCAAAAGAGATAAATTAAGAGAAACACTGATCATGCAAGATAGCTTTTAATGGATTATATTTATTTAGGGTTAGATTTCTAATCCACTCCTCACCTTATTTTATTTTGTAAAAATTTTTATTTTAAAAAAATTAGCTAATAATTAATAACCAGTTGACTTTCTACATCAGATTCTGTCAATAAATGTCCTTCTAAAATGATGTTATAAACAAGTTGAGGTAGGCAGATGTGTGTAAAATCTTGACACTGTAATGTCTACTCCATCAAGTGTCAGCATTCATTTAGCTGGTCTGATGAGCCAGGAAGGTGCCCTCATCATTTCAGGGTAGAAGGGTACATGAGGACTACCCTACTAGAGAGAGAGGCCTATTCTTTAGAAAAGGGGTCCAGGTGGCCAATGGGAAAAAATGGGTTTTAATTTCAGTAAGACAGAGAGGAGACTACCTTATGCAAGTGGACTTGGAAATATTCATCATCAAGACAACAAAAAATTATGAAATTTAGGAAAAATTATACACCAAACATTTAAATAAAAGTATAAAAAGGTAAGAGAAAGAGAGAGAGAGAGAGAGAGAGAGAGAGAGAGAGAATGGAAAAAGAAAGACAGTGTGACAGTGGAACAAAAGAAAAATAGGATATAAAATTACTTCCTGGGTCTAAAGCAGTGTTTTCTCAGTCTCTATGGTAGATGAGTGACTTTTCAAGCAATGTTTCAAACAATTATTTCATATTGTGTTGAAATTCTGCCTCAGGGGCCTTCAAAGAAGGTGGAGCTTAGGTAAAGGATAAGTAGAATGAGTTTCTAGGTCCCAGGTCTCACTGCCTCTGAAAGAACAGTTTCCACTCTATATAAATGACTTCCATAAAATTATTTGGCTTCTGGAGTATAAAACAGTTTGAAAAAATCTTCTGAATCATCATACCTCATGGTGGCCATTAAACCCAATTCCTTCAAGTAAAAAAAATTAGAAGGCTTTCTTTCAGGTCAAGTGAAAAAACATTAGAAGATTTAATTCACCAGTCAACTTGTCTCTCTCATTCCCCATAGCACCCAGTTACCAGTTATAAAAGTATACTAACCAAGCAACCAACAGTGTTAATTTCTTAGCTTATCTTGGAGGGGCATAACTGTCAGTGAGAATTATTTTAGTTATGCCATTTTGCAGAGAGAAGTATAAGAACCATTGAATCTATACCTCTGGAGTCCTATCCTGCCTCAGTCTTCAACTTGATCTCTGAAGAGATGGTTTATGGGTCATCTTTGTATGCCTGGCTCCTAAAGGAAACCTGCTACTATCACCCATGTTATATCTTTGCAATCTCTTTGGAAGCTCTGCCCAGCCCCATAGAGCAACCACTGTTGTCTAAATCCTAAAATAAAAGGAATACTCATAGGTATCTTTCTTTTTTACTTGGTAAATTTCAAACAATGCCACAAGGATTCAGTTACTTGGTTTAAATTAAAACATTTTTCATTATAACTAAGACCTAAATCAGTATGGTGCAGAAAACATGTCAATAATATTGGACAGAATTAATTCATGTGGATGGGAAGGAAGTCCCACAAATCTTGTTTCTTGAACTAAATAGCTTTCTACCCTCTTGTAAAACATTCTTAATTCACTATATTTGAGTATTATTGAGATGTCTTAAAATCCTTTGCATACTGCCATTTCTAATTTTTAATAGATTCGTAACTAGTTTTGGCCCTATAATTAGAGTATTATAGTTCTCAATCAAAAACATTCATCAATTCTCACATCCTTGTACCAGAATATCTACATATAATTGAATTATCTAGAAACCCCTAGATCTTTGCTAATTACATTAGTAAATTCTTCCTTGGTACCCTATCTTCTGATGGCAACAACATATGCTTCAAATTTTGGATACTCACAAGTTATTTCTTACATGAGAAATAGTACATTGCACACATCTAAATGATGAGCATATGTTAGCACACAGACACACATGAACATGCCTGAGTCGTAGTCTATATTTACTTACAGTAACTCTATCTTAACTCATAATATACTGATCCTCAATTCAAGTTGTGGCTTCCTATCCATTCGAAGTTTTCAGTCAGAATCAATTGCAATTTATGGCCACCATGCCCTTACACATTGTAGCCCTCATGAGCCCAGTTACAATCTTTCCTTGCAGTATTGAAGACCCCTTATCAGAAAATACTTACCTTCAAAGAATATGCACCATTCTTTTGGACACCTGCTAAATCTGACCACCTGTTACACAATATCGAAATTTCAAGTGTTTCTCCTTTTAAAAATAGAAAATGTAAAAAGGTGACAAATTCTAATCAGGAATTGGTATCATTCTTAATGAATTATTTAACACACTATGTGCCCCTGGTTATAATTTTACAATGAAGAAGGAATATTTTGGATAGGTTTGGGATGGTTTAAGTGCTTACTAAAAAGCAGACTCATACTACACTTCTCATTTGGGAACCCAGTGAAGTCTTTCTCCTGAGACTCACATGGGCAATATTACTTTTGGTAACCAATAGCCACTGTGGTAACAAAGACCTCTGAATAGATAATATCTCTCACCCTGGGGACTAAGTGTTGTTAGTTGAATTGTGGCCTCCAAAGAGATATTTCCATGTCCTAATTCCTAAAACCCATGAATGTGACCTTATTAGGAGGGTAGAAGATCTTTGCAAATCTAATTAAGTTACAAATTTAAGATGAGTTAATCTGGTATTATCTGGGTGGACCCTAAATCTAATGACAAGTGCCCTTATAAGAGAAGAGGAGAGAGATTTAAGACAGGCAGAAGAGAAGAAAACACAGACAGAGAGCAGATCATATGAAGATAGAGCTAAAGACTGGAGTAATGTACCACAAACAGGAATGCCTGAAGCCACTAGAAGCTGCCAGAGACAAGAATCATTTCCCTTTTGTGTCTTCAGAGGGAACACAGCCTACTGACACCTTGATTTTGTACATCTGGCCTCCAGAACTATGAGAGAATGTATTTCTGTTGTTTTAAGCCTCCATGTTTGTGGTATGGTAGCCTTAGGAAGCTAATGAGCCATGACTTGCTATCCTTCTGAAGCAGCAGATAAAAATATAGGCTCACTGAGTGTCAATAAATGTTGCCTTTCCACTTAAAAGAGAAAAGGCAAAGCCTGGATATAGGTGAAAAGTGGAAAATTTTTTGTTGAATAATATAGAACTCATGGTATAGTAGGCTGTTGCATTTCAAAATAGGAGGAAATAACATACTGGTACCTGAAGAGGAATGCAAAGGAAAAATAATGGAAATGGAAGGAAGTTTACCATATTAAGTCAGACATATTCAATCATCAGGATAGAATTATATATATATGAAATATATGTATGAAATATATACATATATGTGTATATATTTGGGGCTAAACCACTGCAAAAAGCAAAATTTTATAAAATCTCTATATATAAGACTAAATAAATAGCACATCTACAAGTAAGTGTGAGGACTCAGGGACCCCAGTGTATCTTGATTTTGTCCTCAGATAGAGTGATGGATACAGATGTGCTCTGTATTCCTTCCTTCAAGATGTTATTTTTTTCTGCACTGCTTTGTGTCATGTTTGAGCATAGGCCATTGCCTCAGTTTCCCAGAGCAATAGTAAAAACTGGGCTCCAATCTCTTAGAGAATTTCTCCTGAATTCCAGTCTCAAAAACCAAGCTCCATAAAGAAAGAAAGAAAGAAAGAAAGAAAGAAAGAAAGAAAGAAAGAAAGAAAGAAAGAAAGAAAGAAAGAAAGAAAGAAAGAAGGGAAGGGAAGGGAAGGGAAGGGAAGGGAAGGGAAGGGAAGGGAAGGGAAGGGAAGGGAAGGGAAGGGAAGGGAAGGGAAGGGAAGGGAAGGGAAGGGAAGGAAAAGAAAAGAGGACTACCCCCAGTCAAATCCTCCTAATCTTCTCTATCCCAGACTAGTCTCTCTTGAACAAAAGGAAAAAATATATATATGTTGAAAGAAAACATAAAGTTTACTTCAATTTAATCTCATTCTATGGCAACGCCTCCCGTCTAGTTTATTGAGTCAGAATTCTTGAGTCATTTCTGAATCCTCCCTTTCTTTCAGAGCTCACATCCAGTGCACCCATAACTCTTGCCAGCTCTATTTTCAACATATTCAGAATCTGAACTCTTCTCACAACCTCCACTGTTACCACTTGTTTAAGTACCTATTATCATTGGCCTAGATTAATGAAGAAGCCTCCTAATTTGCCACTTTTTTCATATCTTACTTTTTTCCACCCCTGATGGTGTATTCTCTACTCAATGATTAAAGGGATTCTTTTAACATTTAGGTCATATTATTTCAGGACTTTTCTCAGAAACCTCTAAGCCTTCCCAGTACCAGCCTTAGAGCCAGTGCCCTGGGTCCTTCATTTTCAAGCCCCACTCAGCTCTGGTTAACAGCTGTATTCAGGATTCAAAAAAGAGTTTCCCCTCTTTCCCCTCTGCCCCTGGCTGCACTGCAATCTGAGTACCTTAAACAGGAATCTTGAAGTGACCACTTCTCCCTCAGTGAGAGACTCTTCTCTGCCTATAGTCTTTAAGATAAAGTGTGTAGGACCTGGGTATACTCTTAAGCTTGAGGAATGGCCAAGAGGTAAGGTCAAGGGTATGGCTATGAACTTCCATCCGTCCCCTTGCCCAGAACTATTAGAGACTGGCCTGTGCTTCCCATGTCACTCAGAGAAAAGCCAAAGTCTTTCAAAGTACCCCCAAGGCCAGATGATAGTTGCCTCCTCTCTTGTCTCTCCAAGTTCATCTATTTCAAGCCCTTGAGCTTCCTTATGGTTCCTGATACAATTAGATGAGTTTGCATCTCTCAGCTTTTGCACTGGTAGTTCCCTCTGACTGTAATTCCTCTCCCTCCATCTCTTTTCCTGCATTATTTTTCTTCATAACACATACCCTTTATAATATACAACCACAATATTCTACACACACACACACACACACACACACACACACACACACACAATGCTAACATAATTTTCAAAAAGGTAAAATCAGGACTCTAATACAAGTATAAATGAAAACAGGTCAAAGATTTTATTTAGTCCATTAAACAGTGAATGAACCAGTAAGATGTTAAAACTGGTTCACTGAAAATGTATCTTGCAGAGATTTATATTCTTTAGTTAACAAAATTAATTTTCAATGCCATGCACAGGAAGCATTTGCATTGCTATAGGTAGGAAACTTTAGCATTCTTTTCAGTTTCTAGAACTTAAATTTTGTTCCTACAGAGTTGTAATATAGTCTAGTCAATCAAAGACAATCAAGGTGCACACCTTATAGATTAATATAATCCCTTGAGTATTTCTTAGATAAGACATTCCACTGAAAGGACACCAGTAATCTCTTTTACTTATCTCCAAATCTTGGACACATTCAATCCTGCCAATAACTATATACTTGTTTTTTTTTTTTATATTAAAATACTAATCATAATATACCATATGTTAATCTATGACTATCTTTCTTTGCTATGATATTAAATTCCTTGAAGGCAAAGATTTTTATACTTTCAGTTGTGAATCTCTTATATCTAGAATAATGGCTAGTACATAGTAAGTATTTATAGAATTTTTGTTAAATGAGTGAATATACAACTACACTAATACATGCAATAACTATATGACTATAGAGGAGTCTAAATTTACATGGAGAAAAATAAAAGTAATACAGTCTGCAGAGATGTTGGTCACATGAAATTTGTCCTCAGTTTATATTACTAAATAGTATACTTAACTACAGATCTTCAGCCTTCTTCAAAGCTGCAAACAATCTCCAAAACAGCAAGTGAATTGTTACATTATGTTTGCTTAATACATATACCTTAGAGTTGTTTAAATATCTACATATAATCTCCCCCAAAGGTAAATTTAAATGTCCATCCATTGGAAGCAAAAACTGTCGGCTTGCTTTTTTTCCCCAAATCTCCGAAAATCTTGGGATTGAGAAAGCTAGCATGCCAAATTACATATATGCTTTTTATAAATTTTAGTGTATATTTAGAGAGACATTATATTTTCCATTAAGACACTTTTATTTTTCTGTTGTTCCCATCCTACAACATTGTTGACTATTCCAGAGGTAGGATCCATTTTTTTCCCCTCTAATAGAGCACAAGATATAACCATTCTAGTTTTTCACATATTTTATTTCATACCAGAAAGGTTCTTCAGTTCAGCTACTTTTCCAGGTCAGACTTTCAGTGGATCTGTTTTTCCCATTCTTGGGCTGTCTCTAGGATAGCCCAGTTTTCTTTACAAATCTTAGTAGTAATTTTTTTTTTAGAAAGCAACAAACTAACTCTCCAAGTCCTCTCTCCAAAAGCTCAACAATGCTTTAGAACCCTCAAAAATTTGACATTTTTATAAGAAATGACAGTAAATTTTTCACTCAGCTAAATTGCTTGTGCATTTACTGAATGCTAGACTTAGAGATCTGACTAGTTAAAATCATACTTTATAAGGAAAAAAAATCCAAGCTTTCTACCGAAGATTCTACAAAAAATCTAGAATTAGGTACATTAATTTCAATCCAAGAAAGGTATACTGAACTTAATATGTGGGATGAAAGAAAAAGAAACAAACATTTACTATGTTTACTATGTCCATGACATAGCACTTTTCAAACACTCTTTCATTTAATTTTCACAATATTCCTATGAAGTAGTTATCATCTTCTTCTTCCACATAATCACCACCTTTATAAATTAGGAAATTGAAGCTCATGAGGTCAAATAACTTGGCCAAGTTCACAGAACTGGTGAGTAACAAAAGCAGGATTCAGAACCAGGAGTCTCTTGGTCCCAATCCATTATTTCACTGTAGCAGACAGGCTACAGTACAAGTTATTTAACTCTCTTCTGCTTTAATCTGTGCATTTATAAATTAGTAGTGAGGCTTAAAGTACTATAGGAAGGATAATTACATGAGAGAGAGATTTTAATCATAGTTATACTTAAAATATACATTTTTAAAAATTTTACAATGATCTAGTGTAGATGTGTAGAAATGGTATATAATGAACTTCAGATTAAGTCTATGAAAGATTTAATGGGTGCCATAATCAAAGGTTTCTTGCCTGGGAATTTATTAATTTGTCTTGTTCAACAGAAAATGAAAATTTTTAATTCTATTGAACTTAATCACAGTATATACAATACAAAAATGTTCCCTGACTTCGCTCTAAACAAAATAGCAATGTGGCTTTGGGGAACTCTTTCTGTATGCCTGATATTATGCTTTCATCAGAGGGGAATGATCATTTTTTACCTGGCCTCAATGGGCAGTTGAAAGGATGCAATGAGAAAATGTTTTTCAAAATCCTGATAATAAATTTATTGAATGATTTTGTAGTAAGAAGTAAAAGAACACAGAAAACAGTACTTTGAATTTGTCCTTCTCTTCAATGGACTATTAGCAAGTAACCTATTACTTATGCATATCCTGCCTATAGAAGAATAATGGTCATAAGTGAGCATAGAACTGTCTCAATCAGTCTTCACAAAAATACTGAGAACTGAATATCATTCCCATTTTTTGGTGGGAGAATTAAAGGCCAGAATTGCAAATAACTGGCTCAAAATTATTTAAATGATACTCAATTATGTATCACCTAAATTCTAAACTGTATGCTTGTTTTTCCATTATCATATCATGTAACTCTGGAGATTACAAGAGTTTATTTCACACACTTATGCATAGAAGGCTTCACCTAAGTGATAGGGTTTACAGACTGGGAGGTCATCCTCCACAGCAGTCATGCATTGGAAGTAGAGATTCCAAGGGTCCTAGGAAAGAAATTCCTTTCATTTAGAAGTGACAGTACCTTAAACCTCAGGCCTTAGCTATTTAACTTAAATTGGTTTATCCCATTAGCTAGTTACTTCCTATTTTCTCAAAGGAAAGAAAATGAGACATTTACTTTTTAATCAACAAGGAATTTAGAAAGCCCAGAATTTAGAATCAGCTCTGAACCTCATTCAACCCCTTCTGTTAACACAAGACCCTATATAAACCCCTAAGCTTATTAGTTCATGGTTGTGATAGATGAATGTATAGAGAGATTTATGGAGAAAGAAGACTCTACATTGGACACTTAGCAGGGAATCATTTAGCATAAACTGAAGAAAGTTTGAAAGTTGGTTTGAATGAAATCTGTTTTAAATGCCTCTTTCTTTTATTTTAACAAATGTATCACATGACTTAATAAGGCTACCATGTTTCTAGTCATACTGGTTATGATGAAGTATGATAAGACAAAAGAAAAGATACTATGAGTTGAGAGAAAAATTTTTCCTTTCATAAAAAATATAGTGGAAATAAAGGGAAATGAATGAAAAGCAGTTGTGGCATTGGAAAATCTGGTTTTATCTATAATGCCTGTGTACATGGATTCATATTTTAAAATAACTTGACCATTTACCCAAGCCTAAACTTAGGTCCTCTATTATTTGTTCTTGCGTGTTGTTATCATGATTTAAGTTTCATATTTCATCATGTGGAAGTAGTATGTGACAGGCTTATGGTCTGAATACCTAAGTCTCATTTTATAAATATGTATTGCCAACTGATGTGTTCCTGTCTTTGAAGTCATATGCATGGCTCACTGTGAGCCTGTGCTTCCCTCCTCTGCCTGTAGAGAATTACTGCCCAGCACTTTGTTTACATGAGGGTTGCTTCAACACAGTTATTTTTTAAATCTACATCTTCTCACACCCCTCATCTTTGTTATGTTATATTTATTTCCTTCCTTCACCTCACATCTCATACAGCATAGGAAAAAAGTAATAAACCAGACAGCATGATCTGTGCTTCTGTTGAATTAAAGCAGTGATATAGGCTGAGCTGATCATTCATAACCTGCCTAGGGTTGCTGCATGGACCTACCAGAACCAGGAGAGAGAAATAAACAAAACTCAGAGAAGAAACTCAGAATAAAAGAGGTGAACATGATGGATATTGAACACGTAACTAAAAACTCTGGACATGAACCCAGTAGCAAGAAAGAGCTATGGGAGGCTTTGAAGCAGAAGAACCAAGTTTAGTAAAGTAATCAGACCTCGAATATGAAGGATTGCCATGCACTAGAGAAGGAAAAACTGATTAGGCAACTGCAATAATATAGATGAACATGAATATAGTTCCACTTCTATTTAGGCACTGAATTATGGCAGTAGAAATAGATAGGAAGGTGATAATGGGAGAGATACCAGCACCATAGAATTGATACATTTTGGAACTATTAGATACAAGGCAAAGGTGAGTAAAAAAATACAGTAAAAATTTTTGACTATAGGGAATAGGAAAATGAGGGTGACATTAACTAAAATTGAAATAAGGAAGAGAAGCATGATTAGAACAAAAAATGATATGTATTATTCACTTTGGGGCATTATAAATTTTAACTGTTACTGAAGCCTGAATAAAGAGACATCCACAGGGGAAATGGGTGAGACAAAGGCAGGTATGAGTTATGAATTTGGATAGTTGAGACATGGCAGGTGAGGAAAAGAAAGACATATAGGAATAGCTTCTGGTTTCTGGCTTAGATGGCCATGTGGTAATAACCAGGACAGATGAAAAAAGGAGGGATGTTGAGGAATAGGAGAGGGATCTCATACATTCATGTTGAATTTATATTTCTCATGGGATATCCAGATGAAAACATTCAGAAAGGTGAACCCACCTGCCTTAGCTCAGTGGATGGTCTAGTTGAGCAATCTAGGTTTGGAAATAACAAAGAAAATTTTGTAAATATTCAGGTAATCAAAGTTCCACTTCTGGAAAGATGGAGTGGACATACTTTTTTCCTATTCCTCCCACTAAATAGAGTGAAAAACACTGGATATTATATATGAAACAAACCTAAGAAGAGTCTTAAAGGTAGAAAAAAAAAAGACAAATTTATTAGGACCTTGGATGAGAGAAACAATGTGGTGGGGAGTTCCTAGGTTTTCTTTTTTTTTTTTTTCCCATATATCTCAGACTTGGAGTAGAAAAAGTTGGCAAATCTGGAAACAACAGACACAGATAAAAATCCCAACAAAGCCTGATTTCTCTAATCAAACTAACAAACTAGAAAACTTTTAGGCAATTTCTATTCAATTCCATTCAATAAATCACCAGAGAAAAAAACTGTAGCTCAACCCCAAAGCATGCTATTTAAGGCCAAGTGGAGCACCTGGATTTTTACCTTGATGAATTTGTAAGAAGGTATCTCAACACTCTTGACAGGGTATGGTCAGAGAAGGCCATGTAGGGAACCAGGATTCTTATCCCAAACAGCCAATAATGAGCTCCATCTAGTCTTATGGTGTCAGTGGAGTCATGGGGAGCATGGATATGCAACTCCACCTAGCAGTAATGAGGACTGTCACTATCGCCCAACGGTAACAAGACCGCCCCCACTACAGTGTCAGTGGAGACTATATGAGCAACTGGAGCTTCTGGCTAACCCAGCAGCTCCCCTTCCTCTCCTGCTGAATGGGTGTCAGGGAAAACTAGAAAAAGCAGAAGGTTTAAATAAGACTTAGAGCCTTATAACACAATATAAAAATGTCCACATTTCAACTGAAAACTGCTCATTAAACTAGGAACTAGGAAGATCTCAAATTAAGTGAAAAAAGACAGTAACTTCCAACACCAAGACTATACTTTCAGGGATCATTTCTATAGTTTGTGAATAACTGCCAACACCAAAATGGCAGAGATGTTAGTTATCTGACAAAGATTTTAAAGAAGCCATGTTAGACAAACATCTGATAAAATTCAGCACTCATCAAGATAAAAACTCTCTAAAAAAAAAAAAGTAGGAAAAGAAAAGGAACTTCCTTAACTTGCTAAAGTGTAATCTAAAAAACCTACAGCTAATGTTATATTAAATGGTGACTGGATACTTTCCCATAAGATCAGTAACAACACAAGACTGTCTGCTTTTATTCAACTTTAATTCAATACAGAGTTGAAAGTTATAGCTAGTGCAATAGACAAGAAAATAAAAGAAAAAGCATACATATCATAAAGGAATTTAAAATAAACTTTCTATTTTGCAGATGACATGATTCTATATGTAGAAAATCCCAAAGAATCTACCAAAATATTTCTAGGACTAATAAGTATGTTCAGCAAGTTTACAGGATACAAGATAAAAATTCAAGATTCAAGTGTGTTTACATATCTAGAAATGACTATATGGACAATGAAATTAAAAATACAAAATCACTTACAGTCACTGAAAACATGAAATGCTTAGGTATTAAATTTAACAAAACCGGTACAGGACTTATGCAGAAGGAAAGACATAGATCAATGAAACATAACAGAGAACATAGAACTAGACCAACAGAATTAATCTAACTGATTTTTGACAAAGATATAAAAGTAATTCAATAGAGGATAGACAAACTTTTTAACAAACTTTTCAACAAATGTGATGGAGCACATCCACTGACACTATTCATCCTGTCTCATACTTTCTACAACAATTAATTCAAAATGGATCATGAACTTAAATGTTCAGCATAAAATTAGAAAACTTAAAAAAAATAAGAGAAAATCTTCAGGATCTAGGGCTAGGTAAAGAGTTCTTAAACTTGACACTAAAAGCATGATCCTTAAAAGAAAAAATTGAAATATTGGGTTTTATCAAAATTAAAATTTTTTGTTCTGTAAAAGGTCCTATTAAGAGGATAAAAAAGAAAAGCTACAGAGTAGGAGAAAATATCTGCAAGCCATATATCTGAAAAAAGACCCTCAAAGCTCAAAAGTAAAAAATGCTAACAATACATTTAGAACATGGGCAAGACATTTCATAGAAGCAGATGCACATATTGATATACATGTTAAAAGATATTCGACATCATTAGCCATCAGGGAAATGCAAATAAAAATTATAATGAGATACTACTACAAACCTATCAAAATGGCTACAGTAAAATACAATGACAACAACAAAGGCTAGTGGAGTTGCAAAGAATCTGGGTCATTCATATATTGCTAGTGGGAATGTAAAATGGTACAGCTACTTTGGGAAAAGTTTGGCAGTTTCTTATAAAACTAAACATGCAACAACTATAAAACCTAACAATTGCACTCTTGGGAAATTATTCTAGAAAAATGAATATTTATCTTTCCACAAAAGCCTGTACATTAATATTTATAGCAGCTTTATTCACAACAGTCCAAAACTAGCAACTCAGATGTGCTTCAATGGGTGGGTGAATGATTAAACAAACTGTGGTACATCTATACAATGGAATACTCTTCAACAATAAAAAAGAATGAACTATTGATACAACAACCTGGATAAATCTCCAGAGGATAAGGCTGAGTTAAAAAAAAAGAAAAAAAGCCAATCTCAAAATGTTACGTCCTATTTGACTCCATTCATATAACATTCTTGAAATGACAAAACTAGAGAACAGAGTAATGGTTGTCAGAGGATAAGGAGGGGTAGAAATGAAAGGGAAGTAGTTTTCCCTATAAAAGAACAACAGGATGGGTCTTATAATAGAAATGTTCTGTATCTTGACTGTATTTATGACCATATATTCATTGTGATATTGCACATAGTTTTTCAATGCCTTTGGGAGAAACTGGGTAAAGGGTCATGATATTTCTGTATGGTTTCTTATGACAGCATGTGAATCTCCAAATACTTCAAATTAAAAACTTTAAATTAAAAAATAGCATGTAGGTCAAGAAAAAGCATGTTACCTGGACAGGCCCCACTGGGTGATGGTTTATGTCTCTGGTAAGGAGTATAACACAGACGGCAATTGTGGGCAGGACCCTAAGAAACACCAATATTTGAGAGGCTACTGAGGGAAGAGGATCCTCAAAAGTGACTGTACAAACTTCTCTCTAATTTGCAGAGCCAAGAAGCAGCCAAAGAAAGAGCCTCTTAGAAAGTATAACTTGAGCTTATTTCAGAAGTATAAAATGGGTGATAGCTTACATTCAGCAATACTCCTCAAATGTCCCGAAATTGCCAATGTGTACAGATTTTTAAGAAACTTTAAAAGAGGCTGTTTCCAGTCTGGTAAATTCAATAATAACTAAAGAAGAGAATAAAGAATGAGATCAGAGCCAGAGGAGACCATATAATATAAGCAATCACTACCCCCATACTCATCATAGTAACCACCATAACAACCTGGGAACCATCTTCAAGTTGCTCTTATTTTGATCTCAGGAGGCAGGGAAGACCAAGCTGACATGTGGGTTAAAACTTCAAATTGCTGAAACCTCTCATTTAAAAAGTTATCCTTCATTTTCTGCTCTTAGCTTGTGACTATCTTTTCCTTCTCTTTACAGTCAAGTTCATTGAAATAATACATCCACTGTATTCACCTCTTCATTTTCCATTAACTTCCTAAATCAGAATAATCTGATTTCTGCCTCCACTACTGCAATGGAAAGGCTTTCCCAAAATTTACAGATGATTTCTTTCCAGCTAAATCCAACAGGTATTTTTCAGTCAATACCTTCCTTGGTCTTTTTATTTTTGTGGCATTTGCCACTTTTGAGTTCTCCCTTCTATATACTTTCCTTCCATGATTTCTTTAACATTCTTTTCTAGCGTTATTCCCACTTCAATAACATCTTTACGTTTCATGTCCTCTCCCTTTCTGCTTACTCCTTGAACTTTGATGCTTCCTAGGTTCCTCTTCTTTCAGTCTCTCCTTAAAATTGTATCCAAAACCATATTATTCCCACTTTTACATTGGGCCAAGACCTCTATCTGTGAGTTCAGACTCGTATCTCCAACTCTATAATGGACATCTTCCTAAGATGTACCATTCACTCATTTATTCATTCATTCATTTATTCAAGTCTTTATTGAGCTTTTTATGTCAGACACTCTTGATGTTAAGGCTAGTGCTCTAAATCAGCTAGACAGAGCCTGCCTTCAGGAAAATCATACTCTGGAGGGAATACAGTACTTATTGCATGTCATTTCTGCTTCTCACTTGGGTTTACAAAAGTGTTTTCTCTCTCTCTTCTTCCTTGATACTTCATTAAGGTGCCTTACCCTGTCATGCCCTTCCAGAGAGGACCATCCACCAGGCATAGCTGTCCTCTCACCCTTGGGACAGCAGAGTGAACCTCAGTTGACCAAGTACAGAGAAGGTAAAACAGTCTTCCAAATTCTCTACCTCTGATATCAGGCGTCTCTACTCCAAGTCTTAAAGAGTATTTCTTTTCATCCAGCCCATCTGGTAGTTTAAATGCATAACTAATTTTTACCACATTTTAGGGAATTTTTTTAAAAACTGAAATAAACAACCAGTCTTCTGATATGCAGCTCACAATGTCAAATATAATCATCTAGCAACAACTCTTGGGCTGTCCATGTCATCTCAATCCCTCCCCTTTTTTCAGCCTTTTCTCTAATCTCTCACTGTTGAGGTTGCTGCCTGTCTTACTGGCTCACTTCATTTTCCACCTCTCAGTTAAGATGAGCCCTTACAACTTCTTACCAAACCCTGTCATGTGTTTTGGCTCAATTTTAACAACATTCCTAGCCCTAATTTACTTTACTGAGAACCTGGCAACCTCCCAGACCTTGGGTTCAAATCCACAAGGAGTCCCTGGTTGGTTTTTCTCCTAGTGATTAATATATATCAAGATCTTTACTGATATTGCTAATCAGAACCACTCATCCATGCCTGCACATCTGACTTCTCCCTCCTTATAAGCATCCTCTTGCTCCCATCGCTCTACCCCCTCCTTCTTTACTCAAAAGCCTTCTAGCATGGCATTGCCTTCACGCTGAGTTGATATGCACATTTATTTTCCCCTCTCTCTCTTTTCCTATAAGTATGCAATTTCATAGAGCTTGCCTTGTCCTTTAGTACTCTGTCTTATGCTGTCATACAACCCTTTAGCCCAGCTGGAGGTTCCTTTCTTTCAGGGCTCACTGGACAAGAATTACAGAGATTCTTATAACCCACATGAATGTGTAATAAAAAAAAAAAAAGAAAGAAAATTTACTCAAATTTCCACTGATATTCATTTACACTAGTGGACAGTGAACAGGCAATGGATTTAGGATATAGACAGATCTGTTTTTGGATCCTATCCCTGCCACATATAAGCTGAATGAATCTAGCAAGTTTAATAAATATATTGATAACATTAATAAGATCAACTCTTACTAAGGGCTATTTCTTGTCTTGAACTTTATATATTTCATATCTAAACTACATAATAATTTGCAAGAAAGGTATTATCATCTAAAATTAGTAAATAAGAAATGATACTTAAAGAATTTGGCAGGAGATTTCATTTCCTCACCACGCATGCCTCTTCATAGAGCTTCTTATGACACAGCTTCTGGCTTCTCCCAGAGCCAGTGATTCAAGAAAGAGAAAGAGAAATAAAGAGAGAGAGAGAAAGAGAGAGAAGCCAGAGTATTTTTAACTTATCTCAGACATGGCATATTATTATTTCAAAAGTATTCTATTGGTCACCCAGATCAATGCTGAACAATGTGGAATGGGGGAGGGGATTTCATAAGAGTGTGAATACCAGGAAGCATGGTTCATGGGGCTGTGTTGGAAGCTGGATGCCATAGTAACAAAATCAGGATTCGTAGATGTTTCTTGTTAATAGCTTAATATTTATAGGAGTAAAATTACACAACATTAAAAAAACAGAAGTAACATGTATAATGCAGATCACAGTCCCCTAGCCTGTCCCACACTATAACACTCCCACTTACCAAAGATAAGTGCTTTTTAACACTTTAGCATTTATTTTTTGAGTAGTTATTTTAAAGTGTTAAACAATATACCCTTTCATGAGTTTCGATTAATTTTAGACATTCTCTTGCTTCTATGGATGAGGATTTAGCATTCATACTCCGATAATCCCCAAACTACCTGCCCATTATGCACATGCTCACACCACCATTATCCCATTCTACAATTATACCAGAAAGCCTTCTTGCCTGATGTGGAAGTGGTTGTTTAATAGGAGAAGTTGGTTCAAGTGGGTAATTATTCAAGAGGATGTATACTTTTAACATTTGGTTTTAACTTAAAGTATGTCATTGTACATTCATTTGCCAAGCTTTTGATGCATAGCCAAGGTCTTTTCTCTGAGAGTAAATTTCCAAATTGAAGGTTGACATCATTTTCTTGTGTGAATGACATTTATAATGCATCTTCTACAACTTCCACTTTGGGATTCTTTAAAGTAGAACAATAACTTAAGGATTCCTGCAAAATTTTATGAATGTAGAATCTTTTACATTTTATAATTTATCTTTAATGTTTTGCAGTTCTCTCTCATGGCTAGTTTAGCCACAAATGTTTTTAGTGATCGTCTCTTAAATTTTATGGAAACAATTAATTTGTTTGTTTGCTTAGTTATTTGTTTTTCTCAGATTACGTAATACAGTAATTGGCTCAAACAGGTTTGGGAACAAAAACACCTGGCCTTAGTAAATATACAACTTGACCAGTGAGAGCAAAAATGTATATGTATTATACAGAGTGACCCATTACCTATGTATATTCAATATTCTGAGAGCACCAGACAATAATTTTTTGCAGGAAATAATGATCATCTATCAATCCCAGAGTCACTTAAGTGGGATCCATTAAGAGATTTTCTGTGATATTTCCTCTCACAGCAAAATGAAGTTGGGAAGGGAATTTCTGTACCATGAGCACTTAAATTGTTAGCACCACAACTGAGGAAATAAAGTATTCAAAAGAGCAGTCATAAAATTCAGGAAAGCAAGGAACTATTTAATTTAAGAGCAAACATCTCTGCTCACGTAAATAGTTACTGAGATTATCACTGAATAATAACCCCTATATCATCATTCAACAAAAGGTTAAATTATAATCAGTGTTATCTAATTAAGGATGTAGAAAGTGAGAACACTGTAAAAAGATTTCATCAAGAACATTGAAATAAGAGCTTGGCACCTGTGATGCTTGATTCCACACCATTTGTCCTACCCAATCCCATATGCCTAATAGCAATGCAATTTAGGGAACTGATCCCACCTCAGGAAGTTGGTTCTGATTTGCCTTTGTCAATCATAGTCTCCTGTCCTTGTGACAGGTCTATGCCAACTTGGGCCAGAAAGTCACTAGGAAAAAATCAGGAGGTAATTTTTTAATGAAATTTCTTAATTGCTTTTAAAAGAAAACCATGAGAAACAATTGATGTTTGATGCAAATAAAGACGAAAATGCCCTTAGTTTTTGCTAAGGGCTTTGTTGATATTATGAACCTAATGACCAAGTCAAAATACTGAGAAGGGGAGTGATCAGAGAATTAAAAAGAAATAGAGCTGGTGCCATAATTACACTATGCCTGAAAACTCAATTCCAAGTTATATGTCATTATTTAACCTTGTTCAGTTATAGTTCTATTTCTTATAGTCAAATGGGCACTATTTCTTTTTCAGTGTTTAAAAGATTCTTCTTTAATTATGGGGGGGAGAATTCTTTATATTAGGACATTTCAGTTTCTATTAATTTGAGGAAGTTATATGCTATTTTAATTTGTACATTAAATGAATAGAATTTGCTCAAGAGATGTACTTAGTTGAAAAAAAAAAAAAAACAGCTATAACAGCATTACTAAAGAAAGCCAAAAACATTGACTCTATGATCGATATCATGGAAAGCAAGCAACAACATCTGCTCTCAAAACATCCTGTGAGGTCATCCTACCATCCAAAGATCCTCTAGAGTGCTAGAATGCACGAGCAAGGGTCTGACTGAAGGAAGTGTTTCTAATAATTCTTGGAAGGTGGGACACCAAAATATAATTAGATATTTCTAGCAGAGGCCAATGGTAAAATCATCATGCCAGATACTGAGTTTCACCATTTATATCTTTTCGCATGAATTTTTCAAAATAGTTCTATTATATAGATTTTTTATACTAAATCTAAAGAGGAGGAAACATGCTTATTGAATTTAAATAATGTGTCCAATGTCACTGTGCCACTAAGTAGCTGACCTAAAATTTATATTACCTAACCTAGAAGCTATTCTCTTCACCACTGTTATACATGTAATTAAATTATTTATTTTAATTCACAGACTAAAAAAAGAAGAAAAAGCTTGAAAGCTAAATATTACAGGGCATGCATACTATAATAATTAGAAACATCTTCCAACATTTTCTTCTATTGACAGTTAACTCAGCTTGACTTGTTCTAATAGCATGTACCCTCCATGAGGTTTTCTGCTATGGGTCTCTGGAAAGAGATAGCTTACAATAAATGCATTTCCAATGACTTTATACTGGAGTGAAATGGTAAATGTGTAGCAAACAAACAAATAAATAAAAATTGCTGAATTAAAAAAATAAAGATTTGAAAGAAATTAATGCCTTGGGAGATCATATTTATTGATTAAAGAAAATAGAAAGAGCATTGCCATTATTTTGATTCTTCAATCACTAATGCCCTTTGACATGAGCAAACTCCACAGCACCTTAGAGACATAAGCAGAATAGGTATCATTGGCTCTACCCTACAGAAGAAAATCTATAATCAAAGTGTCTAGTTTAAGGTCACATCACCAAGTAAAAGGACAGCATGAACTAAATATATTAGTACTCACTCCATGACCAACTCATCCTCAGTTTCCTTATGCATATACAATTTCAAGTAAGGTTAATGCTGTACATTAGCCGATCATGTGAAACCAAGTTGACTTTTCTCAGAGATGAGTCTACGTGATTACAAAAATTGCCTTCATATTAAATCTAAAGAGAAAACAAGAAGGTAGAAATATACCAATAATCCCTATGCATACACTTTAATACCTTCTCCAACTCTCTTTAAATCATGACTACTAACAATCTTTTAATGAATGTTTCTACGTCTGCAGTCATTGTACCATATGCTCACATTTTCTACTCATGGTTCTGGAAAAGGCTATCTGAGTAGAGGAAAAACCCAGACGTGGTTTGATTTTTAGTCAATTTGTGCTAAAACATCACTTACTTACTCCCAGAGAGGAATTCAGAGTCAGCAATAAGATATGGCATGTTTCAATTTTTCTAATTTGCTTATCTCCATCCACTCGCAAAGCAAAAACAACGCCCCCCCCCAAAAAAAAAAACCCTCATTTTCATGGAGCCCTTCCCCTGTATTCACTGTACTGACTTGAAGTTTTAAAAGCAGAAAGCACCAGGCCACTGTTCCAGAAATTTTACAAACTATAAATCCCCAGGTACTATTCTTGACCTATTGTCTCAAAATCTCTGCTGAGCAAAGCATGGTAACGTGCATTTTTAATAAGTTTCCCAGGTGATGATGCACACTTAAATTGGAGAATTTCTGGTTGAGGGTGTAAAGAAGCCCCATTTGAAACTTTCTCTGCCTAAATGTTTTGCTCTTAATGACCTCTCCTTCTGGATTTCAGAAAAGGCCAGGAAAAGAATACTCTACAGAAATGACAAATGATAGAAATAAAAAATAGTTGCAATAAACAGACTCTCTTGGTCGAGAGTGAAAGAGAAAAGATGTAGAAATCCAATGATATGTGAAGTAAAACAGTCCAGAAATTTGGAAATGTATGCAAAAATAACCAGATAGGTTAAAAACAATGATAAGATGCATATTGATATATCTGGCATATAGCTAAAATTCATCTTTTTGCTTTGATCTCTTCTTTAAAAGCAACATTGGTAATTCTGAAACAATTCTTCTTGTTAGAGTATTTTTGACAATTTTTTTTCACAAGAAATAATTAAGACATGTTTTACTGTTGTTGCTATTATATAAAAAAAAAAAAAACACTTATTGGGACATCAAAACCAGAATAACAATCAATTAAAAAGTAAACCTCATGATTAGGAAGGATCTTGTGATAATATCTGTTACAAAAGGAGATGCAGGTACTTTGACCAAAAGATATGTGTCTAACCCATCTGGTCAGTTTGAATTTTAGAATCTTGAGATTGAAATGCAGCCTTCTCTATAGATGAGGACAATGAAACCCAAATATGTAAATGTAACTGAATAAGACAGTGTTACTTAGTAGACTGAGGGAGGCTAAAACGTGGACTTCCTGATTCATGGTACAGTTGTTCTTTTCTCTTCCCTTCAATGCTTCTGCTCCTCAAGTTGTCAGCTGAAGTAGTTGATTGTATCAGTTGTAAATACACAATCCATATGCAGAAGTAGAAGTAGGCAGTTGTGTTGTAGCAGCAAAACTGGTGAGGAAACAACAATCATGTTCTCAGCCATAGAACATATGGCTGAGGGTGCAATGGCTGGTGCAGGACTTCTCTGGGTTGGAACCTTACTTCCAACTCATCCTAGGCATTTCATCTTGTACGAGTTATTTAATTATTCTGGGCCACAGTTTTTTCATCTGTGAAATGGTGGCAATGGTCCATCTTCTAAGAGGTGGAAGGAAAAGCTCTACCTCATAGAGTTCCTTAAGGAGTAAAGAAAGCATTTAGAACAGTGCCTAGAAAATAATACCTTTCTAGGAGTTAGATAAATATGTGGTATACCATTCACATTGTAAGTAGTTTCTCTCAGCCATCCTTGCCCAGGAAGGACTATTTTTCCAAGCCTTTCCTTCTAGTAATTTATAGACATTATTTCCTAGGTCTCATTTCTTACTTAAAATCTATCTTGGATAGTCAAAAAATAAGTTGCTTTTAAATATTTTTATTAGTAAGACAAATATTTTTGTGATTGGTTTAAATTTAGGTTCAAATAATATTTCCTGAGGACCTACCACACTTTTCTGTGTCACCATATACAGTTCTAATGCAAATTGAGTTTCTTCCACCCTAACAAATATATAAAAGTAGAGAGGGTTGTACTAACTAAAATAGGCCAACAACTTTCATTAGCTCTCACCTCAACTTCTCAAAGATTGAACTTAGTCGACTTCATAGCCCATCCCTAAATTTCAATCCAGCTGTGGCTGGGAAAACTCAGGCGTTTCATATATGCCCATAAACTTCCCAGTCAGCTTCAATTTCTACAAGGTATCTCTCAGGTTCTTCCATACAGTCAAAGAGAATTCAGCACACTGTCAGATATCACCTTGAAAATACCAAAATTTGCTAACGGTCCTATCTTTCATGGATCCCGAAACTGTTGGCCCATTTTTATGCAGCACCCATTATACATTTTTCTTCAATTTATAAGCAGGGAAAACGGTCCTCTCTCCCATATAGTATTACAATCTGTTACTTGAAAACCAGAGGAGTCCCCCCTTTACACAGAGCCCTTAATGTAAAGGGTTATTTTTTTTTCCCCATTTCCACCTGCAGCTGCTTCTTTCCACTGATCTAGACCCAAGTCCTGAAAATCTAACCTGTGGTGCATGCAGCTTTTCTCACCTTAATTCCTCTAGGCACCTACTCTTCCTTTAGGAAAATAACAAAAAGAAACTTCTAGCAATTTGATTCCTGGAGGCCAGTACATGCATTTAACTGATTTCTCCCTGGTAAATCTAAGCCACAGCTAAAGCTAGAGAGGAGCACCTGAATTCACCCTTACTATACCTGGGTTTCATCTACTTTTCCCCATTTTTGATCATCTGAAAGGTGTTTCTTACAGTGATTTCTTTGCCATAAAATTTAATTTCAGTGCTTAATCTATACACTTCCAATTCTGGGCTTACTACATACTTTGAAAATCAGTTTTCCAGATAATGAATTGATCTAGTCAGAATCATAATTGTGTACTTACCCAATATAAAATGGATTAAGATTACATTTCCTGTTTTGTGAAATGTTTAAAGCTCAAAGATAAAAGTTGTTCTCCATCACTCTATGAGGTCTGGTTTCAGGAGTGAGATGGAGTGGCCCCAGATACTGGAGTGAGAACTGACTCTCATAGGAAAAGAAAGGCATGCTTGTCTTGCTTCTTCATACCTGTTGACATTTGGTTTGCTGGTACCTTGATAAGGCCATCTAGTATCTGCTGTCCATTCCACTTTCAAGGAATCACAGGGTCATCTTATCTACTAGGCAGCACTGAGCTTGAAGAAAATGCTTTTGAGTCCTCTGCCAAGACTACTTTCATATAGTGGCTAAATGAATGATTAAGTAAAACCAATTAGCTAAAGTTTTCAATGTAATTCACATCTTATTATCCCAAATCCAAAAGGAGGGGACTAAATTTTTGTGTTCCATGTTTTCATCTGAGATCATTAATAGTAACTTCATGGTAACATAGTCCAGTCCATGGAAACTGGTGAAAATTCACTATTTTGAGAATATAAGGATTAGTTCATTTCAGAATTATAAACCTTATAATACTTGACATAATAATCACTACTAAATATGTCATTACATATCATATCAAGCCATTTCATCCAATTGGTAATTTGATGATGTTTAGGACATAATTACTCAGATGGAAAATTAGTTTTACCTTTTAAAATATCCTATTTAGTTACAATTTTACTTAGAATCTTTGAGGAATAAATAAATTGACCAGGAAATACAAACATTTGTTGTTGAGATCAATGGCAAGAAGTCTCTCTGGTTCTTTTTAGAAGGGTTTGATGATTGTCTTTAAAGTACTTAAGCACAATAAACACTTTGAAGTATAATGCTTTGTCATCCTCCTCCCTTAGGCTGCCATTTCTGGCACAGATTAGCAGTGTTGAGTTTTTTGTTTTTTGTTTTTGGGTTTTTTTTTTTTCTTTTTGTCTTTCTTTCACAATGGAAGAGTTTCCCCACAATGACTGCCTTTATCCCATGTGACCTAAGCTTTTCAAATGGCCTAGGCTATGGTACTCAACTGTGTTGGGAAAATCTCATTAATGAAGAGTGTATTTGATGGGGTTTTTTTTTGCCACATTATAGTATTTGTCTTAGAACACTGTGTCCCCCATATAACAGTGATGCAGGTACTACCACCACCATGATAGTAAGAATTATAGCAACGAGTTAACTCTTGCCCTGGTGAATTTTTCACTGCTCTTTCCTGACAGTGACTAGACTTTTTCTTAACACTTCCTTTCACTTCTTCCTGAGCAGAAATCAATTTTAAAAAAGAAGATTCTTTATCATTTTTATTTAATTAGTCAACTAATATTCCCCAAAACTGCCTTCAGATTTTAATTGTCACATTTTCTAGAAGAAAATTACTTTCTTGGTGTCCCTCTAGTGATGGACTCTAAGTCATGATGGAATTAGGCTCTTCTCAAAAGTGACTATAGTCAAGTGGGGCAATTCTTATCTCGAAATAGCTCTGTGGTTCTCCATTTGTGGATAAACAATTTGCCTTCCTTATTTTAATTACAGTTAGCACTAGTTACATGATGTTTAAAGCCTAAAAAGGTGTAATGGAGAACTCAGGAATCCTTTTTTCATGGACCAAATAGAAGATTCAAAATTAGATCAATACAGAAATGTTAGAATTCTTTTTTAAAAGCTGGTACTTCATTTGATGCAAGGAGAAATTTCTGCACTGCTGTAATCCCTTTTATTTGTATACATCCTCAGACAACTATTTTCTGAGAAAATATTAAACCTCAATATGAACTGGATTTAGATGTTCTATATAAATGATGACATATTTTCTCTCTCTCTCTCTCTATATATATATATGTTAAAGGTGTAACATATATATATATATATAACATACATATTGTATATTATATATACATAGACAGATATACATATTCAATATATTTTCTGTACCTGACTTCAACTTTTTCTTTGTTATTTTTGCCTTAAGTACTATAACATTTATATAAATTTCATAATATTACTCATTTGTAATTCAATGTAGTTTTTCTTAGTTCCTGAAATGCATTCGTTATTAAACTTGGCAGGAAATGAAGGCTGATGCATGTGTTCATACAATACATGCACACACAAAAATATCATTGGGTCCATAAAGTAAAATATTTTGGACAAAAGGTTTCCTCTAGCAAAATACAAGAATAGAAAAATAAGACAAATTAATAAATATAAAGCAAAACTATAACAATTCCATTTTCTAATTTTTTTTAAATGGGAACTTTCCTACCTAAAACAAATAAAAAGGGTATAGTATGAATTTACATGAACTAGGCATTTCACTAGGAGATAAGTACAAAGTGAACTATCTGGTAAGTATAAAATGTCTAAATTAGAAGTATCTTCAACACTCAACCCCATCCCCACCCCCTCCTTTCTTTCTTAGTACAAAAGGAAATTAACACATAAATGAAAACACAAAACAGCAAAAAGAAAATTAACTTTAGACTTGACTATAAACCTGGCTTGGAATCCTAGTTCCAATTAATGTTACTTTTTGCCTCAGTAAAAGCAGGGAAAACAATTATCTACTGTTCTGGGTAGTTAAAACAATGATATATGGAAGCAAAAAGAAAAAATGGGTACATGCTTGCTTTATATGGTCATTTACAGAATTTATTTTCAAAAAAAGAAGAACCCTCTGGAATGGGCACAGATACTAGAGAACGATTTATAGGGAAAAAAAGTCAACTAATCAGTTCATTCTTGGATGTACATCTATAATTTCAAATTGGTTCCATTGGTCCCAGTACTTTTATTTCCTATGCATCTAGTTCTCTAGCTCTAGTTGCTCTGTGTAATTCCAGATTTCTAGCCAGAAAGGAAAGGAAGAAAGAGAGAAGGAAGGAAGGAGGGAGAAAAGAAGGAGAGAAGAAAGTGAGAGGAAGGGAGTGTCTCTTTATTTCATATTACTTGTCACTACAGGTTCAGAAATGGGAAATTAAGAAAACGAATAAAATATAAATATTGCTGGTCCAAGCATCTGCCACCAATTACAAACCTCTGTAGAGCAATACATATTCTTTTTCTATTTGAGCTCTCATTCCAGCTTTTGTCTTTTCTCTCTCATTCAATCTGTTTATCATACTCTTCCAGATAATTACAGTAGAAACAAAATTATCACCCAGAAAAGGATGTAGCAATATGTGTGCAAAGTTGATCTTGGAAAACCAATAAGACATAAAATAAAAATAAAAAATAAATTCCAAACAAGTCTTTTTATTTAACATAAGGCCAAAGAAGCTATCAGGCGTTGCTGAATACTGTCCACTAACTGTACAAAATATTGACTGCATGCCTCGCAAACACCAAAATATCCGCTGGAATGCCATAGAAATAAATAACTTCTGCTATAAACACATGAAAACATATCAAACTGTTATCTCTTTAAACATATTGTAAATAAAAAATTACCAGTACTTCTACATAATAAATATTAGGAAACCATTGACATAGTTGAAATGCACTCATATAAATTAACAACTTTAATTACATTAGCCAAACAGACATTGGTTAAAGAACTGCATGTAATATGCCAAAAAATAAAAATAAAAAATAAAAACAAACAAACAAACAACATCGACCACAGAACATAAAAACTTTTAAAATAAAACAGGCTTCAAATTATCTTGGCTTTCATAATTATATTTTTCTTTTAAAGAAAAATAGCAACCCATTGTCAATGTACTGTTTTTCAAAGCATTTAAATAGAGGGTAAAACCCATTGGAAATTAATACAGAAGAAATTATTCACTTTATGCATAAAAAATAAATAATAACATAGCTGAGACATGTGGTTTGCTTTTGCTATTGAAGATGTGAATAGCTCCTAAGCATTTTCTCTGACCCATACAACAGCTTCTCAGTGATAAAGGATATAATTTAAACACATACAATGTCTACCCCTGAACCTCTGTCCACATCTACAAGTTTCATTTATTGTGTAGGTTTTCAGGGTGACTAAAATTTTCTTTACATTGATAAGGGTCCACAGGAAATAATTTTTTCAAGTGAACATGGTAATTTGAATCTAAATTTAATACTACTGAGGCATTTGCAGTCTCTCTCGCTCTCTCTCTCTCTCTCTTTTTTTTTTTTTTTTTTTTTTTTTTTTTTAGAGACAACTAGAGGTACAATCCCACTGGGGTGAAAAAAAAACTTTCTTGCTCTATGTAAGAGGAGAATTAGGCACTCTCCTTGAAAAGAGAGTGTGGAATCAATCTTAAATAAATCTGAAATTGGTCTTCAGGGACAAGAAAATCGCAACTCAGTGTGCTGAAACTTGTCTTACTTTTTGACAAAAGAAAAAAAGTTTCAATCCAATTTACAAAATAGTTACAATTCTTAAAAGACATTTGGTGACAAATCCTTTTCTGAGCTTTTAAGATTAGTGTGGGTAGATTTTTAAAAGCCTAGAAATTAGCTCTAAAGAAAGAGTAGAGAGATGCTAAGATCAGATATAGACACCCTTGTTTCAAGGAACACATACTATGAAAAATTCAATATAATAGAATTTAAGCTTTTTCTTTTGGCTACATGAAAAGCATGGGTTGTTTACATATCTTCCAAGGTTATTAAAGATACTAGCAATTTCTAATTCTATTTCAAGACCATAAAAATTTATTGAAAAAAGGTTAAGTTTGTAAATGAGTGATAACCCAATCATTTAATTTAAATTAAATCATCCCATTAAAATATTGTCATATGGAATTTCATTTTGATCTGCTTCTAATTACTGGGCCACTAATCAAACTCTATCTCACCCCCAATATGTTGAGGACATAAAGAGCTTAAAAAGATGGCTTATATATTGGATATGGCATACATGTCAGCTGTTTTTGTAACCTCTTGCTTTTCCATAGCCTTGGCCATCTCTGCAATTGCGTAGTGAACCAGCATTTGGTTCCCCATTCTATTTTCATAGGTTATACTGTGAGGTTCAGTACCAGTTAAGGGGCAATTCAAAAGGCCTTCTACATTTTTCATGAAAATTTGTAAAGCTGAACATTGCTACCTACACCCTTCCCACTTGCCTGATTTCCTGATCAATGGTTAAGAGTGAGAAAGTAAGTACCAATTTTGCATGCTCTTAATTATACTTTATTAGAATCCACTCTCTTACAGTACATGTTGTATTTCTTGCATAAGAAAGGGTATACCTCCAGACTGTAGCAAGTATATCTGTCAGGTAATGACATTAAAGTAATTTGTCAATTCTTTTTTCATTTTTGCAAACTTCAAACAAGTCAGTAAAAATAAGGCTCTGTATTTTAAAAAGCATGTAAATGAATAACTTATAGCTGTTTTAGGCAAGCTAAATACTGTGGAATAAACTAGTAAAACTTCAGCTTTAAGCATGTACTTTGATATTTATAAAACAAAATGGTTTTTTTCTCCATTTTGTATCTAAATCAATACATATAAACTTACATATCAAGAGTTTTGGCTGTAAACTAGTAGGGATTTTAACTCTTGCCCCCATCCCTGCCTCCTAACTGTTCTCTTCCTTACTCCCACTGTCTTTACACCCTCCCTAAATTATTTATCTCTTAACTAGTGACAACAATATAATTTACCCAATTGTACAGTTAATATTTCTCCCAACAAGGTCTTAATCATAAAAGAAAAAATTATACCCAACTCTTTAATTCTGGATTAAAGATTAAAAATTTTTTCTGAAAAAGCTTCTGATTTAAGATTGATTCCAATAGATAATAAATATAACTTGCAAAAAAAAAAAAAATCAGCCTAGAGCTTTAATGAACATGTTTCCCATCTTTCCTACAGAAAATAACTTGTAGGATAGGGGTCGGGGACAAAGAAGAGGAGGGAATTGGATCCCTGTACATTGAAAGAGGGTCCTGATGAATAGTCACTGGAATTTCCAGGCTTTTTCCAAACTTTTGAAATATGCCCACCTAATTCCAAGTAGAAGCAAAAACTATAGCCTATCCTTCTTAAAAATACTGTGTTTTGCACATAAACATTCATTGCTTTAAGAACATTAAAAAATGACAGCCTGAAGTGCTTAAAATGTATATGGACATGATGTGATACATGTATATATACACACAGATATGCATATGCACAAGCAATGTATATATACACATACAAGCATGTAGCATTTCATGAATTTGATTGAACTTGATATCCAACAGTGTACAACTACTGTACATCCAGTATGAAATGTCCTGTTTCATGGATGTAAAAGGAGTCAATAAACCAAACTTCTCAGGTCTTTTAGGCCTGAACACAATCCACCCTACTCAACCTTGAATCCCAACCCCTGACTCATTGATGGTGAATGATACCAACCACAGACAGACTGTTTAAAGGCTCACACAAATGTCTTTGGTGTATGTGTCTATTTTTTAAGGTACAAAATAATAATTATTATAATTATAATAATAAAAATAGCTATTTTGTGTGCTGTAGCAGTTCTTTTATAGCTCACATTAAGTGCAGCTCTTAACCCCACCCCCACCCACACCCAAAGAAAATACTTGTTAAATAAGGACTGGACAGGTCAAACACCATTGTAGTGCAAATAGTAAACGATAAAAAAACAACATTTACAAAATATAGAAATGTTTGGATCCAACAGATGGACAAACATATTCCTTTCAAGTATCTTTCCTTGAAGAAAATAAAAATTAATCAGGTTACTTCCAATACAAAAAAGTCTCTCTTTTTGTTCTCTCTCAGGTAAACAGTTTCAAACCTATTAGGTTGCATAGTTCTAAGATCATAAGCACCTTAACGAAATGTAACTTGGTATTCTTTTTTCCTTGATCTTTCACTCTTCCCATTCTTTATGTTGGCTTTTGTTTTGTTGCAAGAGTGGTGCAGAAAAAGAAAGTGTGACCACCTGCACACTATTGTTCTTTTACCAGTATGTGTATGTACATGGAATGTAGAAATGCCTCTGTGTGTGTGTGTGTCTGTGTGTGTCTGTGGTGTGGGGTGGGGGAGTGGTATGTGTGTGCATGCGCTGATATACACAGAGAGAGGGTCACACAGACATGTCTTACGACCTGGGTGGGAAAGTGCCTGTAATTGGCCCTTTCAAACTCATGGCTTTCTAGATGCTATTTGGGTTGTGCTAGCCCACATTACTGCAGACTAGCCAAGTTGACTTCGAGGCCCACCTTGAAAGGGAACTGAAAAGGAGAGGACAATACTCCTATTTAAGCAACTGATATCATCACTTTGATGTGGGAAGAAATGAAAGATACACATTTCTCCCTGTCCCTCCTAATTTCCACTGCTTCATCTCTGAGCCCTGGATAGGGAATTTTTCCACATCTTCCTTCATCTGTTTCAGGTTTCATTTTAGGTTTTTTTTTCTTTTTAATTTCTATATTTCTGGTTGTTTATCTCAGAAATTTTAAACATTTCTTCATTTTGCCACTGTTCTCTCTGAACCACTCTTATTCCCGCCCCCCCCCCCCCGCCCCCAGGCTGGGCACTCTACGAGCACCCACACTCCTCTACTATCATGTTCTGAATGTCCTTCTTGATGATGTTTTGCCCATCATCATAGTACAGCATGGACATGGGTCTCAGCTTGGTGGGCACACAGCACGACTTGAGGTTGGCAAAGGGGCTGTAACCCCGCATGCGGTAGTGGTTGATTACTGTAGAGTGAAAGGAGAGTGATGACCCCGATGTGCCTGCTATATGGCTTGGGCACTCACCCTCACAGTAGTTGGCATGATAGCCAGAGGGAGCGATGATCCAGTCATTCCAGCCAATGTCCTTGAAACTAACAAAGAACTGTTTCTTACAGCAGATGTTGACCTTGCCGTCACACTCCAAGCCCCGCCGCCGCCGCCTGTGAGGGTGATCTTCAGACTGCCGGGCCTGCAGCATGAGGAAAGGTCTGTGGGACTGCTCCTTCTCCTCATCTCCTCCTGCCCCTCCTTCTCCTCCAGCTTTCTTCTTCCCTTCCCCTTCCTCTTCTTTCTTCTTCTTCTTACCCAGGAGAACAAGGCTGGCGCCATTCTCATGGCACTGCTCACAGGCAATCCGAATGTCCAGGGAGCTCTTGCCCTGGTCCAGCAACCGCTGAATGCTGCTGGAGACAGGAAAGATGTGCCACGTGCTCTTCCGAGCATCCACTACCTTTTCTGATATCAACAGTTCACTCCTCTCCTCCATCAAGCCCACCGCCTCGGCCTCATCCCCTGTGTCCAAGCTGCCCTGAGGGTGCTTCTGCTGCTGAAAGAGATGGATGGTGACTTTGGTCCTGTTCCTGTTGGCCTTGGGGACTTTTAGGAAGAGCCAGACTTCTGCACGCTCCACCACTGACAAGTCACTGCCTTCTTTGGAAATCTCAAAGTGCAGCGTCTTCCTGGCTGTGCCTGAAGATGAAACACAGCACAAGAGAGAGCAGGGACACTGGTTAGTTCCCATGTGTGTGGCTACTCACTAATTTCAGGTCACCTTGGGGCCTCTGTTACAGATCATCTCAAACAGGGATCAACAAGCTATGGCCCACAGGCCAATAAGAATGGTTTTGACATTTTTAAATGAATGAAAAAAAATAGTATTTTATGATATGTGAAAATTACATGAAATTTAAACTTTAGTGCCCATAAATAAAGTTTCATTGGACCATACCTATGCTCATTTCATTACAGGTTGTCTAAGGCTGCTTTTGCACTTTAACATAAAGTTGAGTAGCTGCAGCAGAGACCGTCTGGCCCACAAAGCTAAAATATTTATTCTCTAGCACTTTACAGAAAAAGTTGGTCAATTCTTGCTCTAGAAAGAAGAGAGCCTAGATCTGAGTGTGTCTGGGGGCTTTAGGAGATCTGTATCTGTCGACTAAATGCTTAATTTCAGTGTCATCTTCTATAAAGTAGGAATGACATAATGACATTTAACCCATTATCCCATGGGTTTGCAAAGATCAAATGGGATAACATAAATGAAAAGACATTGTAAGCTCTAGCAAGGTATGGAAATATTATTCCCACACAAATATGCAAACAGCCCTTCTGCCCCATAAGTCTGTGTGCTATGTAGCCTCCTTTTCCTTTGCCATAACCTGCTTCACTCTTCTATCACTTCTTTCCTGGGTCACAGTACCAGCTTTCTCTTTAATCTGCCTCTCCAGTAGGGAGCCAATGCCCTCGCAATCATTTCTCCATAAAGGTGGGAAAGGAATCTTTCCCAAAGGCAGGTCTGATCATGTCACTTGCTCTTTACAGTTCTTTACTGAGTTCCTATTGCCCTCATTTTAAAACAAAAACTGTCCAGGACTTTGGGCTCCACCTCAACTGCTCCTGCCTTCAACCTCAGCTCTCTCCTTTTGTCCCATTCTCTGTGGTCCAGCCACAGGGTGTTCATTTGAGGTTGTGAGCACCCCATGCACTCTCTCTCCTTCAGGCAGTGACACCTGCTGTCCTTTCTGCCTAGAATACTCCTGCTCCCAACATTGCACTCTCAGTGGCTGCTCTTAGTAAGATTTCAGATTACAGATTGGACAACACAACTTCCTCTAGAAGTCTTCCTTAATATCTCTGCTCCTACCCTCCTGACATCCAAGTTTAGAATGCCCAGCTCTGAGGTCCTATCTATCTTGTGCAATGTCAGAGCCTAGTAGTTAGCAATTACTTGATTTCTTATTAACAAACAGATACATCCTTAGCATTGAGTTTATATTAGATTGAGGGGTCTCACTCCTAACTCTGTATCCCCAATTTTTCCCTCCCTCCTTTAATGCAGCTTAATAAGTACCAATTATAATAACTGCTTCCAATAAAGGGGAAATCTCTACGTTGGTGGGGCAATTGGATTCTGTGACCACTCAGTTCTTGTCTAACTCTAAAATTAGAAAGTCATCTATTTCCTTCTCTTTCCATTAGCACCTGTATGTTTGTTCATGCAACAGCAAGTACTGTAAGGAGCAAATGTTCAGACTAGAATTCTTTGATGAAATATTTTCCCTCATTTCCACTGTACCATTTGGTGGTATATAAAATATGACCTTCTTATGCCCACCTCCTACATGTACCTGCTTATAACTATTGGGAATACATGCATCCCGTGTACAAATCCGAGAACAATCTTAAAGACATTCATCTTAGAACTTACAACTCCCTAGGAGGGTCTCCCTGCCTAGATTTCTATAGCTAACGGAAATCCAGCCATACTTATCACTCTCCGCCCTGAGATGTTTACGGTACTATAAATTTTAGGCACAGTTTCAAGTTCTCTGCAGCAGAAGGCAGGCTTTTCTGTGCATTGTGTACTGTGGATTCTGTTCTTAATTTAACACACTCTGCACAGTGTGATTATGATAGTGGTAAATTCACTTAGGCCAGAGCCAAGGAGGGCTATGTATGTATATGAAAGGTTCTCTGGCATTTTTGCATAAACTTGCTAGGATGATGGCCTCAATGGTGGTGGTGGGGAGAGTTTTTTGACCTCATGTCTCTGGCAGGAGTTGAAATGAAAAATGAAGCTGGGTTTATGATTAGATCACCAGAGTGAGGAGCAGTTAGAGGGAAAAGCTGTATTTTTTAGGAAGCATGATGATTTTTTTTTTTACAAAATGCGAATCCAGTACTCTCCTTTACCTAAAAATTAGTGGTGGTCGAGGTCTAGGGGTGGATTGTTGTTCTTGTTTGTTTTTCTTTTTCTTTTTCTTTTTCTTTTTTTTTAAGAAAGAGAAAAGAGGATTCCAGGAAGGAGATTTTAATCATTTACATTTAAGAAAACATTTAGCAGCTGATGTTAAGGTGGTAGGGTCCACCCAAGACCAGAGGAAAAGGCTGCTAAAGCCACCTAAGCCCCCCCAAAAAATGGCCTGGAAGAGTGTGCAGGCTCCTGACACTGAGGACATAAGTGCCCTGCCCTGGCGAATGCTAACAATCTCCCTGCTGCTCTCCCTTTTGCCCCATGAAGGCCAGCTTCTGAAATCCTGAACAGCACAAGGTGCCACTCAAAAGACAGAGAGATAGTAGCTGCTAAATTAGAGAAGACAGAAGGTACAAGATTGTGTTTTGTGTTCTAGGAAAGAGCTTTCTATGAAAGTGAAGAAACTGACTTTTCCACAGGATGGGAGAAGTGGGTTCAGATAACCCAGGTTCTGCTCTGCTCTGACCCGTGCTTGACAAGGAGGGCCTGAGGATAAAGGTAGATGGTCCTCAGGTAAAGAGAGCGGACAGATAGCAGCGCAGACCCACACACACTGGACTTCCATAAATAAAATCCAGAAATATCTACAGATGCTGGGTGGAGGGAGGATAAGGAGGGCTAACTGGCAGACTTGAACCAGTTGACAGCATATGCAAATCGCTTTTGTAGGGGCAGTAAGTTCGCTTACTTCCAGTAACAGCCTACAGGACAGCCACTCATTTCACAAGAGCAGGTTTCTAATGCTTGAGATAGCCCCACCCCTTCTTCACAGGCAGCTGTACTTGGAAGCAAATGATTTAGTGTTCCTGAGAGAGGATTGTACAAAGAGAGTACTCATTAGAGGGGGCTCAATCTGTCAGATGCTGTTATATTAGGATCAGAGAGTCATCATAAAATGACTTTCATCCTGGTCCTGGTGGATAATTAACTGTACAGCATTGCCTGGTGTTGTGGAGAGTAACGGTGCTGATTCACACATAAGTTTCATTATCTTAGCTGAAAGACTGTTCCCTGTATTCTCATCACTGCCTGCGTGCTATATCTCTCCCCCATATTTCTGACATTTGGATTTTCCCCTTACTAATTGACATGCCTATCGCCTCCTTCTCCTGGTGTCCATTTCTGGAACTGCTATTTGTATACTGCATGATGTTTTAACAGGAAAAAAGTAAAACTGAGATCCAATTTCATGAAAATGCTGTTGCCATAATTCTCAGGAGAACAGGGGGAAGAGAGAGAATCAAGTCTTCCTAATGTCTACCTTATATGCAGGTACATTTTAAAAGTTCTATTGTATTCTGACTTTATTAAACAGTGCATATTTTTTCTTTTACATTTAGCTTTCATTGCAGGAGGGCGTGGGGAGAATGAAACAGCTAGAAGCTGAGATGAAGTTAATATTTATCAGGGCTGTAAGCTTCAGAAAGATATTACAACCTTCAAATTTCTTAGGAAAAATAGCCTCTTGGTTATATTCCCTTTATTTGTATATTACCTGAAAGAGATTGCTATACTGCAGTGATGCTTTCAGGATGCTCCATTCTTCAAATCTCTACTCATAACAATTTGAAAAATGAAAGGAGATTGCCTAAGGCTGAGGGGTTTAGGATCAATTACTAATCATTTTCAGGTTTGACTTAAATATATCTCCTGCTGTAAAATCCTGAAATGGAAGCCTTCCCATGATGCTTTGTGAGCAGGTACAGCATTAGTTTCTACAGGTGCACACTGGGTTCCTACACTATTACCTATCTAACCAGATATAGCTGGTTGCTTTGCTAACTTTTTATTATCTACTCTCTGATAACATTCTTTTCATCTTCTGTGCTATTTTTTCCCTCCTGAGGCTTGTGAGCAAGGCTTGTATCACAGCCTGCTCTGCCTGAGTAATTCACTAAGAAAGTCCCACGCAAACCCACATGTGATAATATTTCATCACTTAAACCTCTATGAGCTCAGTGGACCTATACCAAGGGGAGAGAAAAAAGTGCATAAAAATGGGTAGGAGGGATAAATTTTGCATCTTACAGAAAACACCTCTGAAATGTTACCGGGTGGGAGGGATTGGAAAAAGGAAAGATTAGAAGCTGGAAGTTAAAACACCTGAAAACAGTTTGTCCTTTGCTTTCAGAATTTTAAAAATGTTTGTAATAGGTCAATCACGAAAGTAAACATGCCAAGGTTTAAGCAGCCAAGCCCTTCATTGTTCCCTTCCCCCACACCAGGATGATGCTCATCCCTCAAATTCAGCAACTCAGATCTGTGGACTGACTAGCCTGTGAACATTTCCAATGAAATAAGCAATACTCACACAGTGTTTCGTTTTGTTTTGTTTTCCTCACTGGGGTGCTGCTTAAAGTACGCTGCTCTTCTATGTATGGGTAATAATTATGTCTCTGATGTTAATGTGGAAAGCCTTGTTGTTTATAGAAGATTTCAACTCCACCATGGGGGGGAAACCTCACTGTGAAATGCTGCTATTACTTTAATTTTCCATTTTTTGCCAAGGTTTTACTGTGCTTAGATATGGTATAGAAAGTGGTGGGAGCATACAAAGCTACCAGTTATAGCATGTGTGTTCTCTGAAGCACTAACTTTGTATTTGGACTGCTTCCAGAGGTTGCTGCATGAGGCAGCAAGTGAGGTCATAAAGGTTACGCCTCCTTTAATTTACAGTAGAGGGTCTTGCCTGTAGCAGAACTGCAGGTTTGGTCATAAATTATCTTGATTGATTTTTTTGCCTTAATATCTTTTCTTAGGATCTGCTATTGAATTGTAAATGCTAAGCCACATTCTTGTGCTTCTATTTAATCAGAAATAGGAAAAAAGTTAAATATTTAGAAAGAAAAGGTTTTTAGGTTCCTAAGAGAAGTAGAAACATTCTTAAGGTTCAACCCACAGACTTTCAAAAACTTCTTCCAAAGTTTCTGAAAACTTTTACACTTTTGATTTTGGATCTAGGAATCAGTTGAGTATGAATTCTGAAATACAGCTCAGAGAGTATGCTTAAGTACATTTTTAGTAAAAGAGAGCCAAGACAAATAGCGGTTTTTACAAAAAGTATCTGGGAAGGTATTATTCCCGGTTCTCCAAATAGTAAAACTGAATTTCTACCCTGACACCTCCCCCACTCCAATACAGCTACTCTGCAGGCCCAAACTACTATTCACCTCTTTTCACTTAATTTCTCTACCATTTCTCTCCACATTCTCAGTTTGGAAACAAATACATTCTCCAAAGCTGTACATCACGTTCCCATAAGGTGTTAAATAAATAGACTTCTTTCTCCTTGTTGGCATTCAGTTGTCATTTGTTGCTGTTGAAAAGCATTGATAAAATACAGGCAAACTAGGCAACAAAATCAGGAGAGATGGAAGACATATTTGCAAAAGCCCAAGCAGCCATATTAGGGGGAGATGTTTGAGCAGATCAGTATTGCTGATGATTCATGGTCACATTTCTCCATGTACTGTTTTGTTTGTTTCTGAAATGTATCATTCCTCTGTCTTCCATAGAGCTCAGGAAAGTTCACATGTACCACTACATTCCCATTTCCTTTCCTTCTGTCTCATTTAACGCATCACAGGTAGTTGTGTTCCTCCCATCCCATAAAATCCTAACTTTTTGCGGAGCATGAGAGGAATAAGATGAAAATGATAATCACTAAGATTAAGGCACTACAGACTGGGGCTTCCGGTAGGTGAAACTGTGTTTCCCAAAAGATTAGCTGGTAAGGAGCAAAAGTCTTTGGAATACGCCCTCTTGTGGCCAATCATTTCCCATTATTCAGAGAAGGGGTAATTTGCAGAAAAGTTTAGAAGACTGGTGCGGAATGGTGGAAGTCAACTCCACTTTGAGATGACTTCCTTGAGGTGGGGGAAACAGTCATCCAAGCAAGCCTTCTTAGCCCCCTGTTTGGGAAATGTACATTTCTAACACAAATCTTCTATAACTAGACTCTCCAAAAGAGGAGAGTTATCTCTTGCTTACAACACCACCCAGGCTATCTGAATATTCTCCAATTCCTAATGTTTCATTTGTCTTTCTTCAACAAGTGCTATCAACTGCCAACTTAATTACTGGAATCAGCAGTTAAATTTGACAGTGTAAGGAGACTCAGTGATATGTTGTCATTGTACATTGACTGACCAGCTATTGCCACAAATCGAAATAAGATACTGCAGTAAAGAAAGTCATTGATTTTAGCTTCAGTGACAATTACAGTGAGAGCTGGCTTGGCTCTGCCCGTCTCTTCTTTCTTTCCTTTAAGGTCTTAAGGTAAACACAGAGGATTCTATGCCAGCCATGCAAAGACTGTGATAACCTTTGACATAAAGTGACATAAATAAAAAGAAAATCATTTTTTATTTGTTGGAATAAATTTCAGAGAGCTCGAGAGTGATTCCTGGCTGCTTAGTCAATAACAACTTATACCAGTTTCACAAAGATGGGGCACTTTCCACCTGAGTCCAATGGGACAGACTCAATTCAAAGACTTCTAGGCACTTGAGCTTTTGTAGTCCCTCAACTGCTGCGGCCATGTCTTGGCTTATTCAACCATCAAGGAGACTAGAGGCAAACATTAAACATGACTTACCAACTGAGGAATCTTGAAGTTAAAAGGTACATCTATGGGTTTGCATCTATGGCATGCATGCAGGTGACATTTATTGACTGGAGCCTATGCTGTACAAAATAGTTTATAAATAAAAGAAAAATAAATGCCCTTTGCTATTTTACAAAAATCTTGACATTTGACATAGTCTGAATTTTGTTATGGTTGGACTGGTCCAAAAAAAACAAGAAGTTTTCATATATTCACTCAGATGATAAATCTCTTTCCCAGGAAAATAGCAAAATATTTATGTGGTACTCTACTTAGAGAGTAGATTGTTCATACAGCAATCATTAAATCTGTGAAATCATACTGGATCAACTTGAAGTTGGTGTGTGAAACTTCTCAGAAGAGAAAAACAAGTAAGTGAAATAAACCTAAGAATCCAACAGCTCACCCAAAGTCAAGTTGTAAACTCAACCAGGAATTTTCCAAACTTTAAACTTTAGTCAACATGTGGGCCAAATGAATCACTTTTTTAAAAAGTAGCTCAATTTCTTTCAAACTGAACACCTAACAGAAAAGTTTTTAAAAATTATAAGATTTCGTATAACTGAGAAAAAGATTGGCACTGAGATAAAGGCTGTCAATAAGAAAAAATGTAAAAAGTCATATTCTTTCCACAAAAATCTGCAAAATTTCCCAATGCGAAGAGAGTGATTTGCTATACAAATCAGATAAGTTAGAAAGAAGGGAATATATATTGCTAGCACCGGGTGTATATTAAAAGTGGTCAAAGGCATAGGTATACTTAGTCATATGATACGGCAAAGCCAATTTTGGAGAAGCTGCAATTAAGACCATCCACGTGTGGCAACTGTTATATAAAAACATACATAGGGTTCCTGTGTGTCAAGACAGGGAACAAACCTTTCAACTGCACTCCCTTGCACAGGACCCAGTGTCATTAAGCACTTTCTTTACTACCTTGCTTGCACCAGGAAAGGCTGAGAAAAACTGAGCGGCAACTTGAAAACTTAACCTGACTTTGTTCCTCAAAAAGCTTCAAAAAATAGAGTTATAATTATCATGTCTTTTGGGGCTGCATCTTTTAAAGCCATCTTTAAAAGAAGCTTCTGGTGAGATTACTAAACTGCCCTGCCAGGAAGCTTGCAGGACACCAGGGCTTCTCCTACAGGGGAAAGCCAGGAAGCCAGCAGGCTATCTGCTCCCCCAAAAGGATGCCAGGTCTTGAAAGGTTTTCTTGAAAACAGAACATCTGAGTCAACAGGTTTTCAGGATTGGAAATTCTGAGTGTTGCCTTCATTGTTTATACTGCTGCTGCAGCAAACTTTTAAACAGAAATGCCGGGAGCCCTTGCACATACTTTACTGGCCATATGCTTTACCAAACAAAACAATGGCATTACTTTCATATAGATTTGGCAAGGGATAAGGTTCCTTAGCCTGGCATTACCATGAAAGTGACATCTTTTGACAGGTATTTTCTATTCGGCAACAGGTTAGTGTGGTCCTGAGCCAATGATTAGAATCTATTTATTAAAGTGATTCTTCTTAAGGATTGAGTGAGAGTTCAGTGTAGTATCTGAGAGCACTTTGTCAAGGTTGCATTCCTTGGCAGAGAGCTCTTAGTAACTTTACAAAGAACAAAACTCTTTTTTTCCTCGGTTCAGAGAGCAAAAGTCATTGTTCCAAAATTGACTGCTGGTTCAATGTCAACTGCCCCCCAAAGTCACTCTTTACTGCCTAGAATGTGATTCCTGTGCTTTCATAGACAGTTTCTAAAGATACGAATGACCGGCACTAATAAATTTGCCCTGCTGCTCTGATGTGGCCCCTGACTGGACTTTTAAAGCGAAGGTTTGTTTTAAGACAATGACTTCATCTGTGCCATTCTACCCTATCCTGCACTCCCCACCCCCACCCCCACCTCCAATAAAAACTTCGGATGGGGTCCCCCAGCATCCGAACATGCCCGGGCTTTCAACAGGCTGCTCAGACCTGACTTCACAGGCAGGCTGAGGGAGCCGCTCACAGACTGGCTTTCAGCTCCAGACTGGCCCTAGAGCCTTCTCCGGGTGACTGGTGGAGTTTAGCAAGTGTAAGCTAGCCATCTCCAGCTAGAGCTCAATCAGAATTCCATTTCTGCAAAGTCCTCTCCCTCCCCATCCCCGGCCTCTCCTTTACCCGCTGGCTACTAATACTTACCTAATAACTATTGACCCTCCCAGGCAGTTTATAGCTAGAGGGAAAAGAAGTTGCTCCTAGGACTATCAGAGAAACACATCCCCCACCCCCAGTGCCGGCACCCACCTGATTCCGCGAATGTGATGATCTCTGAGGTCTGCTCCATCAGTTCATTCATTTCGGCCCTCCTTCCGATGTCATCCTCTATCTCCACGTACCCGTTCTCCCCCACTTTGCCCACATGGAGCTTTCTGATCGCGTTCAGAAGCGCAGCCTTGGGCACCGGTTGAGTGACCTCGGGTCTCTTCTTTAAGTGCAGCATGTTTAAAATGTGCTTCTTTACGGCCTCCACCATCTCCGGCTGAGCGTTGGGTACATCCTTGGGAAGGGTGGTCAGCGCACAGGACGGGCAGGCGGGATCTGCACTGTGCCCCTCAGATCCCGGGGTTGGGGAACTCCTCACTATAATCCAGCAACTTGCCAACAGAAATCCTCTCAGCCAAAGCAAGGGCATCCTGGCAGCAAAAGTTGTTGTGGTTGCCTTTTTAAAGGCCCTGCTTTCTTGCTCCCCCCACCCCCCTTACGCACAAGTTTTTTGTTTGGCTTGGTTTGGTTTGGTTTTTTTTTTCCTTCTCCTCTTCAGCAAATTCTCTGGAACGAGAACAAAAAGTTTTCTGTGAAGTTTTCTTTGCAGGTTCCCTCTCTGAATGCAGTCAGTGCTGTAGGTTTGTGGCTGTCAGGGAGGAGAGTTCTGACTGTCTCCGAGTAAGAGAGAAGGAGGGAGGGAGGGAGAGAGGGAGAGAGGGAGGGAGGGAAGGAGGGAGGGAGGGAGGGAGAGAGGGAGGGAGGGAGAGACAGGGTGGGGGAGAGACAGAGACACAGAGAAGATGGGAGGGAGAGACAGGGAGAGAGAAAAAAGGGGGACAGAAGAGAGAGGGAGAGAAGGGGGGAGAGGGAGTGAGAGGGAGGGAGAGAGGGAGAGAGGGAGAGAGAGAGAGGAAGAGAGAGAGAGAACGATTGGCCCTAAGTGAGTGAGTGAATGGGAGAGGGAGGGAGTTTGTCTTGTGAGTAAAGGCTGTGATTAGAAGGGGAGGGACAGCCCATTTTCTGACAGGCTGCTTTCCTTCTGCTCACTGCTCCCTCACACACACCTCTCTTCAAATATCACCCACCATTCTCTGGAGTTCTACTTTCCTTTCTGAAAGAAATCATTCTAATTTTGTTCTACTGGGTTTTTTTGTTGTTGTTTTGTTTTTGTTTTTGTTTTTGCCGAGTCCCCTTGCTTCACCTTCTTCCTCTTTTGGAGGGGAAAGAAAACCCCAAGTAAATGCAGTGTCTCAATCAGCAGGGATGACTTGATTGAAATGGTCTGCCCCCACCGCCTCTCTACCCCCTCCCCCAGCCACAGTCCTAGTTATTGCAAAACCCACCTGCCTGTAAGGTGGGGCTTGGGGTCCTGGAGGACTGGGAAATAGTATGGAAGGTCGGGTAGAGAGGCCAGAGGCCCACTGTGCTGCTAGGGCCAGTCAGTTTTTCTGGTCCGAGGAAATCCTGGATATCTTTGTTTCCCCATTCATTCATATTTAAATGTTTAGGGTAGTAATCACAGGCTGGCAATCTTAGGGGAAGGCAACAGAACTTTTGTCTGAGGTCATATGGCATACTCTACTTTTCCCAGCTGTAAAATGCCTCTGGGCACTGAAAAATCCGCAGGCAAGCAGGCGGGCGGGCGGGCAAGGCAGGCAAGCAGGCAGCATTTTACATGCTCTTGTCATATGCAGTGCTTTCCCCTCTCCTTAGCCACCACCCCCTCCTGCCCTGCACACAGACACTCACACTGACAAATTACAGCCTACCACTGCTTGCCCTGACTTTACAGATAAAATGCAAAATTCAATTGCCCTTTCCCACATTATTTTACGTAAATAGTGCACTCTTGTGACTTGAAAAACATGGCCCTATGGAAAAAAGAATCTCTAAAATATATTGGCAAATTATTTTCTCTGTCATGTGATAGTTTTTCAGCCCATTCCTACCCCATCCTGGACCAGTGTGTTCATGGACTGGCCCCTTGACGGCTTCTTTTTCCCTCAAAGAAACAGCACAGAAGAAATCATCATGGATTTCAGTGTTCACAGAAAAAGAAAAATGTGAATTTCTAAACAATGCCTTTGAGTTGTTTTATTCTCCTCCCTACCCCCCACCCAGCCCCTTTTTTTCATTTTCTGTCTTATTGCTTTTATCTTGCAGAAGTATCTTTAAGAGGTCCATCTGTTAAAGCTTTCCTTCCCTCTGGGTTTCTTTCCCACACATAAGCCCTCTCAGTTTCTGTAGATACAGTCAGCTTATATCTGACACCTAGTGTGTTCAGAACATTATAGTCAAGCAATACAGTTTGAGGGGGAAAGTCAATAAATGTCATTAGTATAAGCATAAGACCTGAGGGCAGGGTAGGAAAGTGAGAAACTTGTGACACTAAGTTAAAATTACAGTTTGCACAGGTAACAATGCTTTTCTCAATTGGATATACTGTCCCCCTTTCCCAAAACAACTTCTTGCAAGACTTTCTGTGTTACAAGCCATCTATCAGCTTTGGGGTTTCACCTCCAGGAACACCAATTATTCTGCTACTATTGTTAAGACTTTGTCAACATTCACTAAAAAGTCTCATTTTTTTAGTGGAGGATGTTGAAGAGGGGCATGTGCATTATAATTGTTTAATAGAATATCTTTGAAATATAATACTTAACATAATCTAGCTATTTGGCATCACATATACAGTACCCAAAGCATTTTGTAATCCAATTAAGTTTTACAAGAGAGTCTGAAATAGAACTAAAAGTTTAATGACTCCGAACAACTCAAGAGTCCTAATAGTAGCACTTAGATAACTGCAACTTATCAGTATGTGGATTCTCTCTGTGTCCCCTAAATTTATGTGTGAGTTCCCTAAATTTACTGTTATAAATACAACTCAAAAAATAGCTTTCTTTTTGGCATATGTACTTGTATATATGTGCTGAATGGGTTGTATAAACACAATCTATTTTTACATGCTCTACTATTAAAAGCTCTATTTACCTGCCTGAATAATATGAAAGGGTACAAATCATGATGTGCATGAAAATACCAATAAGTTGTAAAATTCCTTCTAACCATTCTGACTATAGCTCACAAGTAAGAGTTAAAAAGGCATTACCTTTCTGGTGCTCTCTCTTAAACCAGCAGCCTCTTGTGTCGTGTGGTAAGAGCTGTACAAGTTCCTCTTCATGGAATTGGCACTGTGAAGTTTTATACTGTACTACTTACTTGTACACTCACGCTTTGGTACCACTCAAACAGAGGAGGGCTGGGGCTTTGTTTAGGATTGGTTAGAATCAGCATGACATCAGCAGATGACTGGTTTTTCCAGTGTGAGACATATTTCATAATCATTATCTAATGGAAAGCCTTTCTTAGCTTCTGTGACACTACTGGGTGATCACTGAGCCAGTTAAACCTCTGACTAACTAGACTACCTTTTAGAAAAATACTAGAATCGAGCAGCTATATCTCACTGAGTGTTCAACTTCCAACTTTTCTTTTACTATTTGCACACACACTTCTCATTATATTCAGGTTCAGTTTTATGTCTTCACATAAAACATCTGTTACTTCATGAAGTTGCTTCTATTTACAAAGTATTGTATTGTTTCTTACAGGCACGAAAATTCACAGTGCTCTTTATAGGTATTCTAATTTTACTTAAAATAAGATATTTCAGTGAGAAAAAATAGGAAAATATGTATACCTATATGATGATGATGGTCTCCCCTCCCCTGACTTCCACTATTATTTTACATCTTGAAATTGAATGCCTGCTTCATAAATCATTTATCACCAACAACTTTGAAAATAGTCATTCTCTGCAAGTGAATGTTGTAAGTATCCTTCCCAGGTCTTTAGAATCCTAATCTAATAGGAAAAAAAAAATTCTCATCCATCATTCTTCTTTATCAGAACCTCAAGTCCTATAATTTCTAAATTCTTAAAAACATAACATGAAATTAATGAACAGACGTGAACATTCTTTCAAATAGGGGTTAAGTTGATCAGGGTTTTCTTTGTGTGTGGGGAGGGGAGTGTTAGTAGGTCTGGGAAATAACACAGGAGGAAGGACTCTTCAGACAAGGATAGAGGAGAAGGGTAGTTTGGAGGAGTATAACTGAAGCATAAGCTGGGTCCTCATGACAAGTTGAATAAAATGTGCAAAACTGGGAGCTAATGAAAGCCATATGACCAGATATGTTGTTTTGTGTCCAGGATTTAACATGCATAAAATAAACTTTTCACTGTGCCCACAAGCAAAATATAGAGGCTCTGGTCTCCTGATGTGTAGTTTAAGCAGGTTCCTTTAGGACACCAGAAATTTTTCTGTATAAGGGGGTCTGCCGTGGCTAAACACAGAAAATGTGTGGATACCAAACTGTATATGGGGGTAGAGAGTATTCTAAGAACTACATATGCAGAAACGAAGTAGGAAATTAAAGCATTAGATTGTAAAGGAACTGAGGGAATCTGAGAAGGAAAGATGGAAACAGGATCAGTGTTGGCTAAGACCACACCTGTTCATCAGTTTAGAATGGGATAGACTCAACCTTTTTGTAAGAAAGGAACCTCCCCACCCAATTTGATGAGCCCTCTGAGGACAAAAGTAATGACTCTCAGTGCGTCTAAACTCACCTCTTCCCACATGCATGAATCCTGGTGTTCTGGAAATACCACCACGTTTATGAGTTTGGGGGCACACAATGAACCCGGATGAGACCCAAACCCCACTGTTTACCAACCATGTAACCTCAGGCCTCAGTGTTCTCATCTATAAAGTGGGATCCATTTCTGAGTTGCCTTTCTAAACATGTGTCACAGGTATCTACAGATCTCTGACTAGAGGAGCCACCCTGCATGTGTGACTCAGACCGGGTGTGCCATCAGATGCCCACCTGCCAGGTCAGCCCACCCGCTGTGATGTAATTCACTCTCTGAATCCCCAACCTCAGAGCGGAGACACACTGGAAATGCCTCTCAACTCTTTGGAAATTAAGGTGGAGGTGGTAGAGGAAGCTGACTTCTGTCGAATATTCTGGACTGGGAATGATCTTTCCCCTTCCAAACTCCAGGGTCCAGGGAAAGCTGGTTAGCCCAGCTCCCGACAAGCATCTCCTCTCCCTTCCTCCGTTTGGTTTCTCTTTCACTTCCTGCCCCCTCCCCCAGCAGCTCCCCACCCCCGGCCCTGCGGCCGGCTGCTAGACTGCTACCGTACCTTGAGCAACACCTGCTGGCAGCTCCCGGAGATCACGCCAGAACGCGGCCGCCAAGCCTTGCGGAGCGGCCGCCTCTATTTTTACCCAGAGCACCAACAAGGGCAACTTCTTTCCAGAGCTGCTTTTGACCTCCCCCCCCCCACCCCACCCCACCCTCCGCCTTTTGGCAGCTAAAGAATTTAGAGAGGGGGAAAAAAATCCATGTTCAGTGAGTGCATCTGGGAATCTCTGAACCGGCCCTTAGTGCCAGGGCTGAAAGCACAGCCAATGTCAGGCACCGGAATGGGAAACTGCGGGCCGGCTGCAGGGCGGACAGAGGTGCGACAGAGGCATTGACGCCCCTATCCCATGGTGGCGTTGGGTCCTACCAGCTACTGCGCTAGCACAGTGGCCGGGTGCCACCGCATTTTCCACCTAGAGCAGGCGGCCTGATTGGCCACTTCACAAAGCGCCCGACTCCTAGCTGGAGCATTTTACAGGACTCTGTTCTTGCCTAGAGGAACTGCCCCAGGAGAACCCAGTGAAGCAGCTTGCTGCGACAAGGCTCAGGAAAGGAAGCTGTGGTACCTTATTTTACTGTAATTGCAAAATGCACGACATGCCAGAGATTTATATTTAGAAGTTGTATGTTTCTACTTTTATGTAAATGGAGCAATTAGGGCCTGCCTTGCTGCTGCTAACTCCAGGGCTTGTGCCTTGCTGGGGAGCTGGTGTTTTCAATCACAATTAGTGAGCTGATCAAAAACAAAGTTCCTTTAAGGATAAGAGTTCAGTGATGCAACCAGGGGAGAGACCAGCATCTCTGTGCCTCCCTGTGGCCCGTGGCCGGTGGTGAGATACTCCATAGGGTGTGGCTAACCTAAAGTGGTGTTTACTCATGGCAGCAGCTGGCCCCATACGAAGTTGGCATAGAGCAAAAAGCAAGAATGTTCATTTTTCTTCTCAAGCAAACCGTATGTCCTTCGGCTTCCATCCATGCTATTAATTGGTCTCTTTGCTCACTAGTCTTGGAATAAGGAGACAGCCCTAGAAAAAGGAACTGTTTTTCATGGCTCTGTTATTTTAGCTGTAGCTCATCCATTGCTGTTGTTCAGTGAAAAATACATGCCAGGGGACGTGAACACCCCTAGCAGGTGACTGGGAAGTTGTCCTCTGATTCAGCTGAAATGGCATGAAGCTGGGAGTTCAGAGCATGGACTAAGCTGCTGACAACTCAGGGTGTTTTAATTCCTTCCTTTGAAAAATCTGTTTCCAAAAAAGCATGATTTCTGGTTTATCCGTCTGGAAAATGAACATAAAACGTGACTATGGAGAGAAATCAAAAGGACTCGAGGTGTTCACAACAGCTGACGTGTTATTCTGGGCTCAAGGCAGGAAAGCCTTGCCTACTTGGGGAGCAGTGACTTCCTTGAGAGGCAGCTCAGAATCCAGAAAACGTGGGCAGGATCAGAGTGATATTTACTGCAGCAATATTTCTGGAGTCAACTCAAACAGTTTAGGTTGAATATGGGCTGGCAAATTCTGCCTGTTTCCTGGACAGCCAGAGCCTACCTATCACTTGGGCTGTACATTAGGTAAACAGAGTTGGGACAAAGAACCGTCAGCATTTCATATTCAAAATTGAACTGGGAAGCTGTTTGCTTTTAAGTTAAATCAGTGAATGGAGCTAAACACACAACACACACACACAAAGATGCATTAAAATTCCTCCAGAATTCATATGAAAACAGAAGTCAGAAATAGTTAATCCAAAATTGTCTTCCTAAATTTCACATTTCTCTGAAAATCACCAGAATATCCCACAAGACCTTGTACTATGTATAAGTGCTGTGTGTTCAAAGTATTTGGAAATGCCTTATCTGAACAGAGGGAATCCAGGTGCTAGGAGGAAAATGACTAGGGAAATTAAAAAAAAAAAAAAACAAAAACGGTAAATAAACTATTATCCTTCAGTCTAGAGTGGTGGTTCTCAGCAGAGGTGATTTTGCTTCCCAGGAGACATTTGGCAAAATGTCTGAAATGTCTGAAGACATTTTTGCTTGGCATAACAAAATGGGAGGTGCTACTGGTAGCTAATGGGTAGAGGCCAGGGATGCTGCTAAACATCCTACAATGCACAGGACAGCCAGCACAATAGAGAAATTATCAAGCCAAATGTTGTTTGTTTCACAGTTGAGAAACCCTGCTTTAGAGTTATAATTTTAAAGTTTCATCTAATTCTCTTCCCATCCATGCTCCAAGGGGCCTTGGCAACTATGTAAAGTATTAATAATTCTAATGATTCTGCCTCCTCCTGTGTCTTGTGCTTCCTGATTAATGGAGGCCCACACCACACAGCAAACACTGACACAGTAAGAATACCTCTTCAACAATGTTACTAATGTTACTATTGTCCCAACCAGCTTTCCAGTGTAGCCTCAGCACATTTCCTGTTGCCTTTGTGTTCTAACCAAAAGCAGAATCTTGGTGACCAGCAAAAAAATGAGATGAGCTGGCTCATACCCAAGTTGTTAGGAGGCAACAGACTCATGCAAAAGAGTAAGTGGATGAGGAATAAGTTATTCATCTTAGCAATTCAATATAAGGTAAATCCATGCAATAGAGAATTCTCTAACGTAAGATTCACAAAAGAGAGATTACCATGTCTTTCTCCCAGAGCAAGCCAATATGATGTAGCTTGATTTTATTTGTTTAATACATCAGGTGAAATGACACACTATCAATATCCAAAGAGATAAAACAGAGTGCATTGCTAAATCCTAGTGCATCTTCCAAGCAAGATTTTATTCTCCAAACTTCCTCTTTCAAAGGAAGTGGTATGACTATTGAAATAAGGCCATGCCTCTTCAGATGTTGCTTTCCTGTGAGTACTGGCTGACTACTATGAAGGGCCCACATCACAAAAAGTAATAATAATAACTAATGAATATTGGTGAAGCACACAAAAGGGATTGCCTGGATCAAACTTGCTTACATGTGAAATGCCATCCCCTGCATAATGAGGTAAACTTCTTTGACTCATCACTTAGTTCCTGAGTGAGCTGGATCATTCAGAAGGAGGGGGTCGGTCAGAAACTGTTATAAAATGAAGAGACCCATGAGGGGAATGTCTTAGACACTCTGACGCCATCTCATTGACTCCAACATGTGAGTCAGTCTCCTCAGGTAAATGGTCATTGGACCAAAGGCCTCAATCAACTTCCAAATGATTCAGAAATGCCTGGATTTCTTCCCAAGAAGTAACTATTTAGTACTTGTGAAAATTTTAATATAGAGAGAGAAATAATCATTTCTAACCTCCATAGGAAAACATATATTATAAAAAAGACAGCACTAACTCAGATTAATAATTACATCCTCAAAGTCCTTCCTGACCAACATATATTTTGAAATTGATTATCATAGCTAAGTTCTAATTCAATCAGGAAACATCTGCCATAGCAGTTGATTGTCCTGTTGCTCCAGAAGATTCAGAGAAGTACTCACAAAAGAACATGTAACAGCTGTTGCAATCGTTTTTCTCACCTGGATTCCCATGGATAATAAATGCCATGTTGCTGACCTGAGGACATATAGGTTTAGCATCTAGATTCCACTGGACTTAGATACAGGGGCAGAAATCCAGTTTCGCCTATCCACACAGTTGTCCCCCAACCTGTTCCCAAATTATAGCTTCAGAAGGGAAAGCAGAATAGGCTGGGAGCAGTCGTGTGTGTGTGTGTGTGTGTGTGTGTGTGTGTGTGTGTGTAGTGTGAGTGTTTAACTGGAACTAGTGGATTCTACAACTAGTCCTGAACTTTCAAAAAAATAACTTATGGCCACAGTCTTTATTCTTAATACTCACTGAGGTAGTCTTTAAAGATGAGATAGAATGATAAATGAAGAGCCATTCTATTAGAAGGGAAAAAGCTTCAGAAAACCTTCCTCCCAAAGACCAGAGGTTAATTTGTGATGACTTAATGAACAGAGGCAGAAAGCCAATCATGTAATTTTGGTCAATTCCAACATCATTTCACTATGAAATGAGAATAATTAAAATGGTTCTCCCTGTAGAAAAGAGTTCACCCAATAAGTTCTCCAAATTTCAGGGAGCTTTTGTTTTATTCGATGCTATTAGCTTCATGTTAGTCACAGGGGGAAAAAAATGCCCACATACACACGCACGACTAAATGTAGTCAGTTTGCTCAGCTGCTGCTGACGTCACTGCTGCCCACTAGGAGTGAGTTACTGTAATAATCCTCCTTTTATTAATCATAGGCTGGAGGAAGCAGAAAGTGGATGACATCATTAGGCAAAGGACTGGCTAACTCATACTACAATTTACTCAGTTTTATTATAACATTTCTCAAGTGTCATATGAAAGCGATTACCATTTCACACTTTCCCACTCTGAGCAATCATCTCTAAACTTCAATCCAAATTCTCATAGAAAACCTTAGTTTTCATATGGAGGCATACAAAGGCCAAATCTCACTAATGGTCCTTATCCCAAGAAGGCAGGTCTTCCTCAAAACAGCTTCTTTCTGGACTTGAGATGGAGGCAGTTTCTAGAACCACAGCATCCCAAATGACTCTTGGTTTACTCTGGCCCTGGTGGCATTTGACTGGAGAGGACAGCCCATCATGAAGAGAACCCAAATAATCTGAGTGGACACAGCTTCATGGTTACCAAGGGTACAGGCTCTGCACCCCAGGATTGGAAATGTGAGAAAGTCTATTTAAAGATGTACTTAAAGGTGTTAGTTAAGTGTGCGGGTCCTGCAGCTGGACTGCCCAGGTTCAAATTCAGCATTCACCACTTTTATATATCTGATAAATAGCTGAAAAAGTAGCATCTCCATAATATGTATGTATCAGGAAAAAAAGTTTTACCACAGGCTGACCTTATACTTCATCCTCTTAAACCAGTATCTTGTAACCCTTGCAGAAGCAATTTTATCGATGTTTCACTCTATTTGCAGTCCCATCCTGAAGGTATGTTAAGGAGTCAAAATAAAGCTGCTTATTTAAGCATGTGTGAGAGACAGAATGTCAGACCAAAAGAGAAGTCTGGAGCTTTGTAATATTTAGATAGTGATGAAACTGGCTCAACTAAGGCAGAGTGCAGTAATTACACAGGATAATTTATTACTTGGGTTCACATTTGCTCAGTAGTGAATTATAAGCACTTTACTAGGTGAGTGGTTGGCTCTCAAAAATCATCACCTGGTGCATAAAGGAACTACCAGACCAGGTTACATGAAGTAATATATAAATACAATACATAACAACTTTAAGATCTCCAAATTGAAAGCATCCTTTAGAAAGCAAAGGAAGCCATGATATCTGCTGCCCCCTAACTGATATCATGAAGAATAGCATGTAATTTTTAAGAAGCAAAGTAGGGTCAGGTAGAGTCTGGTTGCTAGGTTAGGTTGTAGGTATGAATTTGGCCAATTCCGTGAATCTGTCTGTGGCCAGTAAGACACAGCCACTGAATGGAATCATGTTTGCCTCACTCTTCTCCAATGAAGAGGGAGGGACTCCTGATTTCTAGAAGCTGCCTGGGTGAAACCATGGCAAAAGGATGACAGAGCACAAGTCATCGACACTGCCACACTTTGTTAAGAGTGTGACCAGAGTAAATTCTTACAGGGACATTTAAAACTATATATCCAACTTCTATACAAATTTCTGGGAGACCTAGAAATGGAATGACCACCAGAGAAAGTGAGACATCATTATATGGTGAGTATTTTAAATGGCCCAATTAGTCCTTGAAAATATTAATGATTGGGTATAATCTATCAAATAGATGTGCCTTGATTTTTAAACCAGTCTATTATTATTGTACATTGAAGTTGTTTACAAAGTTTCACAATTATAAATAGTATTGCACACATCTTTTTATATTTTTAATGCATTTCCAATTATTGCCTTACGATAAATTCCTAAAAGTTGAATTATTGGATTTAAGAGTATGGACATATTTAAGGTCTTCATATATATTGCCAAATTGCCCTCTGGAAAGTTTTTGCCTATTTACATTATAACCAATAGAGATAGGGCATGGCTCTTTCCTCATATTCCTGCCTGAATGTTATCATAGTTTTTCCCCAAGGAAAAATATGGCGTATGGTTTAACTAATATTTTTAAATTATTAACTAAGATAAAACATTTTATTATCCATTTGCACTTTATTTTGATTATCTGTTTATATTATTTGCCCATTGTTTAAGTCTTTTATTTATAAAATTATACTTACATAGTTTTATATTTTAAATAAAATTTCATTACATACAATTTACATTATATTTATATTGAAATATATTATTAATGAGAACTTTTTATATTAAAAAAGCCCAAACCTATTCTCTGCCAGATATTATTTTAAATTGTTCCCCATTTGTTCTATACCCTTTAATTTTGTTTATAGGGTTTCTAACCAAAGAAAGTTTGCATTTTCATGTAGACTAAACTAGGAATATTTATCTTTATGCTGAGGCTTCTTCTCCATCAGGAAATCAAAAAGATACTCTCTAACTTTTTCCTCTAAATATTTTTTGTCATTTTAGTCTTTATTCCAAAATATCTAAAATATATTTTGACATACAGAACAAGAAAAAACTATAACTTCTAAAAGTTTTTTTCAAAGATTTAATTAGCATTATTTATTGATTTCTCCTTTTGGAATGCCATTTTTATCACTGATTAATGTGTACAAATATAAGCATTATACTTCATTCTGTTTATCTGTTATCTATTGCTGAGCTTTACATTCTATTTAATTTGTATTTTTTCTACTTTTAATATTGATCTTTTAACATATATTTTTTAATAAAAAATGTTTATGCTATAAATTACATTCCAGAACTTATTTATCTTATAACTGGAAGTTTGCACCTTTCCACCACCTTCACCCATTTCACCACCCCCCCACTCCCTGCCTCTGCCAAACAATCAACCTGTTTTGTGTATCCATTAAGTCGATTTTTTTTAGAGTCTACATATAAGTGAAATCATATGACATTTGTCTTACTCTGTCTGATATTTCACTTAACGTAATGCCCTCAAGTTCCATGCATGTTGTTGCTCATAGCATAATTTCCTTTTTAATATCTGAATAATATTCCATTGTATACACACAACACATTAATTTTTTATGCATTCATCATCAGTCAGTATACATTTAGGTTGTTTTTTTGTCTTGACTATTGTAAATAACATTGCAATGAACACGAAGATGCAGATACCTTTTTTCAGATATACATACAGAAGTGGAATTGTTGGATTAATTGGTAGTTTTATTTTTAATTTTTTGAAGAACTTCCATACTATTTTCCATAGTGACTGCACCAAAAAGGCACAAGTGTTCCCTTTTCTCCACATCCTCGACAATACTTGTTATCTCCTGTCTTTTTGTTAATAGCCATTTAACAGGTGTGAGGTAATATCTTATTGTGGTTTTGATTTGCATTTCTCTGGTAATTAGTGATGTTGAACACATTTACATATGCCTGTTGTTTATCACATCAATTAATTCACAAATGTTGAATTATTCTTGCATCCCTGAAATAAATCCCACTTGATTATTGTGTATGATCCTTTTTATGTATTGTTACATTTTAAACTTTAGTTCCATTTTATCTCTGGCCCTTTTATGTATCTAACTCAAGTCCTTATCCAACAGCTACTTTGATCAAAATATCATTTCTTAGTGTCAGGGATTTATGACAGCTGTAGATAATTCTAGGTTTCTCTACGTGTAGTTACTCACAGTTTGTCATTGAATGGTAGTATATCAGTAAACAATATTTTTTACTTAAAAAGGGTTTTATGATTATAAAAATAATAGATGTTTATTGTAAAAATGTTAACACCATGGAAGAGGGAAATAAAAGAAGAAGAGAAAGGACGAAGGTAGGGAAGAAAGGAAGGTAGTAAAGAAAGGTGCTCTGAAATTTAATCATGCAAAGAAAATCAGTTTATGTTCTTCCAGAAATAGAGAGATCTTTCTTCATCTCAGAATTTTTTTTATTTTTGACAATTTTTTTTTGTCAAATTTGTTTCTAAATTTTTTTGAAGGTATAAATTATTGATTTAACAAGTCTTTAACTTTGCAGTGTACTTTTTAGCTTTCTTTGTTATTTTGTTTGTTTCCTTCTTGTTAGTTGCAGGGTTTATGTATAAGATCTGTGTCACTGTTCTATCCTTTTAACTCATTTTTTTGAATGGGATAAGACAACTGAAGCCTACTATTAGCCGCCAAATAGTGGATAACTGCTCATTTATCTTTTTTTCTACTTTACTGAACACCATTAAAATTCTAGTCTCAAATCTTTAGTTGGAGCTGAGTGCTGATGGTCTCTGGGACCCAGGAAAAGAGCTGAGGCCATAAGCAGGAGCTTTCAAAGTAACTCTGAGACCAGGCCCATTCTGCCAAGTTGGGAGCACATCACTTTCTATTGGAGAAACATCCTTTAAAATTTCAGTTTGTTCTCAGGCTTTGGAATTAACTAGATTAGAAAGATGCTGCAAAGTTTGCAGCCTTTTTCTTTTGTGTTGCTACATGTACTTCATTCTTTATTTTTACATTTACTACTCTTATTCCTCATTTTCTTTTCTCACCTGTGATAAATCCTTTGTCCCCCATCTCTAGAGGTGAGTCTGTGCCATCACTAACAAATCTTAGAGAAAACTAAAATTGCTTCCTGAACTCTGGGCTTGGCAGATGCTTACATGTAACATGTTCCCTTATGGGAGCTTCCGGATCATTTTGAGTCCTCTACCTGCAGCTGCCATGTTGTGAGCCATTGCCCTCTTTCAGCTGGCTGCTCCCACTTTGTTTGTCCCTTTTCTTATAATAGCCCTGACACAGGCCATGACCCTCTTTTGATTAGCTGCTCCCTACTCAAGCCTTGCTTCTCTAGAGTCTACAACATATAGATTCTCTTTGTTATATCATCCTCCCAGGTCATCCTCTTGGGCAGGACTTAAAACAGCCTACCCTCCTTCTCAAATAGACCATGTTAGGTGCCCAAGAAGCTCATGCATTTCTGGCCCACTATTGGTAGGAATATGGTTCCTTTACAAACATAACCTTTTACTTTTTTTCTCTGTCTTGCCACTGACCAATTTATATTTCTCAGGCATGAACTTAGGATCACTATACAGCATCTCCCAACTTCAGGGGGCAGTGTGGAAGCCTACATTTTCTCACTCTTGTTAAAGAAAGTTAACAGTCCCCCCTTGGGAGTGGAGGACTCACATGGCAGGTGCTTTTCCTGAAGACTTCTCACAAATCCTTATCTTCCTCTCCACTCTCAAACTTTTGTATTCACAACATCCATTAGGGTTTTAAAAATCACAGAACCTATTCTCAGATATCAACTTTAAAGACTCTTCCACAACAGTTTGTTACCATCCTCATTCTGGGATCTGATAGTGATCTATCTAGCGTTTTGGTCCCTGAGTTAGAATTTGAGTTTTAGAATACCACTAACTAGAAACATTTATTTCATACTGTTGCTTGAGTGAAAAATAAACTTCCATAGATTTTTAGACATCATGTATTTTGGGATCTGTTATAGCAGCTATTACCTTCCAGGGAAAAGAAAGAGCATAAGAGGGATAGAAACTTATGGTCGGAGTCTTAGGAAGCCTCATATTTAAGGGGTGAGTGGAGGACGAGAAGCCTATGAAGAACTATAAAAAGGAGCCTGATGTGTAGGAGACAAACAAGCAGGAGCTTTATCGAAGAAGCCAAGCACAGTGAGAGTTTCAAAGTGCCAAATGATATAGTCAAGTACAACAAAAACAGAAATGTCTGATAAATCTGACAATGTTTGAATTGGTGCTGGTTCCGGCCCAAGCGAGTCAGCTTCATGATTAGGGGCAAATTTCAGTGAGTGGACTAAGGGTGAGTTCCCCAAAACAAAGATAACTTACATGCTACAAGAGAAGAGAAAGTGTTGCAGGACACTCAAACAGGTAGACGGGACACCGAGGCAATAAGCAGGAAGTAGAATTTATTGTTTCCGGCATGAGCTCAGCAGATTCACATCCAAAGGCTGAGCCCCGATCACAGTGGGGCTTTCTCTTTTATACACATCTTATACTTCCATATAGTTACAGACTTGCATGTTCTTTCTATATAAGGAAAGTGTATTTTTATTGGTTGGTGGACTGTAAGGGGAAGTAAATAACTTTCAACTGTCCTAGGAAGCAGTTAGCTCAGGCCTTGCTACCACAAAAGAAGCAAGTTTCCTGCAGTGGTAAGAAAGTATGGGTTGATTTCAAAATAGATCCATATTCAAACCACTTCTTGCCACCTCCATCACTGCCACTTTGGCCAACCCACCATCCCATTGACTTAAATTTGCCACCACACCTGCATTATTGCAATAACCTCCTAGCAGATCTCCCTATTCTATCTTTGCCCCTATAGAATGTTCATAATTCAAAACTACAATAAAACAATGTAAATTGGTTGAAGTCCCTTATCTACCCATGCCCTCCCATGGCTTCTTGACCACCTTAAGGTCCTTGCTGTGGTCAGAAAGGAGCTATGTGATCTGCCTCTGTTCCTATCACATATTCTTCTCTGTACTCTTCTCACACTATAATCCACTCACATAGGTCCCCTTCAGATCTCTCCAATATACTGAGCCCACATCTGCCCCAGAGACTTTGTAGTTATTACTACTTCTGCCAGGAATCCCATCATTTTTCATCAGACATTCCCTCAGCAAACTTCTTGAACTTCTTTTCAGTTGTCTTCAAATGAGGCTTTCTTAGACCACTCAATGTCAAATAGCAACTGACTCCAACCTGGCACTCCCTAACACCCAGCCTTTAAAATTTTTTTAATTATACTTATCACCATCAGAGATATTTGTTTATTATCTACCTGACAACACTAGAATGGGGGTAGAGACATTGTTTTGTGAATAACTAAATTTCAGCACCTAAATTATGCTTGGCATGTAGTAGTTGCTCGATAAGTGTTTGTTGGCTGGTCAATAAATCCTAAGCACAGATTTGCTTTAAACAGGAAGAAAAAGTAAAGTGTGAGCACAGAGAGAGATGACTATAACTGATAGAGAAGGGAATTAAGAATATTCTCATTTATTATGATAGATTTTCCCAGTGAAAAAGAAAGTTCATCTGCTAATAAGATGAAACTTTACATGGTGGGGATGGTGAGGTGGCAATTTTGAAGAAAGAGTTGAAATTTTGTAATGGTGGCAGGAGATAGGAGATCAAGCTAATTTAGAACAGCTCCAGGCATCCTTAAGGACTATTGAGATAAAACACAGTGAAGTTTCAAGTGCCGGCAACCACATAATTGTTCTGTCTTACACAGCAATGTTCTTCACCCCAAGCTGTAGAAGAGAAAAAGTTAATTATTTAGATAAAGCGTTGTCCAATAGAACTTTCTGTGACAATAAAAGTGTTCTATAATCTGTGCTGTGCAATACAGTAATCATTGCCCAGATGTTCCTGTTGAACACTTAAAAAGTGGCAGTTGTGACTGGCTACCACATTGGACAGAATCAGTTTCTGGCAGAGCCGAAGCCACAGAAAGACAACAAAATATGGGAATGAGAGAAATGTCAATAAAGAAATGGTAGTTGAATTTAGTTAGGAAAGAAGTGAAGCCAGAAAACAACTGACAGATTGTAAAAAATATAATCCTCCAGGAATCAGAGGTATTGATGATATAAAATGGTATGTTTGGAGCAAGACAGAAGGAGCTGAGAGGAAATAGTTCTCAGAGAGTGGAATATTGAAGTTTAAGATTTCAAAAGACAAACAATTATAAGTGGTGAAAAAGAGCAAGCTGTGGCCATAGGATGGATTTCTTCTTTGGAATGAGTGTGAAAGTCCTTGGTGCTATGACATTTGAAGGTCTATAACAGAAAGTTGGATGAATAAAAAAGCTGAAGTGGTGTAAGGCACACAACATGTACAACTGCATAGCCAAGGCCTCAAAACCCGTTTTTATATGAAAATGAAAATGTGATGAAGATGATGCCATTATTACTTAAAAATTAACAAGCACTCGCCTCTGCTAGACCCAGGACAAAGTGATATAAATATTGAGCAACCTCTTGGAGTAGGTTTTATTATTATTGCCATTTACAGAAGAAGCCACTGAGACTTAGAAAGACAGAATAATTTTTCCAAAGATATATACTGAAGGTATGATTGACCTAGTATTTTATTCCAAACAGCTTGGCACTAAAACCTATGCACTTTAGCTCTAAACTCTATTGCCTTCTTATTTAACAATAGAAGCAATAAAAATCCTTACTGGCTCCTGCCCACCCTCATCTTCTCTAGGATGTGGGAGTATGCTTGACTGAGTCCAAGGAGGACTCAATGTCAGAGAAGATTAGATGGTAGAAGAAGCATTTGAGGGTGAAAACTGGGTGTGAGTGGCAGCTTATTCATGGTGAAGGTAAGTGGGATATTAGGAAGGAGTGCACAGGAAGAAGAGGGGTGGGGGCACAGAGTCCATTAGATGGGATTACTGAAAAGGACATATTCTTGGAAGGCCTTGATCTGGGAGGGTGCAAAAGGCCGACAAGCAAATAGTAATTGACCTTAAACTTTCATATTTAAAATATAGTATATATGGCATGTATATACTCATCTCTAATACCATAAGAAAACTTTTAAATACAATAATTACATGTATTAACAGATATTAGAAGAGCACTAAAGATTAAAACATTTTTAATGTTCAGTGCCTGGTTAAAATAGTAGCATTCAACTTGTTCTCGCTACACTTGCTCTTATGAGGATTTTACAGAAGATAAAAATTTCAGAAGCATTGAAGGAGAAGTAAGAATGAATCTTAATCTACACACAGGTGGCTAAGATAGATAACTTACTTTGTTTTTCTATAATTGCATTACATTACATGAGCCTTCAATTTGTCATATGCTAACAAATGAACCTCACTCCATTTGGAGTCTCCCAGTCTTCCCCTGCACCTAAATTCTGATATGGTGAAGGTAGTGAGGAATGAGAGAGCTCATCTACTTTCCCAGTTTTGGTGGGCTGGAGAGCATAAGGTGTGATCAAATTCTATCTTGCCTGTATCCACCCATATTTTTTGTTCTATGTACATCACTAATAAACTGCTCCTCATTCTTAACTGTGAGGCCTCTTAATTGTTTTTGCAAGTTTTGGTCAGTATAATACAGCAAGATATAAAAATAATGAGCAAAACTGAGAAAAATGGAAATAAAATTACATATATTTTTTGGTAGATGGTATGAGTGTTCTGTGGGTATTATTTTTCAGTGCACAAATATACAAGACACATTACATTTCTTTAGTTCTCAAATCAACAGAAATCAGTGGAAAATCCAACCTATGTTATGATTTTTGCCCTCTCCCTATTTCAACGTATCCTAGGTCTTAGCCAAAAGAAAGCTCCTCTGTTCATAGGTTCTCATTAGCTAGTACTGGGACACCAGTATCTCAGCTACAAGGTTCCACAAGGACTGAGACATTGCTTCTCTCAGGCGCTGCCCAGACTCTTGTAAGTTGCCACTTCTGCAAGGTGAGAGCCAGCCTCCACCCACCTCTCTTTTTCTTCCTGTGGCCATGTCCACTTTCCCCCTCCTAGTCCCAAAACCCACTATTGCATTTTCCAAATTTAGGAAGTCTATCTTTCATACAGGGAAATGAGAATGCTAAGGAGAATAAATCCAAACCAATATTAAATTAAATTGTATTCACCATTATATAACCAAACAAAATCAACTTATCAATTAACTTGCTAATATGAGAGAGTTCAGTCCAATGACAGAGCACAAATATTCACAAAATAATATACCATTCATAATAAGAAAAAACAATAAATAATACTTAGAGATCATTATAAAGGGTAGATGCTTATTTATCCCCCTCCCCCCATTTTATACATGAAAGAAAAGACAATCACAGAAACAGAGCGACTGGTCTGAGTTTACACAACTATACAGCAGCAGAGCTGAACTAAAAACCCAAGTCTATTTAGGTCCAAAATCAATACAACCAATCACTGTATTATACTCATTAAAAAAAATTATGGACAGATATAGATATATAGATATCCTGCATTTGTTGAGTGTGTACTATGTGTCAAGCACTTTGCTAAATACTCTGCAGGCATTATCTCTTAAACCTACAATATCTGCTGACTTAGGCGTTATTCATCCATTTCACTCACACATGAAGAACTTGATGAAACCGTTTCTCATTCATTCTTCAACTGTGATCTGTCTTGTTCCCAGAATGTCATTAAAATTGTTCTGGCAAATACTGCCTACCAATAATTCTCTTCATGAAAAATTCCAGTGCATGTATTTCCATCCTTGGCCACTCCTTCCCTACCTCTCTTGTCTCCACTCCCCACGTGATTCTTCCCAGCCTCTCCCTTGGCTCCCTTCTCCTCGTCCTTCTGTTCTGCTCTGTCCACACTCAGACTCTCTTTGAATGATTATATCCACTCTGGTTTTAACTGATATGTGGGTGATTCCTAAATCTCTCTCTGACCCAACCTTTTCTCTGAGCTTCAGACTCACACAGCCAACCATTTATTGATCACATCCATTCAGATATCTTTTAGGAAACATGTTAAAATTGAACACATCTTTCTCCTCAGAATCAGCTCCTACTTTTGCTTTTCTGATCTCAGTCACTGGTGTCCAAGCACCCAAGAGTTAACCCTTGACTATTTTCTCTTCCCCAATAACCCAATCATCACTTATGTTATAAATAGTTCTCCGCTCTAGCTTTGTGGTTCCATTTAAAAAGTGGTAGGATAATAAAATGAGACATTGTGGGTTAGGACCTTAGCCCAGGTTCCTGCACAATAAAAACCCTCAGCAAATGTTAGCTATTATTTTTACTAATACACAATAACAACCACCACCACCACAACAGAAGCAAACTGTGCAACCATACTCCACGACTGTTCATTAATCAGTTGTTGGATCTTTTGGATTAATGCTCCCATTGCTTCCTTCTTTATTTTTTCTTTTATATTTTCCATATTTTTGCTTTTTGTTCTTGAGACTTCTTCAAACTTTACCTGCTAGCCCTTTCTTTATTTTTGTTTTAACTTATATTTTTAATCTATAAAAACTTGTGTAGTGTCTTTGTATCTTTTCTGTCTCTGTGTTTAATTTCTTCTAAAATAGTTCTAAGGGCACTTTTTTAAAGTGTCTTTAGAAAAGACTCTTTCTGTTCTATGCCCTGAATAATTTGTTTTTTTCCATCACCTGTTTTTCTGTTTGTTCATCTTTCATACCTTTGGTTTTCCTCCTGCCTGGTGATCCTAAGTTGTCCCTTCACTTTCAAGATGAAGTATGTTAATTACCACTAGCTGGTATGTTAATTACTAAAGGCAAAACAGGTACCCTTCGCTATAGTCTAAGTAGGTCTGTTTTCTCAAAAAACCTCTCCTCTAACTCTAGGAGATGTTAATATGTGATTTTGTTTGGTTTCTGTCTCTGTGACTTAAGCCCTACTGCCCAGAACAGTGCCTGGCACATACTAAGGACCCCCAAAATAAGATCCTATCATTACTGAAGGCCTTTCCCTGCTGTAGTTGACAAAACTGTTAGTGGAGTCTAAAGAAAGTTTCTAATTAAACATAGGCCATAACTTAATCCTGGAAAAAAGAGGAGGAATTTATTTTAAACATGGTCAACCCTCAAGCCAATTTTTTTCTCTTATTTTTATTATAGAAACTTCCTAAAATTAAATCAAAAAAGAAAGAGGCAATGCTAATCTGATAGCTAGTGTACTCTGTATCAAGAATCTGAAGATATGAATCCTGATTCCATTTATATTAATGGGCTTCTGATTCACATTACTTAATTTAGCTGAATCTTAGTTTCTCTAAATATAGAGACCATAAATCTCATCAATTGCTTGTTTCCCAAGGTGTTTTGTTTTGTTTTGTTTTGTTTTGTTTTTTGGAATTTCAGTAAATATAAAGTTATTTCAATCATCTTAGAAACAATTTTTTTTACAAACACTCATCACCAACCTTCATTCATAATTGTGCCATAACATCATTGTACTGTAGCATAAGTTTATATGTAATTCTTCAAAAATGTGTGTGGTAACAGGTTTTATTAATTTTTACATATCAGAATTTGATTGAATCAAATTCTCAGGCAGTAATCTCTTAATCTTAACACAATTGATGTTATCTCTCCATGGCCTTCTATTTGCTTCTCTAGAAGTCTGAAGGCAGCTTGATTTTTTTGTTGCTCTGAGTTAGGTTGTTACTGTCTTTTTATTTTCTACATGGGTGCTTACAAGCTTCATTTTATTCTGTTTTTCCTTATCTTTATAATTTAAAAACTTATCCTGATGCAATTACTTGTGATTCTTTTTATTAACATTTCCTGAAAACCATTTCGCCTTTTTCAATCTGCACACTCTGGTGTTTCTTTTAGCTCAAGTTTTTTTTACAATTAGTCTGGTTTCTTCTCCAGAGACATCTATAATTCCTATAATTGGCTTTCCATTTTATTAACCTCATACCTTTCTTCTCTCAATGTTCATCTCTCATTACGTTTCTTCTTACTGGAAGAGCTACTGACGTGTGTGGAATTATTTTATTTAATATGAATCTTGTTCTTTGTAACCTCTAATACAGATTTTAATTCTGCTATTACAATGTTAATTTCTTTACAATAATTTTTAAATCTTGCTTAGCTATTTTTTCATCGTTTATTTCTTTCTAAGTTATTCTATTGCTTTTTATAACATTACTCTCTCTTTCAGCTCACTTTTTCTTAGGCTACTTTAGGTTACCAGATTTGTAACATATTCTTCTATTAGTAAATAATTATAGGAAAAATACTTTTCTATTGAATGTTAAACACCATGGGCAATTTTCTTCTTTAACCACATAGTTCTTATGTTGATCTTTTCTTTTTTCTTTTTCATCTTCACTTTCAAAGAGATTTATTTATATTTGATGTTTGCAATTAGACAGAGTGTGCAGATTTTTTGGCTCTGTTCTCTGATTCAATGACGTGGTGAAATACCATGGAAGGAAGGTATATTATTAGCAATTCCCAGACTCTGCCAAGTGTCATTCTTAATATGACTGGTTTCTGCTATTCTGCACTAGTGGTATATATGATAACCTACAATTCTCAAGGTATTTTTATGGAGGTACTTCCATTTCTAACCCTAAAGAAGAGTTTTTACTAAGGTGTTGGTATATCCAGAATTCAATGCCAATATCTGTGCCCTTGTTTCCTGGAAGTGACAGTCTCACAATTTAATGCAGAATGCCAAAAGGGAAAGAGGAAAAAAGGACAATATTTTAGGCCCTTTGGAAAGCTGTATCTATGCAGGAAATAGGGGGTGCTCAGGTAACTAGCCAGGAGTCTAAAATTGGAGAAGGATAAAATGTTTTCCTTTCTTTTTTCTGATGAAAAGCACTACTTTATTTCATGGGTCAATACATAGATTGGCCAGTCAGGCCTCAGTGAAATCAGAGTTAATGAAAATATCCCCGAAATTCTTATTTGATTGTCTGCTAATATTAAAGGTAACCAAAAAGGGAATCAGGAGCAATTGCTTTTCTATGAAACAATGAACCAGTTCAACTGTGTTCCTATTTTCCCTCAGTGAAGTGGTTCTAAGGAAAGGCAGAACTCTATGCAAGGTTCTTATGGAGCATCTTGACCAACCAATTCTCCCCCTTATGACATACAATAAAATTCTGGACAAAAACAAAGGTCTCTAGATGTTTCTTACCTTTCTGTCTGTTGCAGATACAACTTTCCAGCCTGCCTCCTGTATTCATACAATTTTCTGTTAACCAGTCTGTTTCTACTCAAAATTAGGCAGTATACATCATGATGTGGTTGCTATTCACAATCACAATTTTCTTTATCAAATACCCAAGACAAAGATTTGTCTGATTAGTAATGTTTTAAAACACGACAACAAGTAAAATAACACGTAGAATTCTAAATGTACTAATTAGAGCTACCATTAATGGTCACAATAATATTTAATGTTTCTATGTTCATAACCAGCCCAAGACATCATTTTCTGAGCAGGAGGCATCTCAGAATTTATAAACTTGCCACAGAGCCACAAATTTGGTCAGCCAGCAGGGTCTTCATGAGTCATGGTTTCCACCACAACCCAGAGCTGCCAAAGTGTAGCTCTTCCCCACAGTTTTCCACAGGAACTAGGGGTGTCTGTGCATTTGGAAAGCTACCTCTTACCCTGTCCACATCCAATAAGTTCTGCTTAATAATGGCAATAAGAATATGTGTTCTATCTCACTTTCTCATTAAAGCCTTTATTTAGGGTGCCACAAATGTTTCCTCAAGTAATTTATTTCATTGCTCAACTGGCTGCCTAATCAAAAATTTTTTTTGCTTTACCATCTACCTTTAATGTTTCTATTTTCTTTTCATGTCTCAGCCCAGTGCTTGTATATGTATACTGCCCTGAACTATGCTGGTGGTAGAAAGTGAAGTTAGCAGGATCCTGTTTCAATGTCTTGTTTTCAGGTAGCTGAGTCCAAGACTATGTTCCTGGATACCAGGTGTAAGCTGAGTTAGGTTTGCATCATTTATTATTAGAAAAAAAAACACTCTTTTCTTTTCTCAATTTTTGAAACTGATGAGGCAGAAACCTGGAGTTCCAGAGAGGTGGATCCAGAGACTGCCTAATGCTGTGGTTGCATGGTAGCTGCCATCCCTGCTAAATAATGCAGTGGTCTGCGGACAAATCAGCTGAATTTCAAAAGTTGGCCTTCTTCAGAAGTTCCCACTACTATGGCATGTGTTCATGCACATGAACACATGTAGAGGGGCTAGGAATACATGTTCTTATGTGTGAGTAAATGTAGTACACAGGCAATTGATGTTTTAGGGAAGCACTAAAATGCCCATCAATTAGAATCTACTTTATCTAGTATTCCTGTGTTTACTTCTCCAGCATCAGTTCTTCTTCTTAGCTGAGTAGGATCAGCCTCATAAAATGTCGGAGTTAAAAACCATTTACCATAGTACCTGCATTACATTGCATTAAATTACATTACATTAATTTACAACAGTGTATGAGGGTTCCCTTTTCTCCACATCCTCTCCAACACTTGTTATTTCTTCTTTTGGATAATAGCCATTCTAACAGGTGTGAGGTGATTAGTGCAACCACTCTGAAAAATAGTATGTAAGTTCTTCAGAACTTTAAGAATAGAACTACCATATGATCCAGCAATTCCTCTTCTGGCTATTTACCCACAAAATATGAAAACACTTATTTGTAAGGATATATTCACCTTATGTTCATTGTAGCATTATTTACAGTAACTAAGACATGGAAATAACCTGTCTCCATCAACAGATGACTGGATAAAGAAGATGTGGTATATACATATACACACACACAATGAAATACTACTTGGCCATAAAAAAGATGAAATATTGTCATTTGTAACAATATGGGTAAATATTGAGGTATATGCTAAGTTAAATAGGTCAGATGGAAAAGATAAAAACAGTATAATTTCACTCATATGTGAAATATAAAAGCAAAAAGTAACAAACAAAAACAAACTCATAGATACAGATAACAGAATGATGGTTGCAGGAAGGGAATAGGCATGAGGGGAGGATGAAGAGGGTAAGGGGGGTCAAATATATGATAATGGAAGAAAACTAGACTTCAGGTGGTAAGCATGCAATGGAGTACACAGATGTTGAATTGTAATGTTGCACACCTGAAAATTATATAATATTATTAACTAATGTTACCCTAATAAATTTAATTTAAAAAATTTACCTTTGACATAACACCAAAAGCCCTCTCTTTCCAAAATAACTACCCTAGTGGCAGGCAATATAAACTAAGATACACTCTTTTCGGTTTTAGGAATTGCCTAACTAACCCATCAACATGGCAATAGCCCTGACATTAAAATTCATTAAATTCCTATAGATATACACTAACTACTGTGGTGGATGCTAAAAATAGACCTCTAAATGAAAGAGGCTGCTTCCCTGTTTGTGTAGGAAGAAGGTAGACATTAAACAGGTGATTATTTGATTGCAGTTGTGGCTGGTGCCATGAACAGGCTACTAAGTGTTCATGGAGTCAGCATTTTCCCAATTAAGTGACCTGAAGCCTGAAAACTAAAACAGTAAGTAGATTTTTTTTTTCTATAATGATGCCTTGAAATTACAGTAATAAATAAAAAAACAATGCATTGAATGTGATTAACGCTTATAATTTTTCCAAAGCATATACAACAAAGAGGATCTAGTTTGAGTTTACACCAATCCCTCCCCCTCCCACTACCACTGCATGAAGTGAATAAGGTACTACCATTGTCCTCACACCACACATGAATAAACCAGGTTTTGGGAGGCTTCAGTGAATTACCCAAGGTCACACAGCTATTAAGGAAAAGAACAGGAAGTAGTAGGCAAGTCTTCTAATTCCAAGTTCAAGAATTTTCCTAGAACAGCCTCCAATGAAGTTGTTTGGGTTGCAGAGAGAATAGGGAAAAATGATATAACCTCAGATTTCTAGCTCTGACAGTGGACCTTGGTTTTACAATTCAATGCAGTTCCTTTAAATTGGTATGATGGGTGGACCTGTGCTTTCCAATCTGACTCAAGCTCTTATTTTAGCTCTGCCATTGACTAGGTCTGTGTTCACATAATTTAACCTCGTTGAACTTCAGTCTCTCTACTTTCAATATATGGATCTTCCCAAGGCAGATTGAATGACCTATGAAGAACACAGAGCCAGTACCTGACACCTTGTAAATTCTCAGTAAATAAATCTGTTTTCTTGCTCTTAAGAAAGACAATAAAGCAAAAATGTTTATTATAACTGCATAATAATAACAATAACATATCTCTTAACAGAAGAAGTGCTAAAAAAAAAAAAAAACATACCTAGAGACCAACCAGCTGTAGAGACCTCATTCCCAAAAATATAAGTGCCATGCTTTTCTTTTTTTTACTAATAGGAAGATTAAAGGCAAATTTTGGTTCCACCCATTACATAGATTTACCTCAATAAAGAGTGCATTTTTAGTGAAATTCCTGCTTCCAATTTATCCTCACCCTTATTCCTTTATTCCAATTTTAAATTGTATTATTTTATAATAATTTATGTACCTTTAAAAGATTCCTGAAATTCTTTTATGAAAATATAGGTATAGATAAAGAAAAAGAAGAAGGCAAATGAGTAAATTAGATTTTTAAAAATTCAAATTATTTTTATTACTCATACTTGCCAACCCTCATTCTGTTTCTAAATTCCATCTGTGAACCTCTAGGTTTCTACTATCTCCTTTTCCTTCCATCTTGAACACAGATAAGATGATTAGAACTGGAGCAACCATCTTTTGACATTAAGACAATAAGCCATTATGCTGAGAATAAAAAGATAAAAAAGAAAGTTTTGGGACAGTCTGTCTCGAGGTACTGTTAACTAAAAATACAAGCCTCTATTTGGTTAGGTCACTATTAGTCAAGCTTCTTTTACTTGAAGACACAAATTTTTTTAAAATTAATAACTAGATGACAGATAGACAGGTGATGGATGATTAGATAGATAGATAGATAGATAGATAGAAAGATACATACATACATACATACATACATACATACATACATACATACATACGATAGATAGCTAGACAGGTGATAGATAGATGATGCTGATGATGAAGATAAATAAGTGATAGATAGATGATAGATAGATAGATAGATGATAGATAAGATAGACAGGTGATAGATGATGATGATGATAGATGATAGAGATAGATAATAAATATAACATGTATTTATAAAATATAATATATTAATTTTAAAATTATAAAATATAATGTAAAATTATTAAATTATAATATATATATTCTTTGAAAATTGTTTCAACTCTTTTAATACTGGCACGTATAAGAAAATATAGCCTAATTGCTTGATATGATGTGAATCTGTAGACTAAATTGTCGTCCAAACTCAAACCTATATAATATGTATAGTTTCTCCAGGATATTTCTTTGTGATACTCTAAGAAATAGTACATGTAAATCTATAGTAATAATAGGGAGGCAGACACAACAAATCAAACATGAACTTATTGTTTTTGGAGATAAAGTGTAATTGCATGTGAATAATTATTCCCAAATCTAGAAGGAATCTTGAGTAAAATGAGGTTAAAATATGAGAAAAAGGGAGTTGACAGATTATTTCATGAAATAATCCCTCAGATTATTTCAACAGTAAATAGCTTTTGATCCCAAAGCAGCCACTCTAAAACTTCAAAAAAAATTATAAATACATTCTTATTTTCATCACGGCCATTCTAAAAACCCCAGTAAATCGATGGTGGGTAAAGCATTTGAAGACAATCTTTATCCAAACTGTTTCTAGTTAAACCAGACTGACTGACTGAGATATATATATATATAAATTGTTCAGTCCTCTTCTCTTTCCCTGTGCCCTCGATCCTGGTATGCTTTCTCTTGCTCAGGCTGTCCTGGCTCTGAATTGTTTGATCCATTTCCCAGTTGACATCCACCTCTGCCCAGCTCCTCCAAATGTTGGGAACATCCTGATGCACATTCTGGTATTTGAGACCTCAGCTCTCAAAATTTATGAATGCAGTTGCTCTTCTAATGTGGCTATCTGCTGGAACTCCACACTGCAGCCCTAACTCAGGTGGACTTAGAGGAGAAGGAACTCCAGTCTCACTCTAGCAGAAAAGTTCCATTTTTCCCTCCATCCCTAGGAACAGGAAGGTTTTAGACAAGTACAGTGAAGCTAAAGGTTAAAGAATAAGGACTGAAAGCCACATTACATTTCTCTTGGTCTTAAATTATCCCTGGTTTCATCTGTGTCATATAATAAAAAAGAAGACAGGGCAGTATGTTCATCAATAGGCAAAACCATCTTGATTTGAAGAAGTTTCTGAAATGAAGAAATACCTGGCAAAGGAAAGCTTCTGGATCTTTTTGGAAGGAAATTATCCAACCACAAGTAGAGTAAAAATTGATTATATAAAGTTTACAATTGGACCATGATTAGTTAGAGAACCAATGCTCTTCTCCTCTCCCCCACCATCACCACTTCCTAATGCTGGAGCAGTGATGACAGAGCAGTTTTCATCAATAATCTATAGCATGAGTGTCATACTTTCTTAGTCATTAGTTACAGGAATGAGGATTTAATTAAATTTAGTAGGTTAAGGGTATCCTGCCTGAAGAATTTAATACGTACTCTTAAGTACTTTGAACAAACTACAAATATGGTTCAAAAGAAGATCATTTTCAAACTGTGGAATAAAGAGAGCAACACCTATCTAATGAAATTGTGTTAGCTGGATAGAAAGATTTGTTGTTTAGGGTATTTACTGTGTTTTCAAGGCCACTCTGAAACTTACAAGAGGGTGCATGTTTACATGCAAATATAGTTTGAGTGGGAATGATAGACACTACTCCTCCTACCTACCCAACCATCACCTTCTTCTTGCTGGACTCTGATTTTGTTCACATTTACCTTGTATTCCAGGGCAGCCTAAGACTCTCCTGCGGTGGGGTAAATGCCGATTGTTCAAGGCTAATTATGGTCATTCTCTTTCCTGAACTGGTGATTTTTTTCAGCGGACGAACACATTGCACAATTCTGGTCAGTGAATGAGGTCTGCAACTTCTAGAGAAGTTTTTTCTTGCCCTTTAGAAAATGGAAATAAGGAAAATATCTATTTTCATGTCTCTGAATGTCACTGTGTGAGGATGTGATACTGGGAGCAATCATCTTGTGAACTTGAAGAAAAAAAAAGCCAAGATTACTGCAGGACAGTTGACATCATTGAACTACTGAATGAACTTCCCTGGAACTACCAAGTGCCCAGACTGTCAGGCCAAATCATACATGCCTTTTATTTACGAAAACATTTTTAGTTAGGTCTTTTGTTACTTGCAGCAGAATGTATCCTAAGTAATACAAAAATCATCCAGGGAGGCACAGATCATGGGATCGGTTGGTTGGGCTGAAGAAGTAACTCACAGAATCACAAAGAGATATGGCTTGCTTAGTTTATAGAAGCCAGACTTGTTGACAGAATTCCTATGTTTTCCACTCTACATGCTGTCGTTTAGAGAGTTGCTGGTTAATTTTAAGTCCACTGGCATTTGCTTTCTTTGAATGATTTTCTTATTATGATTTTGATGTCATTTTAAATAAAATATTTAACTTTTCTTACCAGATAATGGGAAATCTTTAGCCACAGTGTTAGAAATTAGACTCAACTTTATAATTTATTACCTATAACTATAAATCAGGCCAATGTCAAAAGGCTGAGAAAAAGAATAAACAATGAGACAGCTGTCTCCTGATTTGTCAACAATATATGACAAGGCTAGACTGAAGCCATAAATATGCATTCTATATTTAGCCCAACAATCTTAAAGCTGTTTGATTTTCATTATTGATGTTTGAACACCCTCAGGGTCTTAAATTCTAAATCCTTTATATTGTAATGTAATTGCATTAGGAAAAAAGAAAACTTTTTAAAATTTTTCATTTGCATAGGTTTTCAGACCTTTGTCTCAATGATATTTGCATCTTGAGCAGAAGGGAGTTAACACATCTAAAACATGACAGAAGAATCACAGCCCTAAGGTATGCCAGAGGAGAAGGGACTGAGTTTCTTTTGAATGCTAGAAGGGCTGTGTGTCTGGTAAGGGGGGAGGGAAAGATAAGGGAAGTTGTTTAAACGGTAAAGTTTCAGAGTCTAGCAACAAGTGCTTAAAAAATCTGTTATAAATAAGTCATAAAGTTATAACATATTCTTTATAATGCCAGGTTCACTATCTCTGCCAAAAAGACTTTTTTGGAGAGAATCCTCTCTTCCCTTTAGCAGCCTTCATTCTACCTAAGAAACTAATTCATATTGATAGACTTCCATTATTATAGGATGCTGGGAGTGATTCCCATTTACTTCCTGTAAATAGCTTTTACTCCAACAGGAGATGTCAAGCCAAACGAAAAACTCCACGATGTTGGGAAAAGCTGCTGTTTTTGGATCATGGCAGCCCCTTTGTGGGGAAGACATAGCTGTAGAATCATTTGACCCCAGGGTCTAACTCTCCTCTAGGAGAATCTTTGATGAAATGCTGACAGCTAGTTACCACTGTTCACATCTTTCATTGTAATTCTGTCAAATTGGCAACCAAAGTCACACAAAGTTTATCTTGTGCTTGGAAGTTAGTCTTCCCTCAAGTACTAACAATACTTGCATTTTCACAGCTTTCTAAAACACAAGATCTTTTTTCACTCTTAGTGATTGCACTCAGATCTGCCAATGAGAGGCTCCTCTAGTTTTAAAGTTACTTCCATTTTCTTAACTCTCTCAGATTTTTTTACTGGAGGATATTTGTCAATTAGCCCGCGGAATTATTTCCAGATTATTTAAAACACCTCTTGAAGAACTCAGATGGTAATAGAAATAAAACTTGAGGAACAGGTGTCAATTGCAAATGTGCATTTATAAGGTTCATCTTGTTTCTCAGACAAGAGAATTTCCTTTCTACTTTTAGTATGTGCTGACTGAAAATGAAAGAAACATGTCATCATTTAGTCACTTATAAGATTTCATTTCATTTTAGTGGAATTTGCATGCATGACTAGTCATTGTCTTATTAAATAAAAATTCTCTTTTTCATTAAATATGAGCTTTAATTATATAAAACAATAATTGCTGTAAAACGAATGTATGCATTTATATGAACTTTGAGTGCCCTCTACTGGAGCAATAAAAAAGTAAAAACTCAATGCACAGAGGCTTGCATGGTTTCTTCCTACTAAAATGTTATTATTGGGCAAATAATAACTGCACAAATTCAACATATTCATAATGACTTAATAGTGGTCAAAACTTTTTTCTAAAAATTAAATAATGAAGCTAATAGTGCATATCCTGCAGGTTTTTTAGCCGACTGGCCTGCTCTTTTATTTCTAGAGACACATGTCTCCATGCTGTTTGTTTTTGGTTTGCAGCCATGGCTCTGCATCAAAGTTGGCCCCTGGATCAATTTTCTTTAAATCTGTTTCTTCCAAAACCATGTGTGATTTCAACTTTCACTTGGACACTGCATTTTGTATCTCAGTTTCATGGTCCTTTGATCCCCTCTGTTCTTACCTCCTACTTTTTCTCTTTAGCTTCTTCTGCAGTCACCCCTTGGTCTCTGACCTGTACACCCCATGTGAAGCACCAATTTTTTCTTTTCATCTGCACCCTACTGCCTTCATGCTTACACTCCTCACTGTCAACACACTCAGGCCTGAACTTCTTCCCTGTCTCTAATCAGGTTCGCCATCCTTCCTTATTTTGATTGATTTCTTGGCTTCTCTGGACTTCATGGTTTATTATTTCAACCATACTGTCATCAACACACTCATTTCCACCAACCCTTTGATCGCCTGCTGTACAATCCTTGCAAGTAGCCTATTCTACAATGGCCTGATGATTCATTCTAACTGACTCTAATTCCTAAGCTGTGAAGCACTGCTGAAGAAAATTATCTTGCTTTGCTCATCAACTGATTAAATTCTTTCAGCTAGTCTAAAGTGACACCTCAGCATGCTCAACAATGTTTTTTGTATCTAAAGTTTGCTTATTTTTCTAATTCCCCAAAGATTATTCAAACTTTGACTACTTCTCTCATTCTTAAGACATGATTTGTTTCTTAATTTTCAGAAGAAAAGTGGAGGCTTACAAGACCTTAAATTTCCTTGTCCTGCATTTCCCAATCTATCTTTATCTGTCCCCATTCTTCCTTCTACCACAGAAGATGAGCCTCCTCTCCATTTACATTCTACTTCCTCTCAACATTTCTTTTTCTGTTCCAATGATCTGTTCATTTTTTCTCTCTCTCTCAACAAGTACTTCCCTCTTGGACTCAGACTCTAAACATTTTGGATTAACCATTGTTTTGCTTTCAACCCCAGAAAAAGCACAACCCTCTTCCAACCTTGACGGTCCCACAAACTACTGCCTTGTGTCTCCTTGGCCTTGCTGTGAAACTTCTAGAAAGAGTAGCCTGTACTTCTTGTTTCTACTTTCTGTCAACCACTCACTACTCCATATAACCCACTTTGGTTTCATTTTTCTATCACTAATCAAGGAACTGCTCTCTCAAAGGTCACCAAAGGTTTCTGTAATATGAGGTTCCCAGGATTCTCTATGTTGTTGCTCAGCCACTCTTAGCTGATGCTCCAGAACCCAAGACAACTGTTTGCAGTCCAATCCACTGCCCAGCCAGTAGGAAGGAGTAAGTTATACGAAAAGATGCTTCCCTTTCCTTGAAGAATACTTACTAGAAGTTATGCACACAACTTGAATGGTTTGAGTGCCATCACATGTCTAGACCTAGCCACGGGATGGTCGAAAGCATGGTTTTATGGTTGGTCAAATATCTAACTAAAATTGAAGGTTCTATTACTAAGGAAGAAGGAAAAACTGACATTTGGGCATTTTAAGTTCTGTGCATTAACTGTTAACCAAGTGTTTGTGTACACGTACGTGCACATACACACAAAACTAAAAAGTATGAAAGAATACATTTTTATTTTTTTATAACTTTGCAAAATTTTGGTCTATTTTGTGGTATTTACTGTTCAAAAATTATTGAAATTTTGAATTCTAGTATGTACTTCATGTTTTTTGTTTTATGAACATATAAAAAGATGACATATCTTTATTTTTTAATTAAAAGTAAATAAATACACACATATTTATTCTCATGGATATTATACATTTTACCTACCCAAGCTATGTTAAAAGTTAATTTTTTTAAAAGGTATTGTATTAATGACTAAAACATTCTTGAAATTTTTTCTAGATTTTTCTCTACATCTGCCAAAATTTTTGCAATATGAAAGTAATTCTTTTTCAAATCACAAAAACTCTTGACAATTATGTTGATATTAAGATCTTTATTTTCTATTCTCTAGTGATTTTCAAGTTATAACTTTTTCTATTCTACATGGTTATCTTTTGGCATACAAAGCTACATACTTAAAGCTACACATCTCTAATTCTCAGTAACTTTTGATTCTGACAATATTCGTAGTAAGGAATTTGATAAATTTAATTTCATCTACTCTTCTTTTGTTCTATTTCTTAATTGCTGTTGATAGGCCTGGGATAATACATACATTTAATTGTTACATGATTAATTTCATAATATACCATCATATTTTAAATAATGGTTTTAATTTATGCATATGTCTCTAACCCAGGTTTATAAGTATTATACATCACTGTATTCTTTATTAGTTTTAATGTTTACCTTGCATTCTTTTAGGTATGACTTTTCTATTCATAAATTGTGACTATAATTTTAAGTTTCTACCTTCATCAATTTAAGTACATCTTTATTTTGCTTTGTTTTGTTTTGGTAAAGGTGTGCAAGAGTTCTATTTTCTGACTGTTTGTATTTTGACAAATTTTTAATTGTCTTATACATAATACTACTCAATCAAGGTATGATATTCTTGCAATCGCCCCAGATACATTACTTTAAAAACTTAAAAGAATTGACTAGAATATTATCAGAGTCAACATGGACATTTTGCAAGGTAGTTGGTCCTGGTATGTGTGCATCAGTGGTGTTTCCTAAACCACAGGAAATGGTTTGTTGAGAAGTGTCACCTTAAAGCACTATAAATATAAAATGCTTTTTATTCTATTTGTGTTAATTTCCCTCCAAACTTTGCCTTAAACCATGCTATGGTAAATTTCCCATCTGTATCTTCTAACAATGTCTTGGGCAGATCCATAATATTTTTATTATTAAAAGGTATTCAGATTAAAGATTCAATCATAAATTGATTTAAATTAAATTACAAGTCTCTTTTTCCCAGCACAGTTTTGATTCATGGCACTAAGAATCTGTGTGAAGAAAGACCTGGTTATCTCATTTGAATATACTCTCCCTGCTTTGCTCTATGCATAGCTTCATGAACCAGCTATGCTGAAACTGCAGAGGGTGATTGTGGGCTTAAAATATTAGTAAATAAAATAAATAATAAAATACATACAAATGTTCTAATAAAAGAAAGAGTTTGGTGTGTTCTAGGAACTGTTAAAGTCCAGAGTGAATTGAGATATGTCAAGGAAGGGTCCAAAGGCATGAGACATGGCTGAAGGGTTAGGCAGTAGCCAGATCATGAAGGGTTCTGAAAGCCAGAGACTTGAGACTTTATTCTAACTGCAAGAGGAAACTATCAGAAACTTTAGAACAAAGGAAATACATAATCTGCTTTATATCTTTAAAAGGCATTTCTGACCACTATGAGAATGGTCTGGGAGAGGCAAGAGTAGAAAAAGGAAGACCAGTTAGGTGAAGATTATGGTGGTCCAGGCAAGAGACGCCAATGGCCTATATCAGGGTGGTATGTAGAGAGATGATGAAAAGGTCCCAAATAGTGCATAAAGTCTGAATATCCAGACAACAGGATTTGCTTATGAGTTAGACAAGGTGTGGGGGAGAGAGAGTAAAAAATGACTTAATATTTTTACCCTGAGCAATTGGGTAAACAGAGGTGCCACTGACAAATATAAGATATACTAGAAAAAGAATAAATATGATAGAAGTAAGGAATCAAAAATTCAGTTTTAGACACATTTGCTTGAGATGTCTATTTTATCAGAGTGGAAAGATTTGTAGGTTAATTGGATCTGTGGGTCTAAAGCTCCTGGAGGAGCTCTGAGAAGTAGCTATAAGTGCAGAACCATCAGGGTGTACATGGTACATGGGAAGGAATGGAGATGCCACCAAGTAAGTATGCATTTAGGAGCGAAGAGGGCCAAAGACTAAACTCTGTGAGGTCCCAACATTTCAAGATTGGGAAGATGAGGAGGAAGCAGCAAAGAAGACTGAGAAGGAATGACCAGTACTATAGGAGAACTGGTGTGATGACCTGGAAGCCAGACTTAAAAGGTAATTCAAGAATTTTGTCAATCTCTTCTTTAACTTCATTGGCTTTATCTCAGACTAGCAGTTTATTGAGAATACCAGTAGGAAAAAAAATTCTTCTGCTTCAATACCAAAGTGTGTATGCTTTTAGAAGTTTGCTTGTCCTTTGTACTTCCTGGTCAATGTTGCCTTTCCCTGTGTAATATTTTTTCAAGACTTCACATGCACATGTCCTCCTTTTCCACTTATAATGTAGTCACATGATATGCACATTTAACTTTTATGATTAGAATTACATGCAATTGAAGGAATCAAGAACATTACAATATTGTATGTGATTCCGCTGTCACTCCACTTAAAACATATGCCCAAGAAAAGGGGAAATAGTTATGCATCTGAGGTTCTTCTGGGATAATACACACAAACCAATAGATTTCAAACTTATGGATGGATTGTAGAATTTTTCAAGATAATTTCATTATAACTGATGTGCTGATATTAGAATCTAGCCTTATGTAAGATGTGATTCCATCCTACCTGAACCAGAATGGGGTGCAAACTATTCATATTAAGTTTGTCAACAGAAAGTAAGTATGGAACATTTTCAGTTCCAGTCCACTTGGGTCCTGACAGGCCTCCCACATGTTCCTCTTTTTGTCCAGCAGTGAAGCATCCTTTAGGCTCTGTATGACAAAAGTGAAGTTTTCCTCATTAAACATTCAGGCTTTATGACTATATTAGATTCCATGGACTTTCTCTGGTCTCAAATATAGTCAGAACATCTGCTGGTGGTCACTTTCTCACATACTATGTATCACTTTTATCAGAAATCCTCTATCTTCTTCAACAACAGTGTTTCTACTGAGAGGACCATAAGCTCACAACAGCACTGTTTAGTGGGAGTGAATCTGTATTTTTGTTTGTTTAATTTGTTTAACTTTTACTTTTTTAAAGAAAACTGACATTAAACAGCACTCATCATTTCTAGTTTTAGCAGCATAACAGAATTCCCATTTTTGTAGGGAAAAAGTAGTTAGGTAGTCATTTTAAAAATGTCACATGAGACAAGCACATAATGATTTTGTTATTGGCATGGCAAGTTGTGAGGCTTTGCTTCCATAGATGGATAAAGCTGGGCATTGCTCCTCTCCTTTCCATCACATTGCATCAGTATATCATATTAAGGGCCAAATAGCCATTGAGAAGAAAAGAAATAGAAGCCTTGAGGTTCTGAGTTATTAGAGAATGTCTGATGGCCTAACGTTATCCTGAAATAGGCCAACAGATAAGAAAAGAGACTTTCAGAAGAGTTGGATCCAAGCTCCAAATCAGAGCCTATGGTTATGGGGAGAGCTTCTTCTGGCAAAGCAGGTTCTGTGACCCCTCTTAGACCAGAATCCAGGCACTATGATGTGCTCTGGGGAAACCTTTTATCTTGGAATTTGTGTCTGGTTTGGTGTGAAGCAACCATGGATGAGCCTATGCCTGAGAGTAGAAGCACTTTCCTCTATACCCTGGATCCAGAGGTGGTGCCCTTCAGTAACTTGCCTTGGGGCTTCTCGAGAAGATAAGGTCTTGTCCGAGAATGCTTGGCTTCCTGTCTTAATTGCAACACCAGTGCAGTGGCAACCACACTGGAGAAAGGGTCTACTTCAGAGGAAATGGCAAAACTTTCTCTTTTCCTCCTCTATAAAGGGCTATTAATTACTACTGATCCCCTTCCAGTAAGAAAGCATTTTTTAGGTACCTCTGGAGGAAGAGCTTCAGTAGGACAAAAGCTTAGAGTCAGTATGATTTGGATATGAAGAGAAATGAGACCTGATTTTGCACCACAAGCTAGTGAAGAATTTTTATGTAAAATTCAGAGATTGCCCATGAAAGAAAGCTACCTTGTGACCCCAAATATGGTCATATTTTCTTTAACAATGAGGAGGTAGAGCTTACGGGAAACATACTGCTATTAAAAGTTAAGTCCAATATTCTGCCATTCAACTGATATCTTATTAAAAACATGTACCTGTGGCCAAGGAAGTAGGAGGAACGCTCTCAGCTGTCAAGCAGAGAAAGGAGTGCTGTACTGGGATCCAACCTGAAAGCCCTGCTCACTCAAATCCCTGGGCCACCAGGAGGGAGCTGCTCACATCCTCATCCTACATGACAATCAAAATCACACCACAGACTTCACTTTTCTCACTTCTCCTACACAAGGGCTCATGGTTAAGCATAAGCTAATAGAGGACAGGCTCTGTCACCCACAACATGCAAGATAAAATGTAGCATAGTCAGAAGAAATTATTTTAGGGCCTCTCCCTCAGAGTTTACACTGGTGATTCAATTCACCCCTTTATGGCTAAATGGATAAGAGCAGATCTGAGATCCTCAGATGGCCTAAGTTTTAATTCTGGCTTTGCTACTGACTTTATTTCTGCAATAGGTATACTATAAAAGTCTCTAGGCATATGGCTCCTAGAGGATGATATTCAACTCTAACTCACCTCACCAAATTATAAGGAACACCAAATTATATTTTGAAGTCTTTTGTGAAATTGAGTCAAAATTTGTGCCATTCTTCAACATGCCCAGCATCAGCCTCCTGATACTTTGTAAACAATCACTTTATAATTTGAAGTTTGCCTATACATACTTGCAGCAATATTTCTAAATCTTACACATTTTTACTAGTGTTTATAATTATGACCACTAGATCTTTCTCAGAATTAATTGTATTAAACTTCAATAATTCTCCCAAGTGATAAGTTTCTTAAATTGGCCAGCAAAATCTATCCTGTGCCTCATATAGTCCTCACAGTCTTTAATTCTGTCTTCAAGAAGATAATCATTGATCCCAAAGGCATTGTATATGTTTTACATTGGAACTGAAAAATACTTAGTACCAGTGAAGATGATTGAAATTCTAAGTAAAAATTAATAAACTTATGGCATTGAACTGCAGAAGAAAGAGGAAGAGAAGGAACAGAGGAAGAAAGAGAAGGAGAAGGAGGAGAAAGAGAAAGAAAAACTAATAAGTTACTCTCTGGACAAACAGCAAATTTAAAGCTTGAAGAAGAATATTTTATTTCTGTGCCTCAGTTTGCTTATCTGAGAAAGAGGGGTAACAGCTCATATCAACCTCACTTAGTAGAAATTTATATTTTTGCCCAGCTTATAGCTATAGTTAGTTTTCATTCACTAACTAGAAAACTATAAATCAGGAACATTACACATAGAAAATAAAATATAATAATTGGCCCCTGAATAATTCTACCTATAGATTAAGTGTGTTTGAGGGGTGTGTTTTTGTTTGTTTATCTGTCTCCAAAGAGGTCAGTAATGTTTGTTGATTGCAGTAATGTCTTGTGTTGTAAAACAGTAACCTCTTTATTATGGTATTCAAATATAGGATTACTAACTCCATAGAACTAATAAATTCATGAGAACTGGTTACTGAAGATTTAAGACTTAAATATTAAAGTTCCATGCAGTGATCAAATATCTTCAAAGAAATGGAAATACCTGAGAAGTACATAGCCATGTTTTTTTACCTTTATTTGAATATTAAAGGGATAGCTTATATATCCATTTAATTACATTCCCAGAGAGTTTACATATAAATCAAATAATAGATTATACATTGACTAGTGCACATTGGTTCCCAAAGTGAATATTAATATTGGATTACAATTCTTAAACTACAACCTATGCAGGCCAGACTTTAGAATTTTTTGTTTTCAGAAACGTAATGTGAGCACATTCTATATGTTGTGTAGCAATCCCATCGGGGGCTAGAGGAAGCACTCAAGCCCATTAAGTTTTCTACAGTGAAACATGTAATATTTACACTAAGTGGGACAAACGCTATTAAATAATCCCACATCAGTTCAAATAATTTACCAAAATTAACAGATTTTTGAAGTTTCACTTCACCCCAGAATCTAGAATTGTGGATAAGTGATTATGGACCTGTATTCTTTAAAGTATTTGGTATGCTCTGCAGCCACCTATAGAAAAGTCTTTGCAAATAGAATGAACATCTGTGGGAGAATATAATATCACATATAAATAATAATCATAGGCTCACATTTTCAGTAACTCACCAAATATATTAATCAAGGAACTTTCCTGACTAGGGTTCCAGGGTTCACAATACTGTCCAGATAGTGTTGCAAGAAAAGAGAAGATCCAGTTGAGAGCAGGAAGAGTAGTTGCCCACAAAGGAGAGAGAGGAGGACCTTCCAGAGAGAGAAGAGAAAACCACGTAAACATGTGCCGATCTCAGGAAATCATTTTATTTTTAAAAGAAATTCAATAATGGCCAGATTGGCAAAGAAATCACATAAGATAAGAACTGAAGCTTTCATTCAGATCTTGGGTAGCCTGGTCAGCACAAGGCTTTTCTCTGGCTCTCATACAAGCACCTAAACTTGAAAGGACCTGCCCTTGCTTAATGCTCTGCTGTCACGGTCTTGGATTCCTAATCAATGTTGAACAGGAACTTCCCCTCCCCCATTTTTATTTTTCACTGAGTCTGCAAATTATGTGGCTAGAGCTGTCCACAGGCAGGCCTGTCCTTGGAATAACACGGTGAACAATCATTGCTTTCTCTTTTTGCCTTAGTAGGAGAACTGGTTGATGTTCCAGGAGGAGTCAGTTTCACGGAAAGGCAAGGGCCTGCTCTGCTGAGTCTTCTCAGGTCTCCTCCTGGCACATGCAGCCTATACAAAAACTTGCAGATAAGTGATGCACCATGTACTTACTCTCTGTAGGAGGAGGAGACAATTTTTTTCCCTATAAACTCCCTATTGGCAATGGCATAGTGTAGGATGCTCAATTCTCTGAGAAAGAAGTAGTGATGGTGAGTACCTTTGGTAGTACAGCATAAGATGGGGATTTTGAAGGCACAATCTTCCCAAGATTTTTGGAGTTTCACTTCACCCCAGATTCTAGATTAACCTAAGCAGAGAGTAGTAATACTTTATATTTGGTTTATCTTCTACTGCTTACAAAGCAAGGTTTATAGACATTATTAGATTTCACTTACTCATTGACTCAATAAATACACACACCTTCGCTTACACACATATATATATCTCACGTAGCCAAAAACCCCTCCTTATAACACCCCCATATAAACACACACCCCACATACACACATATAGACCCATATACCCTTCCATATATATATTCCTCCACATATATACTGTGCCCCCATATATACACATACATACATACATACATACACACACATACACCCTATATACCCATGTATACTTTTATTACACATCTCTCCACATATACACTGTACCCTCATATAATACACCACATACACACATCCATATACACCCCACACATGTACCACACACATATACATGCCTTCCATATACACCTCTCCATATACACATACCCTTATACACACACACCCCTACATATGAACCACACATATAAAAATATATATACCACACACACATGCACCCATACACCCCTTCATATACAGACTCTCTGCTGCTCCTGCTCCAGCTGATTTCTCTTATATACACACACCCCTATATATGTGCCACACACACTATATATCATACTCACACACACATATTCTTATTTTGTATCAAGTACAAGCCAAAGGTTGAATTCTCTCCTACCTCATTAAAGAAATCTTTTCTCGCCCCTTTCTTACCAGTCACTATTTTGTTTTCTTCTTTCTTCTCACGAAAACTAATGACAGCTATTGTCTACTCCAAGCTTCCACTACCTTCATTTTAGTCCTGATCTTGTACTGTCTTCTGTCACCCTCCTCCCATTAACAAGGCACTCATCATGGTCTCTACTGGTACAGAGAAAACTTGCCTCTTACTCCTCAAGGCCAGAGTGCAGCCATGGAGATAACTGATTTATGAGCACTTTCCACAGCACTCCCTACCTGACCCGTTAGTTGAGTTTGGCACTGCTGACTGCTGCCTTACTTGGGCAGGCTCTCCTTTGTTTTCTATAACAGTTTCTTTCAGGATTTCCTCTTCTCTGGTACTGCTTTCAGTCTCCTTTGAAGATTCTTCTTCTTTTCACAATGATTGAGGTAACTCAGGATTTCCTCTTCTTTTTTTCACTGTACACATTCTTCCTGGGAAGTGGGATCAATACCTTCCTGTTGCTTTAATAGTCGTTTATGCTAATAGTGGTATGGAGAGTTGCAAAGAGCCTACCTAGCTTCTGGAATCATGGACATTCAGATTAGAATTCCAAAACTACTACCAGTTAGATTCATAACCTGGGACAATATATGTAATCCCTCAAGCCTGTTTTCACATTTATAAAATGGCAGTGGGGCTGGCAGGGGGAATCCTCCCTACCTGTTACAGTTATCGTGAAGATTCTTTCATTTATTCACCAAGATTTTTTGAGTAGCTATGTGCTATGTACTGGATGTATAGTGATAAACTAAAAAATTAAAAATCCTCATCCTTGTGGCCCTTCAATTATAGTGTGAGATAGATAATGAACAAATGAATCACTTGGTATGCTAGAGTGATGGGGCTCTGAAGAAGAATAAATCACCCAATGAATATGAAACAGTACTGTTCCTGGCACAGAGGAGGTGCTCAGAAAAGGTTTACCACCTCTTCTCCATCATCATCACCATCTCTCAGATCTCTGCTTCCAGCCTAGATATCTCTTTTGATGTCCACGGGGACCTCAAATTTAGTATGTCTGAACATATATTGATCGTATTTTGGTATCTCCCACATTTCCTTATTTTTTAACCCCCTCCTTGATCAATAGCACCAAAGTCTCAGCTGACAATGAGCGCTTCCACCTTGATATATATTTTGGCTCTTCTCTCTTCTCCAGCCCTGTTATCTTGATCTGAGTTAGACCTTCAACATTTCTCACCTGACCTACTGTGAGAGCTATTTGCCTTCTCCAGGCTGGTCTCCAATCTGTCTTCCAGACAACTGCTGTGATGGCATGTTGGTCTCTTGATTAAATTCATACAGTGGCTTTATGCCACCATCTGCAGGTATTGCCCAAGTTTCTTAACGCACCCACCACTCCAGACTCTCTACTGCTCCTGCCTCAGCTCATTTCTCACCCTTCTCCTTTTAACACTTTAGACTTCAAGACACTGAAGTACAAAGCCCTGACACTCACTAGAATGTCTTGCTCCTCTACCCTCTCAACTCCCACTCTAGAGCCCCATCACTCTAGCATACCAAGTGATTCATTTGTTCATTATCTATCTCACACTATAATTTTATCTCCCTGTTATGTCTTCCACACACCCTTTCATCTGGTTAATTACTACTTACCAACAGGGATTCAGGGAAGATATCATTCCTTTATGCATTTTCCTGGCCTCCACCCTATCCCTGCCTTCCTCCAACTGTTACTAGGTTGGGTATCCCTCGTAAGTCTTCCATGTACCATGCTCAAATCTCTGTCTCTTTTATTGAAATCACTAGGTTCCTTTCGATTTTTTGTGTCTGCTTCTACAAGATGCTACTGGAAGACAGGGATGAGTCTCACTTGTTTTTCCAGGTTCTTTCAGGAGCAACTCTATGCCTGCTCCACCCACAGGTTGTGTGCTCACTTGTCCTTCACAGTCTATAACTGTCAATCATGAATTTGCCACAGTCTGGATTTGTCAGTCTTAAAAAAAATACCATGTGGAAAATACCAATTGTTCAGTCTAAATTGGTATTTATGGAAAACTTACCTCAGACCTTACAAGGCCATTTCAGCACTGAAGATACCCAATTTATATTATTAAGCAGACCACTTAACATCGCAGGTTAATTCATATTTATAATAACTTTAATTTTTTTTTGCTAAGAATCATGGAGTAATTCTTGCATGTTCCTATGTAATCAGAGACCCCAGTGTGGATTTTATTAACTAAGAGGAATCTATAAGAAAAGAAACCATCAGAACGCTGAATGGCAATACATTTACTAATTGTTGAAATTTCTTTCCATTGAGCCCCCTATGCTTGCTTAAAGCACCTAGCATAGATCTTAGCATCTATGATAAAAACTAATTCTCTCTTTCTTTTCCTTTTCTTGTAATGTCTTCTCTCTTGAGTGCTAGTCTACTCCGATAACCATCTGGAAACTCATATTCTGTTATGTTCAAAACTGAACTAAGTTCCTACCTTGCCACCACTCATCTTTTTCCTTCTCCTAAATTCATATCTTGGTTGACAGCATTGGAATTTACACAGATGCCCCAAGTCAAACTTTCTCAATGACCATTAACTCTCCTTCAACACATCTAATCAGTCTTAGACTCCACTTTGCTTTCTTCAGTTGTACACAGTCTGGCTGATTGGGTTCAACAAAGCTTTGTGGAATGCCTGTGCTTATTAATTTGTACTCTCGTCTTCAATCCTACTGACTTCTAATTTTTTGCCTAAACTTCTTAAATGATTTTCCTGTACTAGGAATCTCTTTCCTCCAATAGACTTCAAACTGCTCTCAGATCCCAAGCCAATTGAGACTTTAAAGTCTTCAATATCATTGAAGATATTATTATCATTATCTGCAGAATAAGTGGAAATATGATAGCATCACATTTAAGAATTTTGCTCTGTGGGCCCAGTTCCATCCTTGCCCCTCACCTTATACCTCAAGGCACAGTTCCTGCTATGGCCAACTGTGGCTTTCTCTCAATGCATGATTTTACATATTCCCTTACTTTCCACTTACTGATTTTTTCCTTCTTTGTTCTTCTGCTACCTGTGTGCCCTGTCTGGAGAACCTCTCAAAATTCTGCCAAAACATCTTGTGGGATAAATATATGACTCTCTTCTCCTCCTTGCGTTCCCCCCTCATCTCCAGTCTCCCAACAGACGGTAACTTTCTTCAAACTCTTAGTAATTCTTACAATATTACATTTGTTTATGTTTTTATAGCACCCATTTCTGACTCTTAGTAATTCTTACAATATTACATTTGTTTATGTGTTTATAGCACCCACTAGACAAGAGCTCTCAGCAGACAGGGGTGGGATAATCTCCATTTTTTATCACAAGTAATTACAATAATAACTGACACATAATCAGCACTCAATAAATGTTTTTAAATAGTCAAATGATAAATATAGTGAAGTCATAAAAATGGAGCATTCATTCAAGATTTCTTATTTTGTAAGAAGAAATGTGAAGCTTAAAGGATAATGAGAAGCTCTCTTTTTTATTGCCAAGATGATCAGGTTCTTACAAGTATGACCATAAAATTTATTCTTTACATAATAGAGAATATTGACATCAGTTAGTAAATAATGACCTTAAAAAGAGATGCTCTCAATAGTTCTTCTGAGAGTTTACAGAACTGCTAAAGTAATGAAAAAGTCAAGTGTAGAGAACATGAAGAAGGTCTCTAGGCAGCTATGAGCAGTTATTTGGAGAAAAATATAAAAGTCTCCTTTTACTGGAGGTCATCGGTGGAAAAAAATAATAAAACACTGGCAATGAGAATAAGGGCAATAAAGAAGGATGAAGGAAGGGAAAGGACCAGTAAGGAAAACAAGTTTAGTTGTGATATTAGAAGAGATATAAATAAAATAAATATAAATAATCATGTGAATGGGCAATTATCATACTAAGATTTGCTTCCTCAAGAATATTTTTAAAACAATGAGAGAAACGTTAATAAGATTTTAAAATAAAATCAAGAATTTCCTGCCATTGACTGTGGTCATTGAAGAGCAGAAATTGAAATCCTCGTTTAAGATGAAAGTACTTAACTCAGATGTGAACATCAAATTTATCTAAGCACCTTATTCTCATGGGGAAAACCAAGTTGAATTGAGAAAGATGGGCAATGGAGACTGATGTTGACAAGTCATAAATCTCTAGATAGAATTATGAATAAAGTGATGCAGGCGTTAGACCTCCTAATTATAAAAGATATTATGAGAGAACAGTCCTAGGCATCCAACTTGCTGCACCTGAGATTCTCACAGCCACTTCCCCAGAACACTGACCTACTTCCAGAAGATCTACTTAGGTAAAGGCTCCACACCCTTTTCTGTCAGGTGTTAGAACTCCCATTCTCTTCTGACAAATATTTTCTTTTGACAAAAATTTCTTTTGACAAATATTTTGACAAATATTTGTAGTGGAGTGTTCGTCTCTTCAAGAACCATTGTGGTCCATTGAGACACTATTCTCCAGTAACACCACGTTTGAGGAACTGCACCACTAAGATCTGGGACCTCTTCTCCCTTTCTCACTCTCACTGTACACTGAGCAGTTACTACAAAACCAACAATGGCATCTGAATAGTAGCAAGAAATCACATCAGATTGGAAAGGGACATTTGTGCTCAAGAATGAAACTGTCATGGTAACAAAAGAAAGAACAGCAAAACTAGGCTAATAGATTTTTCAGATTTTCTAGTTATTACAGAGTTTGCAACATCTTAATTGTTCCTTCATTAATCAAAAAATTAAAGTCGTTGGTGAGGTTTATATCATATCTTATTTAGAGTTAAGATTTTACCCCCTTTAAAAATGTATCTTTTAACACAAATAAATAGGATAAAGTATTAATAACCCAGTGGAGACATATCCCAAAGCATACACTTTAGAGCCTCCTTTAGAAAATGATTCCAGACTCAGTTCTGTGACCATATCAAAGGAATGATCATAGAGAAATTAGTTGAATGCCGATCCCAAAATGTAAACATTTTTTTTCTTCATGTTATTAAAATGATTTAGGTTATGGAGATGTGTTAAAGCATCTTACTTTTCCTATGATTTAGTGCTTCACCCTTCACTTTACTAAATAAATTTGATATAATGTAAAGTAAACTGAAATAAAGCAGAAATTTTCATCATCAGCAATAAAGAAGACAGGAACTCTAGGTGACTCTCTTGTTACAAATTCTACATTTAAAAAAATTGGCATTTGGGGGCTGACAGGTTATAAAGATACCTCTAAAAGGAAAAAAATAACCAAGAGACAAGTCACTCTGAACTGGAAATTATCCTTTGACTCTGAAGCACTTTATAAAGCCTAAAAACTACAAAGAGGTAAGAGTCGACCCAGAGTAGAAGTGTCCTAGCTGAATTATGTGTAAATCTTCTCTGGAAATAATAATCCTCGATTTAGGCCTCAAGTTTTCCACAAACACACCAGTGAAAAGAAAAACTCAGGTGTGAAACTTGACAGAAATTGTATACAACATCAAGATATTTAAATGTCTATGGAGTTTAGATATTGGGATTATAAGATAGAATATATAAGTTGCACAAAATGCTTCAAAAAACTAAAAGGAATTGTTGAACTGCAAAACAAATGTGAAGTAACCATTCAAATTATAGCGCACAGAGACAAAGAGATGGAAAACATTGAGGTTTAGAGAACATAATGAGAAGGTCAAACAAATATTATATTAGATCCCAGAAGCCTAGAATAGAGAGAATGGAGAAAAGGTTATATGGAAAAGACACTGAGTGAGAACTGTTCCAGAGAGGATGAAAAATAAAATTCACACTGAGAAAAAGCACAATGAATTCCAAATAGCGAAAACAAAAATAATATACACTAGATATTTTACAGTGAAACTATAAAACATCAAAGGCTGGTAAATAACAATAACAATAATAACAGCAGCAGCAGCTAGAAAAGAAAAGGTGATTCATTTACTAAAGAAACTTAATTAAACTTTCAGTAGGCTTCTCATTGGTAATAATGGAAGCCAGAAGCCCACAGTGGAATAATGTCTTCAAAGTGTTGGTGGGTAGAGAGGAGGGTACAACTAGAATTATGTATTTAGAATGTCTATTTTTCAAGAAAGATTGAAGGAAAATTAAAGACATCAGCAATGTATGAGAAATTCAATTTCTCTACATTCTCACCAACACTTGTTTTCCATTTGTTCTAGTCTGGCCAGCCTAGTAAGTATATGTAGAATTTTTATCTTATTTTAGATTTATTTACCTTAAGAAAGAATAAACAAACCAGAATAAATGTACATGTCTATGTTACATCCAGAAAAAAAACCTTCCACAAAGTACTCCATCATCCTTCTAGCACTTACAGAGTTGGAGGAAAAACTCTGACCAGAACTTTAATTTTAGAGTGGAATGTATACATACATTCACATCAAAAAAATACCCAAAGATTGAGGGTATAATAAGGGAGGAGGGTAAAGTGTTGTTTTGTTAATGGAATACTTATATTAATATGTTTTCATATTTTATATCAGCGAAGACTAAAATATAATAAACAAATGAATTCCAAATTATTTAACCTTTTAAGAAATTAAGGAGCATACACATCCAGATACTTTCCTGTTTTCCCAACTTTATCATTAGGAAAGTGTTTTATAAGTACCTAGAGACAAAGAAGAGCAGGAATCCTACTCTGCATGTCCAACTCAGAAAACATGGGATTCCAAGTACAGCACTGTGACTAAATTTCTATAAATGACCCTAATAGACATTCTTGTAGAATTAATGGGAAAAAAATTAAGGTTCTTGGACACTAAAATGTATATTCCTGAATAAAAAGAAGTCTTTTCCTAACTTTGGAGTAGAGTAGCCAAGTAGAGAGAGAATACACCTTAAGATAGAAGAACCCCAGGGTTCCTGGACATTTTCTTTGGATCTATTAGAGGTGAAGGTAAAGGAGAGACTTGAGTTAGTTTCATTAAAATATCCTCTGGCTGTCCTGGAGGGAATTTGGCACAGTATGCTTCAGAGCAGTGCTATTACAGTAGAAATTACTACAATTTCCTTTGAAGAGACTGCATGCACACACCAAAAAATTTTATAATGTCAACACTGGTGTCAGAGAGAATTATATCATTAACAAGACTTGCAAGCTTGTTATAACCCTGCCAGGGAAACAACAGAGACTTGCAGGGAGTCTCAGTGAGGCTGCAAGGTGGGGCCTGGAAACACCAGATCAATAAGATGATTCCCTGGTCCTTGAACTCCCTCCTAAAGCTCTGAGTCTCAAGAAGCACCAGTGATGTTTGCATTACCATGTGACAGTTAGTTAGTTAATCCTTAACTTCTCACCTTCACTAAGGCTGGCCTTGCCTGAGAAGCAAGAGTTACAAATTTGTGGCTAAGAGATTTCAGCAGAGTCAGGATAGCATTATATAGATATGGATCAAAGGGCAGATTTCAGGTCAATGGGAAATTTATCACTTACTCTGTTAAAGCTTAAAAAGAAGAAAGAATAGTTACTTTTCTTTTTACTTTTTTCTTTCTATTGTTATTTTTTCTTACTTTAAAAGTTATCTGTGTATGTAAGAGTACACATGCACTCATACATTGCTATGAATAAATGTTTGTATCCCTTCAAAATTCATATGTTGAAGCCCTAATCCCCGATTTGATGATACTTGGAGGTAGGGCCTTTGGGAGGTAGTTAGATCATGAAGTCATGAAGGTGAAGTTCCCATGATGAAATTAACGCCCTTATAAGAAGAGGAAGAGACCAGCCTCTTCTCTCAGTCCATACTCACACACCAGGGAAAGGCATGTGAGTACACGACAGGAAGGTGACTGTCTAAAAGCCAGGAAAAAAAGTTCTCACCAGACACCAAAACTGTAATACCTTTATCTTGGACTTCTCAGCCTCCAGAGCTGTGAGAAATAAAATTTTTATTTAAGTCACCCAGTCAATACTATTTTGTTACAGCAGTTAGAACTAAGACATATATATAATATATAGTCACATATATTATATGTTATATATATATACATTATATATATTATTTTTGTAAAAATATATAGTCACCACCAAATCTTATCCAATCTCATACCCTTTCCAAAAGATAATTCTATGACCACTTTCTGCATACCCTTCTTGGACTTTTCTATATATTTCCATATATTTACATAGTGATTCCTGGCCACATTGCTTAATTTCCATGCCTCAGTTTTCTCATCTGTAATGTGGATATTAACAGTACATAGCTTATGGAACTATTGTGAGTTTTAAATGAGATGGTATATATAAATCTATTAGTACACTAACTGGAACTTAGGAAGTTTTTTTTTAATTCTTATATCTATATTTCTATAAATAGTTTGCTTTTGTATTGTTATTTACACAAATGGAATTATGTTTTATGTAACTTTGTGAAACATGCCTTTTTTATTTAGCGAGATATTTAAAATATGTTCTATGTCTAAATATATAGCTCTACTTCCTCCTTTATAATTACTGTACAATATTTCATAGTGTGAATATACCACAGATGAGTTAACTATGCCATTTTGTTAAGTTGCTATCAATTAGTCACAATGACAGATAGTGTTTCAATAAACCCTGCTGTGGAAATGTGTGAATTCTTTTCCAAAATAGATACATAGAATAAAAATTATTGTGTGGAAGGCTATAGTCATTACTAATTTAATAAACATTGTGATTAAAAAAAATCTAAACCAATTTATACAGGAAAAAAGAGTATCTTTCCCAATCTGTTCTTTTGTTTAGGGTATGTTTCTTTGTCACCTCATTTTGACTGACTCTGTTTCTATGTATTAGGTAAGACTACTATGTCTCTTGGGCTTGGGAGAGTGGTCTTATGTAGAAGGTATCTTGGGGCGCCCAGTCATGCAGTTTCCTTGGTCACTTGTGCCAGGTGCTCCAGGAATGTCCCTTGTGTGGGTTCTGTGTGCCCTCCTATTGTAGTTGAGCCTTGATTACTGCTAGCATGTCAGTGGGGGGAGGGTTACCCTAAGGCTAGCTGGCTGGCTGTACAGTGGACCACCTGTTGTGTGTAACTGATTCCCCGCCACAAAAAAAAAAAAAAAATCAGTCGTTTTAGCAGGGCTCTGGTACCAGTCAAGTCCATCCTTTGGGTGTGTTGTTTGTGGAGCTGGGCAGAGCTCTGATCTGGTCTGAAGTTAGCCACCAGGTATGTTGATTCTGGACCCTCTTAGGAGGGACTCTGGTGCAGGCCAAGGCCAGCCACTGCTTATGCTGAGCTTAGGGTTGCTTGGTAGAAGCTGCAAAGTAATCTGTGGTTGGTTACCACTTGTGCTGAACTTAAAAGTGCTTGGGAGAGGCTGCACTGTGAACCAAGGCTGACTACTACTAGAGCTGGGCTTGAGAACCTTCAGTGAGCACCACAGTGTGAACTGGGGCCAGCCACTACTTATTCCAGGTTTATGACTGCATAGTTGAAACTACATTCCAGGTCCAGACTGGCTGCCACTTGTGCCAGGCTTGGGGCCATTTGATGGCAATTACAACACAAGCTTGAGACTAGTCCCTGCTTGGGCTGGGCTTGGGGCCATTTAGCTTGAGATATAGGGCATGCCAAGTCCAACCACTACAGTTTGCAGTTTGTGACCTTTGAGATTTTAGAAAAGTCCACAGTGTGAGCTGAGGCAGGCCATTTGTGTGGAAAAGCCTCTGAAAGAGATTTGAACCAGCTGGAGAGCTGAATGGGGCTGGGTCTCAGGGAATCACCGGGGAGAGAGGCGGGGAGATATACAGTGTTAGCCAAATTAATGGAGACTCAGATATGGTGTGCATCTGTGCCTGTTGGCTGAGTAGAAGGAGGGCTCAACAAAAGAACAATGGTGACTGCCAGCACTTCTGTCCCCAAAAAAGCTGCCCTAACCTCTGCCCCTCTGCCCCCTGAAGCTAGTAAATATATATTTCCATGTGTCCCTAGCAGTTTTTGAGCTGCTACTCCTTCACTGGAACCTAGAGTGAGTGAGTTTGGGAGTAGGCAATTTTGTCTATGGGCCTTTTAAGAGCACCTGGGACACTGTGGTGGTCACTGAAGTGTCTCAAGCCCAGCAGCTCTTCATTTCATGGCTGTTTTTCACAGCCAGATGTTATACAGACTTCTCTTCCCAGCACTGGAGGCCTGGACTGGGAAGGCCAGTATGGGGCTGGGACTCTTCACTTCTCAGATGGAACCTCTGTGGCCAAGATGATCCTTCTTGATTTTTGATCACCACTTCATGGGCATGAAACCTTTTTGTTTAGCATTTCTCCCTCCTACTAGTCTTGACCTGGATTCTACTTTATATCCTCAGTTATAGGACTTCTGTTCAGCTAGTCATCAGGTAGCTCTCAATAATGGTTCTTCTATAATTTAGTAATTTTGATATGGTCATGGGAGGAGGTGATCACAGCATTTACCCACTCCGCCATCTTGACTAGAGATCTGTCTTTCCTACCCATATGACCTTGAGTTTTCCACTTTTATTTTCTTCAGGTCTAGAGAGTCAGTTTATAAAATTTAATGTAACCATGCAAACCTGATGGGCGACAATGTATATGGTCCATTTGTCACTGACACTTTTCACTCACACTGCATTTACAACAGTAACGTGGGGTCACATTCCTTCCCCCTTGGAGCCATAGCTCTTGGCATCTTCAAAAATTTCTATCTCAGAAAGAGAGCACAAATTAATATAGAATATAAAGTTAAAAATCATGTGGATTACTGAGAAAATTCCTTAAAAATTCCAGGAATAAAGAACATAGTTATAGCAACCAAGGTTATTACAAGAAAACAGAATAAAATCTACTGGGGGCACTTGAGTTGCCTTCTCACTCCTTTCTTCCACTCTTCCCTCACTCTTTTAGCAGCTGGTAAGATTCTTAACAGAATTGGATGACAGAAAGGAACATAGTCATCCATTTATACGTGCCTTCCACAAGCCTGCACCAACCTATCAGAATAAGAATGTCTTTCTAATACTGTGTTCAAAATCTCCAACCCCTGTTAAGAGCTCATTCTTATATTTAATAACTTTCAATGTAAGAAAGACATCCTTTTTCTAGAAAAAATTCAATTATGATGACCAAAGAGGCAAAGACCACAACACACTATTTCCTCAGGTAAAAGTCTTTTAAATGTTTAAAGATATTTATATTATTTCCGGTCAGACTTTCCTTCCCTAAATCTTATAATCTTTTCATTTTTTAAAACTCCTCAGTTCTTCTTTACACTCTTTATTTGAGTTCTTTTCAGGTTTTCTGTGTCTCCTTTGGTGTGGAACTAAGAATTTTAAAAGCATCCAATTAGATAGCAGTTTTATAAAAATGATGAGAATTTTTTTTTTTGCTTTGAAATACTTTAGGGAGTTTCAATAAGTTTTTAAAATTTAAAATGTGTTACCATACTTCTTGATTTATTAAAAACAATTTCAATTCTGAATAGTGTTCTATCACCACAGTCTTATACTACCTCCTGTAAGCCATATACTCCAAAAAAGTGTGACATAAAATAGTTGGGAAAGTGGAGAAAGAAATGAAGAAACACAGGCAATGATAAAGAGGCTGATATATTTTTTTTCTCAATGTCTCTCTGATTTAAGGTAGTTTATAATTAATAAATCACATGTTATATACTGACCCATTGATTATATAAAGCACAGTTTATAAGTTCAGCTTGGAGGCCACATCTGGAAATCTCATTGCTCAAATATAAATTTTCCTTCAACATTTTTCTGGCTTGTTTTTTTTTTTAATAGTCAAGGTGAGAGGTTTTTTGCACATACTTTAAGAATTAAGAGGTTAGCTGTGGTTATGCATTATGGTTTAGAACTATGGGTCTGTTGGGGTTTTGAGAGAAAGAGTCTAGAGGAAGGAATCCCTTTTCCTACCTAACTGAAATGTAAACTTTGAAATCCAGAGAGATAGCTAAAGAGATTAGATGAGACCAAAATGTTAGCTTTATCACTTTCATGTTAGGATATCATGATTTAAATATGGACAAGTGATCTTGCTAAGACTTCTTTCCTGCATAAGGCAGATATAGACAATTATAGGCCATCTTGGGTAAGAGCAAGTCTCCGCCATGGTAGCCCAGCCAATGTACACCTTCCTTAGAACAGGTCAGTCCCAAAGGAGGAAGAAGAAGGAATTCAACCAAGACTGAGAGGCCAGGAGTATAACTCAGTAAATTTCTTCACAGGCTAACAGGAGGAGTGCAAAGTATGTGTAATTGTTTATAATATCTGACTCACTGATTTTTATTGTGATAAAATACACATAACATAAAATTTATCATTTTACCAATTTTATTTTATATTACCTATTTTAAAGTGCATAATTTGGTGGCATTAAGTACATTCACAAAGTTGTGCAACCACTCATCATTGCTATCACCAAAACATTTTCATTACCCAAAAAGGAAATCCCCATACCCATTCAGGACTCACTCCTCATTATATTCTACTTTAATCCCCTGTCTATACAGATTTGTTTATTCTGAATATTTCATGTGAACTTTTATATTCTGGATATTTCACATAATATGTGGCCTTTTGTGTCTGGAGACACAAAACTGAGAACTATGTCTTCAAGGTTTATTCTTATTGTAGCACCTATCAGTACTTCATTTCTTTTTATGGCTGAATAATATTCCATTGCATGGATATACTACATTTTATTTATCCATTCACTTGATAAACATTTGGTTTGTTTCTGCCTTTTGCCCATTATAAACAGTACTGCTATGAATATTTGTGTACAAGTTTTTGTTTGAATACCTACTTTCAATTCTTTTGTGTAGATACCAAGAGTAGAATTACTGGGCTATAGAGTAATTCTATACTTATTTTTTTGAGAAATTACCGAACTGTTTTTCACAACAGCTGAACCACTTTACATTGTTACCAACAACATAAGATTGGCTCTGATTTCTCCCCAACGTTTGTTGTTTTCTTTCTTTAAAAAAGCAAACAAACAAACAAAAAACTGTAGCCTTTCTAGTGGGTATGAAGTAATATCTCATTGTAGTTTTGATTTGCATTTCCTTAATAACTAATGATGTTCAGTATTTTTCTATGTGTTTATTGGTCATTTAGATATCTTGTTTAAAAAAATGTTTTTCAAGTCTTTTGACTATTTTTATTGGAATATAATAGATAATTAGTTGCTCATATTTATAGTGTACAATTCAATGAGTTCTTTTTCAATTATAGTTGGTATACAATAATATATCAGTTTCAGTTGTAGAGTATAGTGATTAGAGATCTATATAATTCACAAAGTGATCACCCCAATAAATCTTTTACCCCTCTTCCCTCTTACATATATTATTACAATATTATTGACTATATTCCTTATGCTACACTTTAAATCTCTATTACTACATTTGTGCTTCTTAATCTCTTTGCCCTTTTTTGGGGACTCTCCTAACCCCTCTCCCATTAGTAACCCTCAAATTAGTCTCTGTGTCTATGGTTTGTTTCCATGTTTATTGCTATTGTTGTTGTTTATTTTGTTCTTTATATTCCATACGTACATGAAATCATATGGCATTTGTCTTTCTCTATCTGACTTACTCTATTCAGCACATTACCCTCTAAGACCATAATGCAATATCTTTTCCCATCCCCTTACTTTTAGTCTGTGCGTGCCTTTTAATCTGAAGTGAGTCTCTTGTAGGCAGCATACATAAAGGTTTTGTTTTCTTATCCATTCAGCGACCCTCTCTATTGACTGGAGCACTTAATTCTTTTTCATTTGAAGTATTTGTTAATATATGTGTAATTATTGCCATTCTTTATTCACATTTTTGCTACATATTCTTTCTTCTTCTCTAAGAAGATCCTCCAGCATTTCCTGTAATGCTACCTTGGTGATTATGAACTCTCTGAGCTTTTTCTTGTCTGGGAAGCTCTTTCTTTGTCCTTCATTTCTAAACGATAGCTTTGCTGGATAAGATAACCTTGATTGTAGATCCTGGGTTTTTATCACTTTTATTATTTTTTAATTGGGTTGTATTTTTGTTGTTGTGTTGTAAATGTTCTTTATATATTCTAGTTACTAGACCCTTATCAGATTTATAAATACATCCTTAGATTCTGTGGGTTTTCTTTTCACTCTTTTGATTGTGTCTTTTAATGTACTAATTTTTTTCATTTTGATGATGTCTAACTTATCTATTTTTTCTTTTGTTGTTTGTGTTTCTGGTGTCATAGCTAATAACTTGTTTATTTTTTTAAATCCACATTTAAAATTTTTTTCATTGTCATATATTTGCTCACATTATCCCCTGTGACTCTCTCATATCCCCTCCACAAATCCACATTGTACCCAACATTTTGGGCTAAGTACAGAGTCAGCTGTTCTCAATGGCACCTTCTTATGCTGTTCCAGGCCTCAGCTGTCTTTCCCTCCTTCCTCTGTACAATTCACATAACAATTAGTCATGCCCTGTCTCCACAGAGATCCTACTGCCTATGTTTTTATTTAGCTTTTTAAACGCTACTTAACTCCCGGTAACTCCTTCAAGGCTGGGATGGAATCTTATCTAATTGTTTTTAGTTTCGTGTCAGGGCCTCAGACAGAGTGACCCTCAGAAAAGACTTCTTTTATTTCTCTATTTTAGCATTGACCTTCGGTTCTCTAAAACAAGAGAGTTAGGAGAACAAAACTGGGTATGAACTCTAGCTCTGTCCCTTACCACTCGACAAATTTCCAACTTCTCAGAGCCTCAGTTTCCTCTCCTGTAAATTGGGGATAATAGTACCTACCTCCTACAGCTATTATGAGGATGATATAATTGAATGTAGGTGAAGTGCTAGAACATTACTGTAGCACACTGTGAGCATTATCTACACATTAGCTATTTTTTATTGTTATATATTATTATTATTATTATTATTATTATTATTATTATTATTACAACCGTGTGAGGATGTTCTAAGGTGCTTTTGTTAAAATACAGCAGTAAATTTCATCATTTTAGACCACATACTAATATTGTGGATAGTTTCATTTGATGACATACTCAGGTTTTGGCTTACTTTTATTCATCCATTATATATAAATATGTATGTATATAATCACCTACCAACATGTGGACTGACAACAGTGAATAAGATATAAGATAGGCAGGGCTCATATGCAAACAAGTCACGCTCATCTAACAGGGAGAATGGATATTAAACCAATTATTACAGGTGCAGTAGCTTTTGTGAGCAGAGAAATAGCAAGTGGTATGAAGAGCAAAACAGAGGAACCTACCTAACCTAATCCAAAGGGTCTGGATCTAACCTTTAATCTTCAAAATTCATCATAAAATTCTCATGACAATAAATGGCCAATGAATACTGGTAGAAAAACTCATCTTTGAAAATCTTAAATGATTGAAATAAATTGACCAAAACTGGAGACAGTAACAATTCCAACAGCTTTTTCATTCTTGTCGGTAAAATTTATATGCAGAGAAAGAGTTAATGAGAACACAGCCCTCACTCACCATGACATGTCAACCACCCCTAATCATGTACTCACCAACTTGTCACTCATAAGGTGTCAAGAATGTGGCAACTGCAGTATTTGCTATATATTCTAGAAGATACCTATAAACATCAAAAAAACAGGGAATTCCATCCTGAGTGGCTATCAAGTATAATGTTGTGGGTAACTTGGTGCCCTCCAGCAGCTGTGTTCAGTACCCTGAAGCTTAACTCCAGCCTAAGCTCTCATTACAGATGTCTGGCCCCCTCTGGGGTTACCTCAGGGCACTTGCCAGCATGAAGGAGAATTAAGTGGAGGTATCAGAGGAGCAGCAGGAAGAGAGGAGGTGAGCTCTGTTGGGTTGCCTCCCAGAAATAACTATAGACCAGCTTTCTGCTCTTGACGCTGAAATCCTCACTTCTAAAGGGATTTGAAACTCCTGGCCTCCCAGTGAGTTCCTGATTCACTTCTGGATACTTCACTATTACCTGACAAACTTGCTATGACACCTGGCACTGGATCCCAAACGAAATATTTTTCAAAGTTACAGAAGATTCCACTACCTTTTCCTACTATATAACATTTCAAAATGTCAGCACTTTTCTAGCTAGACTTTGGCCTAGAAATTGAAGTTCACACATGTTATGGGAATGGCTGTTGGTTTAATAATTTCAGTTCTACTAGAAATACCAACATTGTTTGGGCCTAGTTCAAATCATAATAATATGTTGGGCTTGTTTTTGACATTCCATCTGAGACTCTCCAAAAGTCTATGGAAAATCTAAACTCACTGATCCTCTCCATGCCCTTAGGAAGGAAAAGTAAGCTTTGAATTCTCCTCTCCCAGTTATAAATATAAAAGTAGATACAGAAAGAGAAAAATATATGGTTGCGTGGTCAAGACTCTTCCATTGCTAGGAGCAGGAGACAAACATGGTTGAATGTAGAAGGAGAGTGATGAGGAATAAAGTCAGACAATAGGTAGAGCTAGACCCTACAGGGCCTGGGGGATTGGGTTAGCAGCCTTGCCCTTAGAGCAAAGATAATGAAGGGATTTAAGCAGAGGTTTGGCTAAGGATAATTTATTCAAATCACATATTTAAGTGATCATTGCTCTGTGGAGAATAAACTGAAGAGGGAGTCTGAGTAGAGGAAAACTAGTAAGGAGGCCCCTGTGGTTGCCTGAACAAGAGGCGTTGGTGCCCTTGGCTATGGCAGTGGGTGTGCATATGGAAAGAACTCAGTAGATTTCAGAAGACAAGTCCATAGGGCTTGATGATGGCTTAGAAGGAGAGGGAAAAGATAGTGTCAAGGATGACATTTAATGGCTGGGAGAGTAAAATGTAGCAATGAAAGGCAAGAGATATAGGGAGATTGCCACAGGGTGTGGTGCCATAGAAGTCCAAGGATAGAAATGGAATATTCTTCTAGGAGGTCATAATATTAAAAGCTGACTACTTCCTAAATACCTTGTAGGTGACATCTCACCACCATGCCCTAATATTAAATCAACTGAAATTCATATAATAATAAGTTACCTTTTAAAGAGTCCCAGTTAGATACCAGGTAATATACAGCTGATGTTACCTGCATTACTTACTTTAATATTCTAAAAAACAAACAGCTGTCCAGGCAGTTTTGACTGTTGATCTCACTTTCAGAGGAGTAAACTGAGGCTTTAAGGGCATATAAGTTGCAGAAAGTCTCTCAGCTAGTCAAAACAGTGCCTGGCCCCTAATCTAGATCTTTCTGACTCCAAAGCCCAAACTCATAACCACAATGTTTGCTGCTCCTTCATAAACAGTCTTAACAAGAAATGCCTAAGAGTTATATTGAAATAAATAATTTAGCTTAACAGAGGGAAAGAAATATAATAAATCGTATTTCCAAAACAGCCAGGAACTTTGCAAATGTGCATTATTGGTCACTAAGGGTCTGGATGACATACTATGCCTGGATCAGCACACTATCATGTGCTGTTTATTAGAAAAATAGTTCACATCACATCTTGCTGATTGGTGTGTTTGTAGCATCTGAGTTGTTAAGGACTGTGCACATGCCCATGTTAACAAATGGAAAAGTCATGATCTGCCTGATTGATTGAAAGAGAACAACTTATTTTTCTCCAAAATGAAATATTATTAGATTTTGAAGTGCATTAACATAAGGAAAATGCATTTCCTCAAATGCTTTTTGCAGCCTCTACATGTGTTGAACATATGATAGAGCCCCCAGGTAGCTCTAGCCCTCATTTTTGGTTAGTTTCTGAGAAGTTTTGCTTAAGGAAATATGAACTCCAAGGTGTTTGTACTGAAAACCACAGAAAGCACGAACAAAATAATACAGTGGAGGAAATGAAGGTTAAACAGGATGATAACAAAATGAAAAAGGAAACCAGTTATTGAGGCAGAAACATTGAATTGCGGGAAGACATGCATAACAGGGAAAGACAGGCCTTTTCTCAATCTTTGCTATCAACAAGTATTTTAAGATTTGTGTTGCTGAATGCTAATAGAATGCCTTCCTTCACTGATTTACAGATTAAGATTTTTTGCCAGAGAGACTACAACATGGGAAGGAGAGGAAAGGATGATGATTGTGGGGATTAATATGGGTATTTTTATGACAGGCTAGAGTAGTAATAGATTTTAAATAACAAGAGCCTTGATTTTGTTTCTAATTTTGCAAAACTGTAAGTCAGTTAAATTAATAATTCTCTTTTAGGTGATAGTAAGGGAACAAAGTGGTAAGAATGTAAGCCACTTTGCTATAGGCCAGGGGAAGGAAATTGGCCTTAAGTTTTGCTTTCAGTAATTAACAAGGCATCTAAATTTACCCCATCTTCCAATTATTGAACTAAAACTTCCTGTTGTTATAATGAGTGCTACAATTTTAGTTTAAAGAGGACACTGTCCTCATCATTTTGTCCTTATCTACTGCATGGCTTTCTCTCCTACATGGTGGCATGTTGAGATGGAAAGGATTTTGACTACATTAGGTTTCCCATCTGGTGGAGTCATTGAGCACACTACATACCCAGACAGAAATCAGCCTCACTAAGCCAAGCATTGCAAAGGATGCTACTCTCTTTGGTTTTGCCTGCTCTGTACAATAGATACAGTAGACTGGGAATCAGTCTACTGATTCAAGTATTTGTACATGACAGAACTTAGAAAATAGATCCTAAACTCTGTATAATGAGAATTATAGCTATTTCTCAATCTACTCAAGATTTATATAAATACATAAAAGCTATAATTTATATATGTATATAACTTATATACATATAATTTACACACTAAAATTTATCTATATAAAGGAATAAAGTGAGGAAGAAATTACTCTCAAAAATATAAATGCAGTAGTTTCTGAGATTTTGCTCTCTGAACGCATATATTTTTCCAGTGTTTTTTATTTTTTTAAATCTTAAGGGAAATCAAACAAGAAAAATACCAGTTAACATTGGTAGGGGGAACCACAGATGAAAAGAAGCAGGAGAATATCACATTTCCTGGTAGAATGAAGATTCCTAGCTACACCAAAAACAATGAACACAGGCTGTCCTTGGCCCTGTGCTGCATCTTAAAGAAGGCCCTGGAACAGCAGTATCTGTCAGTGATTGACACAGAAGGGCTTCCTGTGCTATCCTTGAATATAGCAGAGGCTTCTTCAGCAAGAATTTTTATTAATGAATGGAGAACAACATCCAAATTTTTTTGCTAACACTTTCTCTACCTCTAAGTGACATTATTCATGTTGATTCTATTAACCTGTTCTTTTTAATATTTGATTTTGCATAAAATAGTTGATATGGCAAGAAAAAACATTTTTGGCAACTAATATACATTTTTTATTTTAAAAATTATTTTAAGTGTTTTTTAATCATTACTTTTCAGTTTTCTTGTGCAACAAAGTTTTATAGTTATATCTAGTGAACTCTGACAGATACAGTGGTTTCCAATATCAGTTTCCAATTCTGTTACACTAAGGAAATGGTACTATAAGCAGAGATTAGAGAGCAGTGCTCATTTAGTCTAGACACTGTATCATCTGTTATTCATGACTGTTGAGACTGGTGTTCTAGGAGGTCTACTCTTGCTTCAGAGACGAAATGACAATCTCTTGCTTAAAGAGGTATCTTTTTTAATGGACTATCTTACTTAATGGAGTATCTTTGTTGATCTCCACCATATTTTGTCAATTTTAACATTAATTTTTCTGTGCTATGGATTTCTAAGTCTAGCTTGAGACATCTAAGTCTGATTTTTCTCCCTGGGCTTGAAGTTTTCATTATAGGATGGGAAACAATTACAAAGTACACTGTACAGGTGCAATAAGTTACTGCTTGGAGTCATAACTACAAACAGGTCCTTTATTGAACAGAAACATGTGGCCAAACATCATTTGTATAACAATAAACAGCATTTCTGTTTCTCCTCTTCCTCAAACAGTAGTTCAAGTGTACAACTGCTTAATCACTTCACACTCAATATTACATATTACACCATACTAACCACCTCCTTTTAGTTTCATCCAAAGTAGTACCAATTACAGGAACATTCCATCTTGCCTTTTCATATAGCATTCCCAAGAATATAGCACTTCCATTTAAAAAGACAAACAAGACTGGTCTCCGAGATTCTTTGAATGGCAGACCTGGCACAATTCCTTCGCAAGGAAGCTGTCAGCTTTTAACTGAACATCATCCTTGAAGTCATTTATAACTCTGCCATGAAAAAAAAAAAACCTGTCCCTCCAGCTAAAACTTGCATTTCTTGCAAGTTTTATGATAAATACACATGGGCAAAGATTAGAGCATACTCATGAGCACATGTATGCTTGCACACATTCCTGTGCATACACAGATACAAATCTATCCCCTTCAACACTCCTCATCCTTATTCTCCAGTAGGAAAAAGAAAAATGAATTTTTCAGAATTTTATAAGATAGTTTTAAGTAGGTGGAGGTCATAAGCCACATTAAGAACTTCCCTTGGCACTGAGTCTAAGTGCCATTGCTAGCACCTCTATTTGGGATGGCATATGCTCACTCATTCTTTGAGTTTGATGCTATCATATTCAATCAATTCTAATTCCATTAAATGCAAAAAATAAGGCAACTTCTCATCCCAAAATATCTAGTCTCTTGTGTTTAGCCACATATGATGAGATATTTCCCTGGCCCTGTTAACTTTTGATGGTAACCTTCTCAGTAAGCCTTCTTGCACCTATTTACCCTTGCTGCTCTAATAATATATATATATATATATATATATATATATATATATATATATATATATATATAATTTATTATATTAAGAAGCTCAGGCTTTCCAGACTTGCAAAAAGCACAGCTCTGGTCTTTAAATTGGTTTCAGGGTTTCTGGGCTTCAATTAGGACTGGATACATCCTGCAAGAAGCCAAGTATTAGATTGAAGTCTTCAGTAAGATGTGGAGAGAGAGCCCACTAGCCCACTTCTTGTGCAGAGTTCAGGGACTTTGAATGGCAAATGCAGAGGGAAAGGCAGCATTCTATAATGTACACAAGTAAGGCAAGGAAAGAAAGTTAAGAGCTCTTGGAGGGTGATATAAATTACATGGGGACAGTGAGCCACTACTCTAAGGCAGGTTTCCTCAACCACCAGGATACAAACCAGTACTAGTCCGTGGCCTGTTAGAAGCCAGGCCACACAGTGGGAGGTGAGCGGCAGGCTAGTGAGCAAAGCTTCATCTGTACTTGCAGCTGCTCCCCAGCACTAGAATCACCACCTCATCTCCACCTCAGATCATCAGGCATTAGATTCTCATAGGAACACCATTCCCGGGTGCCAAAATGTTTGAGGACCACTGCTTTAAGGACATAGGTGACTCCCTGTAAAGTAGGGAGTTGAGTCAACTAAACTAACTCATTCAGATCAAGTGCTTGACACTATCTGGCAGGAAACAAATAAAATTCATTTTCCATTGATTTACTAGGTAATCCACTGAGAGAACCTAATTAATGACAAACATTTTTGTCATCATAGACCTAAATACTTAGGTTCATCACTCTGCAAAAAAAAAAAAAAAAATTCCATACCCCTCCCATATTTCTTTTCTTTAGTCTTGCTTGATCATCATTCCAAATCAAAAGTGAAAAGCCCAAGATCAGGCCTGCCATTGCCAGCACCCCCATTTTATTTGATTGCTTTATCTTATCATAAGAGTTTCACTCTTAACCTAGGGAAGGTGAACTAATTCTTACACTCTATTTTACTATTTCATGGTCACTGCCACTGGGGTGCAGGGGCACTACATTATAAAGCTAATGGATTTCAAATAATATTATAGTTATCAGAAGACTGTATTAAACTTCAGGAGTTGGCAGAACATTATATCAGTTACCCAGGTCCTTTGGCTAAAAGGGAGAAGAGGTTAAAAACAAATTAGAAAATCATAACTATTTATAGCATATAAAATACATATTTGTGTCTGCAGTGCTAAGCATCTTTACCCCTCTCAAGAATTCTGGAGGGGAAAAAGGATTTTACAAGAGCCTAATTTAGTAGTTAGTGCTGACTCAAGGCATTTAATTTTAACCATCTTTTCCAACACCTCCATTTATGAAATGGGAAAGCACATCTAATGCCATATTCACTTCATAAATATTTCACCCTATGCCATCTAATAGTACACAGGGTTATTTTTCATGTTCATGCCACTAGTTCTTATAATATGTGTGGAATTCCATAGTGCATAGGAAGGTAAAATTTGGAAAGGAACCCATTTCTCTATTTTAGTTTATTCAATATCTTTAGTGGAAGTGTATTTTGTTCCACATAAATTAAGGTGCCCTTTGCATGTGGCATATAAGGTGACAGGTCTTCACTCACTTAGAGCTCAACAAAATGAAAAAAAAAAATAATAGAATAAAAGTATGTCCACAGAAATAACATTTATAATCCCATCTCTCCTAGGCCTAATGCAGGACAAGTAGGGTGTAACTAAGGTAGCTACAAATGAAATACTAAGCCAAATGGAGATATCCAGTGTAAAGTCTAAGGACTAAAATTTAGCAATGTTGACCTAGGGAAGGCATTCACAGGATCATACTTTTTTATGGGCAGAAATATCAGGTGTCACCTGGTGATAAGTGTTCTTGGGATGCTTTTAATCTTATCAGGCGCCTGACACAGACAATAAGATATTCTTTCTCAGGATCTCTAATATTTTAAGCATTTATCTCAGTACGTAACAGCACTTATTACTGCTATTAGCTAATAAATCCAGGTGCAATATATTCTTAGAGCCATATTACCCTTAATAACAAGTCTCATAAATTTTTAATCTAAAATATTTTCTTGGTGATTATAATTTTGAGCCAATTTCTTATGAGATTAGAATATGTAGTCATGTTTTTAAATTCAATATGTGACAGAAGGACTTGGAAGAGAGGTAACTGTTCAACCATTTTTCATGCTTTTCACTTGGGCTTGCATTACTAGAAATACCTTCAATTCATGATGTCTTTGCAGGAATTTCTTCTAAAGATACTTGTATATTTAGTTTAAACTCAATACCATAATAAAATATAATGTAATAAAATAAGATTATAAATGTAAGTTTCAGTGAGAGCAAATTACTGAGGTCTTACCAGTTTTCCCTCTGATCTCACAATTATACTTGGAGAGGGTGACACAAGCCTCTGACATACACACTCCTGAGGCTGTACATATAAGTTAGTAAAGCGTCATTTCTTTCTTACTTTTATATTAAAATGGAAACAGAAATTTCCAGTCTTGCCTTCCCAAAACTCAATGGTTAGTCTTGTGTATGTATCAGGAGGTGCATCCTTTCAACAACAAACACAAGTCTTTCTTCCATAAATGATAGATCCTCTACAGTAAATTAACAAATCTTCCCATAAGACAACATGCTAATGAGGGATATAAAATAATCTAAACAAAGTGATGGTTAGGTCTCTCATCATTATAAAATAGTAAATTATTCCCACAGAGACAAAGACAAATTTCCAGATGTGAAGAGCAGACCTTCATCCAGGGGCACAATGTGAAGATCAAGTGTGTGCTGGTTGCTTAAATGCAAACTAGTGTTCCCAGGGCCCATCAGGTCATCACACTTTAAAATGCAACCAGCCACTTTGTCCTTTGCTTGTGCCATGTGACAGGATCTTCCATCCATTAGTTGTAAAATGGATCTTTATAGTTGGTACGTGGTGGTTGATTGTCTCTGCTTAATGTTTTACTAGCATTTTTGGAGAGTGCCATGAAGATAGGAAACTTGTACCTCAGTCTCATCAGACCAGTCACTGTTTTCTGAATTAGCTTATATTTCATTTAGCCATCTGAAGAGAGAGTCCATGTCCTCTTCTTCCTGTGTGACATCTCCAACCACTAGGTAGTTCAAAGGGAGTCTTAGCCAGGAAGCCTTTCTTATCTCTCATAAAATAATTTCTCCCTCTTCTATACTTTTGTAGTTCTTTATATCCAGTATAGCTTTTATTACCTTTCTGTGAGCTTCTTTTTCCTCTTTCAAAGCTAAATTCCTTGAAAGCAAGGGCATGCTTTATATTCTTTCAAACACAAGGTGTGGTATCTTGAAAAGCAGGCACTTAGTGGTTGCGTGTACAGATGTATTATGCTGACCCTTATGCTTTGAGTTTCTGGGCACAGTATTCTACTACTTTCTTTCCAGACAGTAGTTTAAACAGCTAATATTTTGATAAATACTATAGAAGATAAAATTGTTAAATATGTAACAAAGTATCCAAGATAAGAGTCTACATAAACTTAATGAATTATCTGTGTAGATTTAAATTACTTAAATTATAGCCATATTTTCCAAAAAAGACAATTTCATAACTTCAAAAGAAAACTCCTGCAAAACATGTTTTTAGAAGTCACCCCAAATACTTTGGGATCAAAATAGACCTTGCAAAACAACTATTCTGATGAGCAAAGAATCAGCTAATCAGAACTATCGGATTGCCTGTGAAATAACAGGGTCTTACAACCTAATGAAAAAAAATTTGCAGTGTCTGTTGCATGTGATGGAAATTAAGTTCAAAAAGTTCAAGCAAAGCAGAATGATCTCCAGTGTCTACTTTCCTCAGTTTTTGAGTATTCCTGTAATTCTACTACTATATGACACAGTTTGGTGTATAAGAACAGCAGCACATGGTCAATACCACCTAAGGCCATGGCCATCAGAAGTGAATCAGTCTTGCTGGCTAGTCAACAAGTCTTGGTTGGGAGCCTGGAGGCCAAAAGTCAGTGACTAACTACATGGCTGATTTACCACATAACCTTGAGCAAACTTCACTCTTGTGTTCTTCACGGTCTCCATTGTTCAAAGGAAGGGAATAATCACTGCTTCAGATGGAGGGCGGGAGAGGAATAGGAAAATATTAGTAAGAGCATCAGTAATCTCTACTAGAAAAGTATGATTAAAAGATAATTATAAGCATTTCCAGTTGAGATGACAGAATACATAAATGCTGTGCTCACCAACTAAATTATAGAACAATCAATCTGGAGAACCATCTGAAGACTAACTGAACAGAATTCCTATAACTAAGGATATAAAGAAGAAAACACAACGAGACTGGTAGGAGGGGCAGAGACAGGAATCAAGCTGACTCCACATTCACATGTGGTGGATGAGTATTGGGAGGGATATCTCGGTTGCAGAGGTCCCCCCGAGGAGTAAGGGGTCTCAGCCTCACACCAGGCTCCCCAGCCCAGGAATCCAGTGCCAGGAAGAGGAGCACCCACAACATCCAGCTGTGAAAATCAATGATGATTCTGTCCATTGGGTGGGATGGAATGTTACTGGAAACCCAGGTTTTCTCTTGAAGGGCCCATGCACAGACTCACTCACAGGTGCTCACCCTGGGCTCCGGCAGAGAAATAATTACTCAAGGGGCACTAGAGATATATATAGAGAAATTGAATTGTGTGTCTTCAGGCCGAAGACTGGAGGGAAAGCTGCTATTGTCCATGTGTTGTGCTCTCCACCCACACAGCCAGCAGGTGGGTGCCATCTTTCCTATGTTGAGTCCTCCCCCCAACACAGCCAAATCTGAATCTGCATTAGCCTGGTGAACACAATCTGTCCCATTCTGATGACTCCCTGACACCCCACCTCACTCAACTCACGAAGACCTTTTAATTAGTGGGCACCCAGCCTTGGCCTATGGACCACTAGAGACTCTTTTGGCAGCAAGCAGCCAGCCTCAGCTTCCTTACTGCCTGAGGCTTTTTCAGTGACAGGCAGACAGCCTTGGCCTGGACACTGACAGAGGCTCTTTCAGTGGCAGGCTGCTGGCTTCGAACCACACTGCAGTCTTTCTTAAAAACTCTCAAATGTCCAAAGGCCCAGGCAGGTAGTAGTTTGCCTTGATGTGCCATGTGCTTCCTATTAAGTGGCCCAGGCTTGGCACTAGCACCAACTCTGCATAAATGAGTAAACATTACTCTCCCCACCCCAGTGATTCCCTGAGATTTCACCTCACCTAACTCGCATACCACCTGAGGTTTTTTTAGCTGTTGAGCAGTATAAATAGCTAGCAGGTAGCAGAAAACCTCAGGGTCCCCTGTGCCTTTGGCTGAGCAGCCCCAGACCTGGTATTAGTGACAGCAAGCCTCAGATTGCAGCGTAGTCTTTCTCACATGCCTCCAGGCCCAACATAGGTGGCTACCAACAACAGATTACCTTGTAGCTTTTACAAGGTAGACCTAAGCCAGTCGTAGGCAGCAGGTGAACTTGGCCTATACCAAAGCTCTTCCCAAGAGGCCCCAGAACCAGCACACCAGTGGCCAACATCAGACCACAACAGAGCACCACCCAGTTAGCTCTACAAGTGGCATACCCAAAGGGTGGTCTCTGTAGGCACCAAAGCTCTCTGGGGCAATTCCCACTTTATGGGGTCAGCCCCCACACAGTAGCTCATACACATTAGTCATGTCCAGTCCTCATAGCCAGTCAGCCTATGGGTCAATCTTATCCACTGACAAGCCAATAACAATCAATAGCTCCACTACAAGAGGAGGGCACACAAAATCCACACAAGGGACACTCCTGGAGCACTCATCTCAGGTGATCAGGGAATCTGGGCCACTGCACCCCACAGGATACCTACTACATAAGGCCACCTTGTCAAGACTGAGACATGTAGTAGATTTACCCAATAAATAGAAAGAAGAAAAAAAAAAACAGGGAAGCAGCCAAAATGAGGAGATAAAAATATATCCCAAATGAAAGAACAGAAGAAAACTCCAGAAAAAGAACTAAACAAAATTGAGGCAAGTAATCTACTAGATGCAGAGTTCAAAAACTAGTTTTAAGGATGCTCAAAAAACTTAGTGAGAACTTCAACAAAGAGATAAGCATAAAAATAGGCCTAGAAACCATAAAAAAAGAACCAGTCAATAATGAAGAGTACAACAACTGAAATGAAGAATACACTCAAAGGAATCAAAAACAGATTAGAAAAAGTACAGGATTGAGTCAGTGATTTGGAAGGTATCAGAAATCACCCAATAAAGACAGCAACAAGAAAAATATATATAAAAAAATGAAGATAGTTTATGTATTTTACAAAGTGATCCTCTTGATAAGTGTACAACATCAAGAGTACCAATATTCACATCATAGGGGTCCTAGAAAGAGAAGAGAGAGAATCTATGTAAAGATATAATGACTAAAAACTTCCCTAATCTGGTGAAGGCAATAGACATACAAGCTCAGAACATGTAGAGAGTCCCAAACAAGATGAATCCAGAGGCCCACACCAAGACACATCATAATTAAAATGCCAAATGTTAAAAACAAAGAGAAAACTTTAAAAGCAACAAGACAAAAGCATTTAGTTACCTACAAAGGAGCTCCCATAAGACTGTCAGCTGATTTTGCAAAAGAAATTTTGCAGGCTGGAAGATATTGGCACAAAATATTCAAAGTGATGAAAAGGACCTACAACCAAGATCACTCTACCCAGCAAGGCTATCATTTAAAGAAGAGATAAAGAGCTTTCCAGACAATAAAAAATTAAAAGAGTTCATCACCACCAAATCAGTATTATCAGAACTGTTAAAGGGACTTCTTTAAGAATAAGAAGTGGGGAAAAAGGAACATAAATATGAATAATAAAATGACATAACTACATGTCTATCAATAATTACTCTAACTGTATATGCTGTCTACTAGAGACCCACTTCAAATCAAAACACATGCACAGACTGAAAGTAAAGGGTTGGAAAAAGTATTTCACTCAAATGGAAATGAAAAATAAAAGCAGGATAGCAATACTTATATCTGACAAAACAGACTTTAAAACAAAGGTTATAATAAGAGAAAAAGAAAGACATTTCATAATGTAAAGGGATCAATCCAACAAGAGGTTATAACTCTTATAAACATTTATGCACTCAATGTATGAGCACCTAAATATATAAAGCAAATATTGACCAACATAAAGGGAGAGAACAACTGTAATAACATCATGGTAGGGACTTTAATACTCCATTGACACCAATAGACAGATCTACCAGACTGAAAATTAAGAAGAAACCAATGACCTTAACTGACATATTAGACCAGATGAATTTAATTGATATTTTTGAAGCTTTTCACCCAAAAGCAGTGAAATATACATTTTTTCAAGTGTACATGGGATCTTTTCCAAGACAGACCACATGGTAGGTCACAAAACTAGTTTCAATGAATTTAAGAAGATGGAAATCATATGAAGCATCTTGCCTAACCACAATGAAACTGAAACTGAAATTCAATTATAATATGTAAACTGAAAAATAGACAAACACATGGAGGCTAAATAGCATGCTACTAAAAAGTGAATGAATTAAACACTTTTATTCAACATTATTTTGGAAGTCCTAACCACAGCAATCAGATAAGAAAAAGAAATAATAACCATCTAAATTGGAAAAGAAAAATGAAAATTGTCACTATTTGCAGATGACATGATACTATATAGAGAAAGCCCTAAAGATTCCACCAAAGCTATTGTAACTGATAGATGAATTCAATAAAGTAGCATGATATAAAATTCATATTCAGAAGTCTGTTGCATTTTTATACACTAATTACAAGTTATCAGAGGGAGAAATGAAGAAAACAATCTCATTTACAATTGTATCAAAAAATACTTAGGAATAAATTTAACCAAGGAGATAAAAGACCTGTACTCAGAAAATTAAAAGACATTAAAGAAAGAAATTGAATAAGATACAAATAAATGGAAGCATATACTGTGCTCATAGATAAGAATTAATGTTGTTTAAATGCAAATACTACCCAAAGCAATCTATAGATTTAATGCAATCACCATAAAAATACCAATGGTATTTTTCACAGAACTAGAACAAATAATTTTCAAATTAATATGAAATCACAAAAGACCCTGAATATCCACAGCACTCTTGAGAAAGAACATAGTTGAAAGTATCATAATACCTGATATCAAACTATATTATAAAGCTATCATAATCAAAACAGCATGGTGCTGGCACAACTGATAAACATATACAAGAGTAAACTCAAAGTCAATTAAAGACTCAAATGTATGACCCAAAACAATAAAACTCCTTGAAGAAAACATAGGCAATGAATACTCTGACATTGATCTTAGCAATATTTTTCTGATATGTCACCTCAGGCAAGAGAAACAGGAAAAAAAAAAAAAAAACAACAAATGGGACTACATCATACTAAAGAGTTGTTGAACAGCAAAGGAAACCATCAACAAAATGAAAAGACAGCCTACTAAATGGGAGAAGATATTCACTAATGACACGTCTGATAAGGAGTTAACATCCAAAATTTAAAAACAACTCATAGAATTTAACACTAACAAAACAAACAATTCAATTAAAAAATGAGCAAAGGATCCATATAGACATTTCATCAAAGAGGACATATAGATGGCCAATATACATAAGGAAAGATTATCAGGGTCACTAATTATCAGAGAAATACAAATTGAAAACACAATGAGATATCACCTAACACCTGGCAGAATGGCTATCATCAATAAATCGACAAATGAGTGTTGACAAGAATGTGGAGAAAAGGGAACCCTTATGCATTGTTGGTGGGATCACAAATTGGTTCAGCCATTATAGAAAACAGTATGGAGGTTCCTCAAAGGATTAGAAATAAAACCACCTATGACTCATTTCAGAGCATTTATTTAAAAAGATATGCACCCCTATGTCCAATTGAAGCATTATTTTCAATAGTGAAGATATAGAAGCAACCAAAATGCTCATCAATAAATGAACAGATTAAAAAAAGAAGCAGTACATATATACAGTGGAATATTACTCAGTTATAAAAAAGAATGAATTCTTATCATTTGTGACAACATAGATGGACCTGGAGGGTATTATGCTAAGTAAAATAAGTCAGACAGTGAAAGACAAATACCATATGATTTCAATTATATGTGGAATCTAAAGAACAAAATCAACAAACAAAACAAAAACAGACTCATAGATACAGAGAACAAACTGATCATTACCAGATGGGAGTAGGATTTGGGTGAAAAAGTTGAAGGGATGAAGAACTACAAATTGGTAGTTATCAAATAGTCGTGGGGATGTAAAGTACAGCATAGGAAATATAGTCAATAATATTGTATTAGCTATGTATGGTATCAGGTGAGTACTAGACTTATTGGGAGGATCACTTTGTAAAATACATAAATATCTAACCACTATACTGTATACCTTCAACTAATATAAAATAATATTGAATGTCAACTGTAATTGAAATGTAAGAATGAAAATAATATAATTACATACTGACAGATTTTCCCAAGAAAACTATGTAAGCAGGACAAAACAGTACAGTCAAGAAATACTGTCTAATGTCAATTAATTCATAAAATAGCCTAAGAAAATATAATTGCCCTCTATTTTTTACATTAATTATGTAAAGTGATTTTTAAAAAATGTTTCACAATATCAATGAAATATGAATCTTTTTTGTACGGAGATACTGAGGCAAATGTTAAGAATCAACTCAAGGATTGCAATGGTACTGAGCATGAAGTCTTGACTTAGTCATCTTGAAGAAAATAATAGTTTCCATATCCATCAAAACAGAATGTAATACACTCTCATTTCTTTGAGATCATTAAGATCAAGAAGCCAAGGTACATACAACAGCCTTTCAATAAAAAATAAGTACTCCCTCTAGTTAAGCATTAGATGACCACCTTCTGCACAAGGAAGCTCTTACTCCCAGTACGAGTTATTGGTAATCACCTCCAAGGCTCCTGTGCCCACTCTGTGCTGTCCTTGATCCAACTCCTAGATGTACTAGATATAAATTCACTTTTTTACTAAATCAGCATATGTTACATGTTGGCTTCTTCTTCCCACATTGTTTTAGTATTCTGTACACGTATGCTTATTTTAGCTAAAGTCAAGATGTCTCACCTTCTGGATGGCCTTGTCCAGTATATCAGTCCCTGGGAGCCATGATGAAGTAGAAAGAATCTGGCTCAAAACTGATATTTGTTTGTTATTTTTGGAGTTCTTAAGTAAATTACAGAAAAATTAATTTTCTTTAGTGATCTTATGCACCTACAAATCCCTTATGTTGTTCTAACATGGTTTTATTTTCTTCTATAGTTAATTTTTATGTATGTACCATAGGAGATTAATAGAGTTGATGGAAATCATTTTACCTAATTACAGGGAGTTTTCGAAGCTCATACAATGAAATTTCTTTTCCTATCTAAGATCTACAGATAAAAAGTTCCATTTCTTGCTGATATAGCTATTTGGATATATTCACTTGTCCTGAGGACTTGAGTTACCTTATCCTATTAAAAAGTAATGCTTTATACTTAGATCTGATCTTTAAAATGGATATTCACATGTAATGCCTGTTCTTAAATCACCTCTAGTTAATTACTAATCTAAGCAATTGTACTCCACTTATAACTCAAACATCCAGTTTTATTATATCACAGCTTCAAAATTATGGTTGATCTTGATCTCCAACCTGCATATAAAGAAATTTGTCCCTGCTCACCATGCTGTCATTTTACATATGGTTAGGTCCCTCCTGTTTCTCTGTTCTACCCCTTCAGCTATCTTTGGAATACTCCCCACTATAGAAAAATCCCCTTATCCTTGAGAAATGGCCTTAAACAGGAGCCCTGCCCTCTCCTTGGCCTTAGGTATTAGAGAAGGAAAGTACAACCTTTATTGGCAGTGATGAGTGTCAGAGTCCACACGCCCCGTGCTGTCTTCAAAGATTGTTACAAGCAGTCTTCTGGCCTTCTCCAGTCTAGCTCCTAGTTCAGGTCTACCTGCCCCTCCCATCAGAATCTAGGCCCAGCTGCCCTCACACTCTGAGAGGAGAATTCCTCCCCTCATTCAGAGTACCATCTCTTCTTTCCTCATTTTCTGAGACTGAACAACCTATTCCAGGTAGACTGACACTGTCAATATTCCTTTTCTCCAGAAAAAAAAAAAAACAGCAGGAAAATTACATCATAGAATCATAATTAAGGCTCAGTAAAAGGAAAGGTACCCATTTTTCTTAGTCCTTAAGTCTCAGCTCTAGAGTTCTGGAAAACAACTACTGCACACACAAAGAACAGACCACAGCATGAAGCAAAGTGCCCTTAGAATGAGACAGGCCCTGACATGCTGGAACATGAACCACCATACCAACACCCCATCCAGACAACTATGTCTCCCAGACAGAAGTTTGGCTCCATCTTCCCCCAAAATTTATGTTATCAAGTAGAATACTTAATTTCTCAGCCTCAAACATCTGTGTTTTGGTTAATACTAATTCTGAATTTCTCTTTAGGACAGTGGGTGAATACCTGATTTACATTTTTGTAAATAAATGGTGGACAAGTGGTTTTCCCAGACCTAAAGCAACAATTTGCCTCTGAGGTAAATTCATGCCCCTACCCTTAGAGAATAGAAATTGCTTGCAGCTTTTAATGTTTTCCTTCTTTTCCCAGCTACTAAAGATCAAGTTTCTAACAATATCTTAGGGCCAGTGCCAGCTAGGGTAATCCATGGCATGACTGTGGAATTATGAGAACCATGGCTATTTTGAGGTCTTTGCTAACTAAACAATTATATACACCAGTGGTTCTCAAAGTGTGGGCCCCAGACAAGCAACATCTCCTGGGAACTTGTTAAACATGTGAATTTTGAGGTTTTTATCATGGATCTATTTCCTAAATGAGAAACTCTGGAGGTGGGCTCCAGCAGTCTGTATTTTAGTAAGCCCTGCAGGTGAATCTGACCACTCGTACACACCAACCTTAGTAAAAAGCTTCAACAGGAAAGACTTGTGCAGTGAACAGATTTCCTTGTAGAGGCATATTATATTATCCAGGTGTACCTTCTAGGTTCTGGTGCTGCCTTTGGCTTTGGTTAAGAGGGGAAATGCACAGTACATCCTTGTGATAACAAACTCTACTACAAAAGATGCTCAGTTTTTCCTTGTCTGAGCTAAAAGATTTTAGAAAGTTCAGCAACTACTTGGAAAAACAAGAATTATGGAAGAGGACAGGTGAGCTGAACTGAAGCCAGAGGAAGCAGAGTTGAGAATATGTGTGTAATGGGAATAGGGTTGGGGAAGGTTGGTTATGATCATGACCAAAATCCCAGGAGAGCAGAGAGTCTGTGTTTAAACTGGCTGCCCTCCATTGCCCAAAGTGGATGTCTAGTAGACCAATTCCCCAAATATTCATTCTCTTGCTCCCCTATACTTAAATGGTGTGATTCTAGAAGGCCCTTAAAAGCCCTGGAAATTCTGAGTCAGAGAAGTGCAGCACAAAGGAAAGGACCCCACCCAACCTGTCTCCCTAGGAAACTAGGTCAATGCACAGCCCAAGTTCCCCAGGACAGCCCAGAAGTCCTAAGCTTGGGCCCAGCTTCCACCTTTTCCATGGAAGTTCATATAACCTCTCAGGCTGAGGACAGCATGGCTGGCTGGGGAAAGAACATTGTCCCCTAATCACAAAGGTGATTGCCAATGAATGGCTGTAAGGTCAGTGGTGAGAAGACAAGCCAAGCCACAGACATAGTTTGATGTGTGACATACTTAGGCATGTGGTATATGGGCCTCCATTTTTGTTCTTGTCTCAGGCAATATTGAAGGTGTGCCTTCAAGTTTTAATATAATTAGTTAGGAATTAAATTTAGTTCAATTAATTAAGCAGTGAGCCCCTACCATGTGTAAGGCCCAGTGCTAATTTTCATGGCACGTGGAAAGATGAATTGAGTCTATCTCTGTCCTCAAAGCCCATACTACCTAGCAGCTAAGGGGAGAGATGTGCACCACACACCAAAATGTATTATTGATTCCAAGATACCTCTGGAGAGAGTCCTATGGGAGTACCACAGAGGGAGAGGTATTCTTGACCTTGAAAAATCCAAGGAGGCTTCTTGGAAGACCCGAGATTTTAGTTGCTTATCAATCTAAACTTTCCTTTAGCCTAAAGAATCACTCTGGGAGAATGCCTCTTTCTTGTCCTTGTTTAAAATATATAGAAAGTTGCTTCTACAACTCAGCCTTTTTCTGGATATAACGATCTAGTTCAGGCTCACAAGGGGAGTTTGGAAGGGCCAGCCAAGTGTGGGAGCTCCCTACCCAGCGATCGCTGCATGTGTGCTATGGCTCTCTGCTTGTGGAGAAAGGAAAGCTTTCTTCCATGCTGTATTCAACAGGAAATGTATCTCTCCAGAACGACTTTATCATATGAAAAGCATGCCTCACAAAGCATTCTCTTTTGTAACTGTCTGGGAGACTACGATCTTGTTCTCTGACTTACACAACATAAACCAAATGAACTAACTCAGGGGGTGGTAAACTGTGGCCTGGGGACCAAATCTGGCCCACCACGTGTTTGTGTAAATAAAGTTTTATTGAAACATCTACACCAATTTATTTTAAAATGGCAGAGGTGATAACTGCAATAAAGACTGCACAGGCCACAAAGCCTAAAATATTTGCATAGAAAATTTGCCAATCCCTTACTTATCTGAAGTCAATCAATAAGAACAAAGCATTCAAATTTCTCACCAAACCCCAATTTCTTCCTTGAATAGATTCATTTAGAGTTCAGAGTCAGAGAATTTTATAGCTTCTAACAAAGGCCAGAAAATGAAGTGGAAGTCAAACTATATCAGTCAAACGCCTTGGAAGAAAACAGGATCCCCCTGCAGATAGTTTAAATGAAGAGACTTTAATAAAAGGCCACTTGCAGAGGTATGAACAAATTTAAAAGAATGAATAAGAGATGTTGGGGCAGCTAGAGGCAAGCTACAGAGGAAAGCAACTACCACCCCAGGGCTGAAGAAATAAGGCAGGAAAGAGTTACTGCGCCAAAGAGGAGGGTCCCCGCTTTAGGAGCTGTGGTCATAGAGAGGCACAGCTGCCAACAAAAAGGCAACTTCTAAGCTAGTGAGAATATTGAAGAAATACCCAATGTCCTCCTCTGCTCTCCCATATCTTACTGGTGCCTCCCATTGCCTGAACCTAGCTAGAAGAAAGAGATCACTAGAACCCAGATGATGAATTCCAAAGTGGGGTGCAGGGAGGAAGAAACAAGAGATTGGGGTATGAGGGGGAAGAGTGACTGACCAGCATGTAGACCCCAAAAATCAATAAGACGTCAATCAAATTAATAAATGTTAGTTATACTATTACAAGTATAGAAATGCACAACTCAGATGGGTTTATATAATGAGAAAACTTATTAATTTACATACAGGGAGCTCCAAGTTTAAAAGGCTTCAGGGTGGATTGATTTAGTAGCTCTTGACCGTAATCAAAGAGATCTAAGTATTTCTGTCTCCCTGCTCTACTCATCTTAGCAAGGTCAACTTTATTCTGAGGCTGGCTTACCCATAGCAATTAAGAAAACATGTCTTCTTGTTTATGTCTGGGGTTGGCCAGGCATGAGGAGAAAAGGAGGCAAATGAACAGTGTTCGAGGTGTTTCCCACAAACTTAGAAGCTGTGTTTGTGTTGGTAGCTGTATAGATATTCAGTAGTCCCTTTATCTGCAGGGAATACATTTCAAGATCCCCAGTGGATACCTGAAACCGCAGATAGTACTGAGTTCTAATCATCTTCACCAAAACTGCTGGAAATGTGGCAGCAGCTTTTTCATCAACAGACAGAACCTCTGCAGTAATTTTTGTATTTTTCAGTCTGAATCTATTCCTGAATCTGTGTAACCATTCCTTACCTACAGTAAATGGCTTGTCACTGGTTTCAGTGAGTCTCTTGCTGATGTCTTCCAATAGGCTCAATGCTTTCTGGTACAAAACGTTGATGTCAAATTGAAGCGTGTTTTCTGTTCATGTATTCCAACCACAAATTTAATGCCTTTCCATCTTAACTAATCACGTATGAACTGTGGCTTTAATGCTTGCAATTTGAGATGTAACAGCAAAAATAGCATAAATTTCCTTCTTCGCAATTTCACTAATAGGTTTGTTTTTACCGTAGATCTTAGCAACCTCAGCACATGACTTTTTTCTTTCCTTATTAAGTTGAGAACTTTCACCTTTTCATTTAAAGAAAGCACTTTACAGCTTCTCTGTGGTGGATCCAAATTGCCAACATCACTACTTTTGTGCTTTGTGGCCATTATTAAGTAAAATAAAGATTACTGGAACACAGCACTCTGATACCACTGACAGTCAATCTAATAACTGAGATGGCTAAGTGACTAATGGGTTGCAAGTGTATACAGCATGGAGACACTGGACAAAGAGATGAGACACATCCCAATGAGACAGAACTGCATGACACGAGATTTCATCATGCTACTCAGAACAGTGCGCAATTTAAAACTTTATGAATTGTTTATTTCTGAAACTTTCCATTTAACATTTTCAGACCATGGTTGATCATGGATAACTGAAACCATTGATGCCAAACCAGGGTTAAGAGGGAAGGACTGTATATATTCTCTCGCTTTTTCTCACTCTCTTCTCTCAGCTAGATTCTTTAAGCTATTCTAAACTCTTCTTACAATTCATTGAATATGGTTTGTTTAGTCCTTACTATTATTGAACCAATTGATCACTGGCCAAAGCAAAGATTATCTCCACTGGTTGGATTAACTGTCTGAAGGATAGAATGGATGAATTGTCAACTACAAAGTATATTGTGTAAGGTATTGTAACAATTATGACTATCTTTCATTTAGGTCTGTTTTCCCTGTCTGCATCACCTTGTCTGCAGGTATTTGCCATCCATATCACCTGATACATGAGACTTCTTCTGGCAATAGGTATTTTACACTATGGAATGGTGGTACCTGCTCTTGTTCAGAATTGGACCAGATCTTCCAAAGTAGTTCTTGCAACCCCATAAAAAATAAAAGAGAATTAATGGGAAAGGAGAAAGTTACCAAGTCTAATTAAAGTTCTAATTAGATTTCCTCCCAAGTCTTTGGTAAATCACCCACTTTTATCTGTGTGTGGTTTAACTGTCTTCTACATAATTAAGATATATGATGGTTGCAACCTCACAGTAAGAGAAATTACATAATTGGCTCAGCGGCTTTAACAGGTGAAATTAATTCGAAGGCCTTTAAGAGATGCAAGGTGTTTTTCACACCTTTTTCTGCACCTGGTAGGTGTTAGGTCCCACTGGTAAAATCTCCATTTTGCCTCTGATTGATGAGTTTTACATAGTTGTTGCAGGCAATCTTAGAACTCATCTACTTGGAGATTTCCTGCTTCATCATAAGCACTCTATTGCCACTGACCTAATTCTAACCTTCATCCTATCCAGATATGGACTGAGATTTTAATCTAGTTTATACAGAAAAGTGTCAATAAAATTATTTACTTATTGTTTCTAGATGTTGAGATACTGTATGAGATAAAGTATGGTTAAGATCTTAACAGTTACCTATTGTCACTTAATAGTTGACTTCTGAGATTAGTGGCTGTCAGAAGGGCAAAGCTTCTGTTATGCAATAGAATTCCCATTGAGTATATAACAAATTAACTTTGGGTAACTTTTAAAATCAAAATACTCACTATATGGACAGGCACAGTGGCAAGGGTCTCAGCAGGTGCTGGAATATCCATTTCTAACAGCAGTAAAAGCACGTGAATTCAATATTTCTTAGGACATCAGAAACTAAAGTCTGGGCCAGTATAAATAAGTGAGAACCTTGGCTTCTTTTAAAATCCAAAATCCCCCCTGCTAAATCCAAGCACATGTTTATAGTTTCCAAGTCATTTCTCTTATAAAATATTAATCTAAAACTTTGACAAACCACAGCACTTATGTGAGTTTTCATAGTGGTTTTTCTATACACATTGCAGTAAATTCCCTCGGAAAATTATTATTATATTAATCAGCAGTGACTCATTTAAAATTATAGTTTATAATCTTTTATTTTTAAAAAGGTTCAATTTCATTTTTATCACTGCCACAAGTTTATTTTTTACTTAAAATTCACATCACAATTCAGAATAGGAAATGCCACTGGAAAGTTATTTTTCAAACTAAGAATTTTGTTTCCAAAAAGAGAGAATGAGAGAATAAATGAACATGATAATGCTAATAATTATGTGTTATGTGATTTTTTATAACCAAACAGTTTATTACAACTACTTTTGTGGGTGGTACAAAATATTTGAACAAGTTTTCAAACCAGTTGGTGATTTGTTAAATATTAGTGATTGTTATTACAAGTTGAGTTTTATGATCTATTGTTAATTTATTTGCATGGAAACAAGGACACATAATCAGACTAGCATTCTGCTTTGAAAATGCTACCCAGTACCTGACCTCACCTTTGAACCACTTATTAGGGAATTTTAGGGCTCCAAGAAGAGTAGCTGCTGAGAGAACATATAGGTGTCAAGAAACAAAGAAAGCATTTGAATTGTTTTCTTAAAGTTAGTTGGATATCTGTTTTTAAAAAGTCAACCAGTTAATGTAAAGAAGAAAATTCAAATGTACGCAGTTATGTTGATTTAGGAGTATCTCACCTATCTAACCCTAATAAACATTTTAATCAAATAACAAACTCATATATGATACTAAAAGAATCTATAACCCCAAAATGAATGGGCTTAATAATTTTCTTCACTTCATTTATATCACCACAAAAATAGATGGAGAGATGAATTTGATAATGGATTAGATTGAATTTGTCACTCTATTTAATTAAACAGATTATTGTCACAATAAGCAATAAATTTAAAAAATTATTAGCAACTCATAAAATTATTACCAAGTCCAGAAATTTAGGAAATTGTTTATAAGAATGTATTTAAACAATAACATGAATCGGTTGGGCCCTTTCAACTGCCAATTCTTCAAAAATAAGTAATGACACAATTTCTTGGTCCCAGTCATTGGTTGGGAAAACCAAGCTGAACTTAAATGAACCCAAACAAACAATTCACACTATGTCAAGTATACTATCAACTTACATATTTATCTTTGACTCAAAGAGAAATCCTCTCCTCTCTTTCTGAGAGTCTATAAGTTCTATGAGGTCAGGAATCATGACAATCTTCCCCATGCCTAACAACATCTACACAAAATAGCCATGCAATAAATTTTGAAGACACAACGAAATGACTGAATGAGTGAGCATTAGACTGAAAGTGCTCAAGGGTCCCCTCTCTCTCTCTCTCTCTCTCTCTCTCTCTCTCTCCCCCCCCCCTCTCTAGCAAGGTTAACTGAAACATTTCTCCACTGAAACCCAAAACTGTTATTTCCTTACAAGGTAACATAGTCATAGACCTTATGTTTACAACACCAGAATATAAAAGTCTGTTCTTTCTGAGTACTTTGTCTAAAAACAAAAACAAAAAATAAACTAAAACTCAATTATATCAAGCACAAGAGTAGTCTTGTGGTTCAAGTAGTCAGCATTTAATTGAGGAAGTAATAGAAGTTATTTTCTATACAACTATATTTTTATTTTAACAAGTATAGAAATACTTATTTAGAGTAATATTAAAATGTTAAAACTCATAATTATACTCTTAAATAACACAAAAACATTTAACAAATATTTTGTTGTTTTGTAATTAAATTTGTCAATTTTCTTTTCTGATTTTTCTGCCATGTTTAAAAAGGACTTCCTCTCACCAAGATTAGCTGAAAATTCTCTTTCAGTAATTTAGTGGTTTCCTTATTTACACTTAATCTTGAATCTATTCTGTATTTATTTTAATATAAGGATATGGGTAAGAAGCTAATATAATATTTTTCCTGATAAGTATCTAAGTATTCAATATCATTCATTTAATAAGTCATATTTTTCTCACTGATATCTAGTGATGGCAGTTTGACATACTAAATCCCTATGTTTTTGGATCATTTTTAGGTTTTTGTTCAATTATATTGATCTGTTTATTTACACTCCCACACCATGATGTTTTCATTACTGTGGATTTATATCATAAATATATCTAATATCCCCCAATTAGTTTTTCTCTTCAGATTTTTCTGGCCTATTCTTTCACAGATTTTTGTTCATTAACTTGAAAATCAATTTATCTAGTTCTAAAAATAGTATTTCTGTTGGGCCCACAATAAATTTATAGATTGAGGGAGAAGTGACCTCATTAGGATATTGAATCTTCTTACCCAGCAATAGGATATGCCCTTCCAAGTTTTCAGTTTTTCCTTTATGTCTCTCGGTGTTTTAAATTTTTCTTCACATAGATTTTTTACAATTCTAATTTTCTGCTGAAACATTTTATCTTTTTTCATTGCCACTGCTTTTTTTTTCTATTATGTTTTTTAAATGTGAGGTAAAAATTAATCAACACCATTTAAACATAACTCAGCAACATTTAAAATAGTGTTATATAGGAGTTTTGCAACTCACTAATAATGAGCACAGAAAGGTTAAACTGTAAAATAATGAGATAAAGTCGTTGCTGAAAGTCTGTGACTGCACTAAAGAGATTCCATGGACTCCCATGGCTACTTTGAATTGTGAGAGTTTTTCTTATAGAATCAGAACTATTAGGAATCTGGAAGCTGCTTTTATCCCACTGAAAATGGGAAGAGGAAAAAACAATGAGTCAGAAGGATAAAGTCCTGCAAAAAGAGATAGACTAACCACTTCCCTTATTATATGCAGCAACTGCTGACACTTTTCAGGAAGAAAGAAAGAAGTTCTTTAAATCTACAAGTGGATAGATCTGAGATAGAGCATGATACAGACTCTTTAGTGAAATAATGAAAGCTAAGCAATTGCAAACAAACAAACCTAATACTTCTTTTATCTAGCTTGATGTAAGGAGGTGACCACTCCAGTGCAAATCTGCACCAGATACCCAGAAAGGGATCAACAGAAAATTCAGAATCTGAATGACAACAACAAAATGTCAGAGACCCTTAACTCTACCATCCCTACATGTTTCACCAGCTCTACTAGAAGGAATAAAACATAGTCAGAATAACACTTTATGTTATACTCGTAGTGTGTTTTATATTAACATAATAATGACTACTTGTATTATAATTGGGTAATTTGCATATAACCTCATTCTATATTGTGGAATCAGTCACCCTCAATCCATTTTTTGTCTTTATAAAATTCTGTATTAAAGAAACCTCGTTGTATACTGATATAGACAGATACTAAATTGATTGAATCCCATGTGACCATTAATTTAAGAATTCTGGCTTCTATAGTGATTGGTTAAATAGTAAACCACACCCATAAAACAGAAAACCTTTCACAGAATGGTATTGTACCAGGACATATTTCTCCTTATATCTGCTAAATATTACACTTTTATCACATTAAATCTAAGAACTACTAAGAAGTACGATTGACTTTTATATATTGGACTTTTATCTGGTCAACTTGATGATTTATCTATTATTTCTAAGTAATTTATAGATACTTATGTTTTCTGCATGTACAATGATATTATCTGTAAATAATGACCCTCTTCTCCAAGCCTAATGCCTTTAATATCTTTTCTTGTATTATCGTACTAGTTAAGATAGCCAATATAATGCATCCTTATCTACTACTTAATTTTAAAGAGAACAGTTCCCCACTAACAGTTCTGCAATAAATACTTTGAAAACATAAATTTAAAAATAACATTTACAATATAAAATTACAATAGAAAAATCTATAAGGTTTCTAGGAATATGTGTAGCAAAATATGTATAAGAACTGTATACAAAACAATCCTTACTCAAGGATATTAAAGAAAATCTGAGTAAGTGGAGAGAAATAGTATGTTCATGGTCAGGAAGACAGTATCCTGAAGAAGTACATTTCTTATAACTTTGATTAAAACCTCATGAAACTTGATAGGTTGATTTTAAAATGTAAATGAAAAAAACAAAGGACTAAGAATAGGAAAAACACTTTTGAAGAAAATTATTATGAAAAACTCGTTGTAAAGCTATAGTAGTTAAGCAATGTAGTATTTGTCTAGGAATAAATTAATTAACCAGTGGAACAGAACAGAGAATCCAAAAACAGATGCACTGATGTTTATGGACTTTTGATACATGACAGGGTGTAGCATGGCAGATCATTAGGGAAAAGAGGGCTATTCACAAATGAATATGGGAAAATTGCACATGGATGAAAAAAATAACGAAATTAAGTTCATATCTCAACTAAAAAATCAACTCCAGATGAATTAAGTGGCTAAATGTCAAAATAAAGTCTTTAAATTCTAAAAAAATATATATTTAAGTAAATATCTTAGGCTTTAGGGTAGGATAGTCTTTCTTAAGCAATTACATAAGTGTAACTATGAAAGAAAATATTGTTAAATTTAACTACACTTAAAATTGAGAGCTTCTGTTCATCAAATTATACCATAAACTTGAAAAATATATTTATCACATTAGCAAAGAACATATCAGAATATTTAGAGAACTTCTATAAATAGGGGAAAGAAAAACAACCTAACAGAAAAATAAAAAAAAATTTGAGCTGACATTTCACCTAAGAGAAATACATACAGCCAACAAAAACATGTAACAAGGTGATCACCTTCACTACTAATCAGGGAAATACTAATGTGTGTGAGGATGTGGAAAAATGGGTACTCTGATACAATGTTGACAGAAAAGTAAATTAGCACAACAATTTTGGAAAACAGTTTGATATTTAAAAATATGAGAAATTGAGAATAGGTATTCCTATGATCCACAAATTCCAGTCCCAGGTGTATGTATGTATTTACTTTGCACAATACTGAGTTAACTGAAACTCGTACATATTAAAACTTTGTACTCACTTAGCACAGTTCCATGGCAACCGAGGTAACACTGGTAACAGTTACCACAGAACCTGTAAATGGAGAACATAGTCAGATATGTACAAATTTTAGTTAACATGATTCTGTGCATGTGTATGAGTGTGCATGCATACGCATGTGTGTGAATGCAAAAGAAACATGCATATGTGCTCCAAGATAAAGAATTGATTACAATATTGCTAATGTTATCCAAAACTTGGGAAAAATCGAAATGTTCATCAAAAATAGAATGGGTGAAAAAAATGCAGTCTATTTAGACAATATCATATTATACAGCAGGGAAAAGGACTAAGCTACAGCTACACAGGAATGTGGATGACTCTTATAAGCATAATTTGAACAAAGAAGCAATACATAAAATAAATCATATAATAAAAATTAGTGTGTATGTAATTCAAAAATAAGCTATTACTTAGGGATTTATACATAGATGATAAAACTAATTTTTAAAGATAGAAATTGATTATAGGAAGAGTTAGAATAGTGGTTACTTCTCCTTGGAATGGAAGGATTGTGCTCAGGAATAGATAGATTTCTGTAACTCTGGTATTATTCCATTTCTTGGCCTAAATGTTAGTTACATATTGTACTGTTAAGTGTGAATTGTTTTACAATTTTTAAACAACAGAATTTTAGAATTTAAGAATCATTAGATGCAATTTAAGTCAGCCCTCACATTCTAAGTCTAAATTAACAAACAAAACAGGAAGCATTGAATTTAGTGGTTCCCAAACTTGTATGCCTACCCCAAACCCTTGGGAACCATAAAAATAGATTTATGGTCCCATCCTGGGAATTTTAATACAATGGATTTCCAAGAAGGGCCTGTAATCTGAATTTTTAGAAACTTCCTAAGTAATTTTGATGTAGCTAGCATAAGGATGGCATTTTGGAATTAATGGTCTGGCTGGCAGTTGATCACCTGTAACAATAGGAAACACACAGTTTTGGACCTTGAAATAAAGCCTCATGACTGTATTCATATATTTGAAAGAGTAGATGAAATAAAAGCAATGATTTAAATCTTCCAGAAAAGCTTCTATTGCTACTTCAGGAAAATTAACTAGTATCAGATCTGTGAACTTGGAAACAATGTTACCTTATTTCTCATGATAGAATAAAACTTTAGACTTAAGACACTATTTTTTTTAATTGCACAGTTTGTTAATTATTTTTACCCATTATTTCTTCTAGTAAAGTGCCTCTATAGGAAATTTGTTCAAGTAACTTTCATCAAAACATAAATCAAATATGAGAATGAGGATTGACTTTGTTTTGTGTACAAATTAGATGACAGCTTTTTAAAGATTTCTAAATAACTAATCTTTCTTTAAGATTATTTTTTTTAGAATAGTTTTAGGTTCACAACAAAATTGGGCAGAAGGTACAGATATTTCCCATGTGTTCCATGTCCCCACACAGAGTCTCCTCCATTATCAACATCTCCCACCAGAGGTTATGTTTATTACAACTGATGAACCTATGTTAACACATCATCATCACCCAAGATTCATAGTTTGCCTTAGGGTTCACTGTAGGAAGTGTGCATTCTATAGGTTTAAACAAATAAACATTGTGTATCCATTATTATAGTATCATACAGAGTATTTTCACTGCCCTAAAAATTCTGATCTTTTTACTGTCTCAATAGTTTTACCTTTTCAAGAATATCATATAGTTGGAATCATAGTATGCAGTTCTAGAAAACTAAATCAGTACCTACCTCTTAAGATGCAGCCCACTCTCTTGGACCAATGCTGAGAAAGTGCAGGGAGCAATGAGAGATGTCTTTCCTTCAATGTTTAAAAAATTAGATCTTGCTATGGCTGTTTTCTATGTTGTATATGTTATCAGTGTGCTTAGAAAAGCCCTTTCTATCAAAATTGTGGCTTATATTTTTATCTAAAATCAGCTGAGATTTTTATGTATGCAGCCAGTCCTTAAAATTTTCAAAATGCTCAACATGGTTCAAAGTGCTCAAAGTATTTCTAATGAGGAACTGTAACTTCTCTTTTTATTTTATTTTTATTTTGAGAATTCAGGGGCTTGCATCCCTATAGTAAGCTACTGGTGAAGTTCAAAAATAAGCAGCAGGCTTCCACTCCTGGTCCCATGAGACAGCTACAAGTCCACATTGACCCTCTGTCTCCACCTCCCGCGCCCAGGCACACTTCTCTTTCACGTCTTCCCATTGACTTCTTTGGAAGCTGGTTTCCAGGAATGATAGGGCCAGATGGAGAAATTAGCTGGGAACTTTAGGCCTCATTGACAGAAGAGGAGGATGGGGAAATTCTCCTAACTGAAATCTTAACTTATTGCCTATTGTGGTTATTTCAGACTGTCATCAGTAAAGTTTCAACTGGAGGATGATAAGGAAGTGGGATGTTTTTTGGTTTTCATGCTTGTGCAATATGATTTCAGAAGAAATAGAGAAAACTGGTGTGTGTGTGTGTGCGTGCGTGTGTGTCTTCAAAACAGAAATAGAAGATCATCTGGAAGTATATAGATGTGTAATGAGAAAGTAAGCAAATGGGTGAACCATCACAGCACGCACATGAACATGACCCTGGGCTTTTCGTTTATTGCTTCTCTTCAAGAGTAAGTGTCCAACAGTTAGAGTACAGACTAGAGCCAGGAGCTACACAATGATGGGGTGAGGGTAACTAACAGGGTTTGGGGTAAGGGTACACTGTAGATGAATTTAGAGGGAACAATGCATAGGTACAAAATGGAGAACTGCACTAGGCCACCACTGCCCATCTGGGAAATGAAGAGTCACTCTGGAGTGCTGGCTTAGCTTTTCCATTTGCCTCCAAATGATATGTGCACACATGTTCAGCCAGAAACTTGAACAGAAGCAAGAGGTGATGAAAGTCCCACTGACTTTTGTTTATTCAAAGTAGGAAAAAGGAAAGGCAGTCCTGATCATAAAGGGAATTCCCTGGGTTAAAATTTTTGTTGTCAGCCTTCTAAGTGGCCTGGGATATACAACAGAGTGACAAACCTCCTGCCACAGGAAAGGCACAAAACATCATGAAATAACCAGCAAATGAACCCATGTGGGAAAGAATTTAAATCAAAGGGAACCTAGCTTCCTATCTCTTGATACTGATACTTTGCATCCCACTTCTTCCTTCTCATCTTCCCTTCTCCAGAATCTCAGCAGGTATCCCATTTTTAAAAAAATTAAGATTTCTATTTCATGTCTTTTCCTCTATCTTATCTGGAAAATTCAACAAAGGCAAACAAACAGAAAAAGGATGGGTGATTGTAAATTCCGTTGTCTACTAGTGAGTATCCTCCCTGCAAATTAGAGCAGCAATTTCAGTGTCACCTAGGAGCCTGATAGAAATGCACATCTCAGGCCCCACTGCTACCTACTGAGTCAGAATCTATGTTTTAATGAGATCCTCAGGGAATTCTTGTGTACCATAACATTTGAGAAGTACTGTTTTAGTAGCTTCTTTCCACTATCCTATGGTCTGAATGTTTGTGTCCCCCCAAAATTAATATGTTGAAATCCTAACCCCAAAAGATTAGGAAATGGGGCCTTTGGAAGTGCTTATGTCCTGAGGGCAGAGCCTTCTTGGTTAAGGTTAGTATCAGCATCAAAGCAGCTCTGGTGTGATCCCTCGCCCCTTCCACCATGTGAGGTCCTGGCAATAAGGCACCGGTTGTGAACAGAGAGAAAGGGCCTTTGCCAGAAGACAGTCATACTGCTACCTTGATCTTGGCCCATCCAGCCTCCAGAACTGTGAACAATAAGTTACTCCTCTTCATAAGCTACCCTAGCCTGTGGTTTCTTGCTACAGATGCCCAAACAGACTGTCTTTATCAGAATGGCTAGTAACTAGCAAAAATAAGCTATATTTACCTTTGTTCTCATCTTTTAATCTCAGTGGTCCAAATGGTTGGTGGTGTAGTCATATGTAGAATGGCAAAAGAGAGGAAGAAAAGTCCGGGGCTGTTAAAATGTGGTGCTTGGACAGCAGCAGTGACATCACCTGGCAGCTTGTTGAAATACAGAGCAGGGTGTTGATCTGAGTGCACTTGTGCCCATATTAGGATTTGCACATGTCCAGGCAACTCTGGTAGAGTTGATATCCCTTAGAATCTATATACCAGGAAAATAAACTGTGTGAGAGATTTGTTTGCAGGGCAGAAGGAATTGATGTTCCTCAGGCTTTAAGGGAAATTAGTAATATTTACCTATGAGAAGCAATGACTCTTCAAATCCCAGGAAACCAAGAAGTGAAAGAAAGGTGCTTTCCCTGTATTTCTAGTGAAATATAACAGGTGTTCTGATATTCTGGTGCTAGCATTAAGTGACCCTAGAAGCGGTAGAGATCAATAAAAAGGCCCAGACTGAAAAAATAAGTAAGAACAAAAGACATCTCTGAGGATTTTCTGTAAACTGAGGATTTCCTGAACAAAACTTTGATATAGGACTAAAAAGTCTGTCTTGTGCAAGCCAGAGGAAACTGAATTAGGGATTAATGAGTATTTGCCACCAAAAAACTTATAAGGTCTAGGGAAATTCTTGTTATAAATCAATTCAGTGCAAGCTGTCCTTTCAGCAACTCAGAGCATCAATAATGTGCTGCAGGTAAAGGGGCCATGTGGTCCCTCTGTTGGCTCTGCAGCATATTAAAAATACCATGCCTGAATGTAGCATCTTCCTGATAAATCAGGAGAATGGTAACAAGCTACCATTATCATCACAGTTCCAATGAGGAAAACAGATCAGGGACATCAAGTAATTTATACCACCCAAACCACCCTACATCTTTTGGGCTTGCTTATCTTACAAGTCCATTTTAGGAGAAATAAATTCAGCTGAAAAGACCTTACGGTCAATTATATAAAGTCAGTTAGGCATTTTGATTTTATTTCATTCTGAGTCATTGTCTAGAAGAAGGCCAAATGTCATTCCCTTTTGAGTGAGAGAAAGAAAAATGTTCATAGAAATTATAATTGGAGGGGAAAGCAAGCAGAAATAAACTATTCAAAAGGAGAGAGGAGGTATTTCTGAACCCCATCTCTAGATTTTTAGTTCCTGAAACCACTATTCATGCTATAGTGAAATAGGTAATGTCATCTGTCTTCATGAAAATCAGGTCATTCCATGAAGTGTAAATTGGGAAGTTTAGCAAACGTATACCAACACTTTTCAAACCATGAGCATATTGCTTACGTCTTCAGTCTTTTTATAACATGGAAATTCCCATTTTTCAATCTTTCTCAAAGAAGAATAATCTAAGTTCTTGGCCTAATGGAGTTCAAATAATTCCTAGAAGGTAGGATCCTAATAAACCTCTATCTGAGCACTGAAGAATTTCCAAGTAAAGAAATTTGTGTTAGATAAGACTTTTGAGGCTTGATTAGCCTATAAAGAGCTAGAGATTTTTTGGAATCTTGGGAGTCTTGAGGACCCACCTATGCCAAGTACCAGCACATTTCATAAAATCTAGGTGACTGGAGTCTGAATTTTCCTTTTTCCAAATTGCAGTAATATGGATGTTAGATTAGCTTCATTCTCTCATGAGTTATAGTGTTGTTGGCCATTACTTAAATGTAAATGAATTAATAATGTATATTAAATAAGGTGTCTTTAAACAGAAACACATTTATAACAAATTTATGCATTAACAATATCATAATGAAGTTGTGGCCAGAGGCCTGTAGAACCTAACCTTGCATTTTGACTAGGAGCTATTGGTCAATATTTGCCAATCCAATGTTTTCAGTGACTTTATAGAAAATAGAGATAAAGAGGCTTCCCATAGATAAGGAGGCTCAACCATACATACATACAAAGCAAGAGAGGGAGGAAGAGAGAGAATGATTGAATGATTACAGTTATCCTTCCCTTTTTTTCTTTAAATTTTTATTGTTTTTAATTGCCTTAAGGAGAGAAAGTTAAAAATTTAAAGAAAAGCACTATCACTAAAGAATAATTTTTTAATGATTCTATGTAGAAGTGAATTTCAAGCCTCATACTTTTTACAGTTGAGAAGTTTTACTTTACACTAATCTCAGTTCCCTTGTATTAATATAGATCTCTTTCAAGGAATATAAAGATCATTCAGTCCAACGCACAAAATCCTTGGAATTACTTTCTAATTTATGTCAAGAACATTGAGCGATTTTGGTGTTCCTTTTATTTCACAAACTTTATAAAATAGTTCTTGAAAGATGCCTTTGTGACCTTTTATACTGTGAAATGTTACCTTTTTCATTTCAGCTATTATTTTTTCAGAGAGAAATTTTATTAACACCAAGGATGTTTTTCAAATTAAGTAAGAACTTGTGTTAGGACAACAATTAAGATTCTTGTTTGATAATCATCCTTGATTAAGCTTACAGTGCTGACTGGGGAAGAAAAATTAAAAAGATAGCAAGAAAAAGAGAAAAGGCATTGCTGCCAAAAGTCACTTTTAGCCAGACCCTAGGCCCTGCAAGATTGTAAACAGTGTTCTATATATACCTACCTGATATTTTGAGTAATTCTGAAATTGGAAAGAAATCATTTTCCATGAATTCTCTGTAATAATTTTTCCAAATGCAACTTTAATCTAAATACTCTCTTTTCATTCTGTTTTTTTTTTAAGTCTAGAGAGTGACAAAGTTTCTCTTTCAGAAGGGTGGAGAAGATCGCCAAGCAGGACAGCCCTTGTCTAGTCAAATTCATGTCTAAATTCATGATATGTGGATGGAAACTATAGACAGATACCTTCTGCTGAAAGGAATGCTGAGCCATGACATTGCTCCCAACTCCCAAAATGCAATGAACTCCCAGAACTTCCATCAAATACAACTGATGCTTTTAACTTGGACTTCCATCTTTCCATATGAAAACCCATGACATTATCATCACTGGCCACTTACATCCTGTGTATCATCTCTGAGTAAATTTATTAACACTATCTGCAAATCAATCCCACAATATACTCCAGGAACATAAACAAATAAACTGTGCCTCAGATATAGCTGTTGGTTCAAAAATCTTAAGAGATCAATCGTCACTATTCTCAATAGCAGTCTTGGAATTGCAAGAACTCAAACAGGTACTCTTGGATTCCACCTCACCTCCAGTCTGAGAAATGTGTGCCTCCAATATATCTACTATGGACCAGTTGCTTCAATTCTTGGTGCCATAGTAGTCCATTATATTTCCCCATTCATGGCTGGCTCCCCGGCCAGCCAGTCCTACTCATCCTCTACGTCCTCACTCACTTGAACATAGTAGAAGGAGTGTATGTCCTTTTCTTGCTTGTGGGGCTGATGAAAAGTAACCAAAGAACATTGATAAAGCCAATTAAAAAGGTAACATCATGAAAAAAATGAGAGGATAACAGCTTATTTCAAGAAATAATCCATTAACCCAGTGACAAAAGCATCTTGAACCAAGAGGAATGGAGCCAGAATGTGAGAAGGGAGGCTTTTGTGAGTGTTGAGAATGGAGAGGAGCAGACTTCAAGAACTGGAAACATAGGAGCACATATAAGGATCTTTGGGAGTTCTCAGATACAAAAGAGAAAACTGTAGGGTGTGAAAGACCAGTAATTTCAGAGATGTTGATGAAGCCAATAACTGTTGCCTTTTAATGTTATTGTGATTCTGATTTAATAAACATCGGATCTAATCACTCGCCTGCCTCAACCCTTTCTAAGGGTGTCCATTGCACTTAGAAGAGAATCTAAGCTTCTTACCAATCTCATCTCACTCCCTACACTCAAGCCAAACTGGATCCATTCTGTTCCCAAAACATACCAAGCTCTTGACCATCTCAGATCATTTCCACTTGGTTCTTTCCACTTGGCATGCTTTTTCCTGGGCTGTGTGCATGGCTGACTCCCTCCTGTGCTTTAGGTGAGGCCATCTCTGCTCCCTGTAATATAAGCCTCCTCTACTCCAACCACTGCCACCTTTCATCACTATTTGTTACTTCACTGGCACTTCATGAAACCACAAATTATTTTATTGACTTAGTTCTTAAGTCTGAGGGTTTTGTGTTTTTTTTACTGAATCCTATTGTCCGATATATAATAGAAAATCAACAATTTCTTGAATAAATAAATAATAAATTGGAACTAAAAAAATTAATTAATTTATATCATTAGGCTGATATGGCCTGGGGAAAAGCAAGGGTAAAGTTGAATTTCTGAAATAAAACCAATATGCATAAATATCATTCAAGTATCACGAAGCTTGGAATATTTAAGAAATGGCATTGTGTGAAATCCTAGGTAAAAGACCATTATGATACATTCTTGTCAGTTGATTTTTTTTACTTTATAAGATTTATTTAGAAACCCACAAATTATCAGTTTTTTAGTTCTGAATTTGACTCATCCCTATCAGATTTGAACTGCTTTTTCTATGAACTTTGCTTGTGAATATTGACCTAGGTAAAATTTTCACCAGCAACTGTCTGACAACTTCCCAGGTAAGCCTGTCTGAGCGATGAGGTTGTCATCAATACAAATCACCTGTTGCAACTTTGGTCTTTGAACACAAAATGGTACATAAATGAAAGTCCCACACAGCTCCAAGGAGCTGGCCTCACCTCCCCTTGAATAGAGCTAGTGTCTCATTGATAACAGATAGATGAAAAAGAACTCTATGCAGTAGAAAACATTTCCCCCTTGCCAGTTACTAGGCTTAGAAAACTTTGAAAATTCAAGTCTTCTGACCATTACCTTTTAAAAAATAGTCTTCAGAAAATGTACTTTTTTAAAGTCAATTTTTTAAATTTATTTTTAAGTCAAAAGGCTAAAACATTTTGGCCTTTATGTCAGATTTTTCAAAGTAATTTCTTGACTTTATTTAATTTCAAAATAAATGCATTTCTAGCCAGTCCACACAGGGTGATAAAACAAACACATCTACAGAGAGAAAAAGGTGTTGGTTGGTATAGATCATCCTCCTGGCTCTGTTAGAGCCTAAATACAGATGACATTCATGTAAATAATCACTAATTTGTATCTCTCAAGTAAGAAAGATCTGTCTGTGGCAAAATATATGCATATAAAATTGAAAACACTCATTTCTGTAGATTGATGACAGGATTTATTTAATTCAAATGAATAGAGAATTCACAACTGTAACTAGCTTTACTCCAGGTCCCTGAAGTTGTTATGGAAAAATGGGTAGATTTAGTTTTTAAATATACTAGTGAATAATATTTAAATTACATATACTTTTCATATAATAGCATTGAGATATCTTATAAACTCAATTAAATAAATTGGAAGCTAGTTAATTTAGCATTTTTTAAAAAAATTTTCTCTTTTCGAACTTTCTTATAATATAGGAGCTTCCCTGTGAAAGATACAAACTTTTTTTAACTCTTTAAAATGCTACTAGCCAAAGCTAACCATTTGGAATTAAAATTTTCAACCACAACAAAAGAAAGCTGATGGATTTAATCTAATGTATTGAAATTTAAGAAATGAGGAAGGAATGATTGTTTTTGCAGCCTCATCAGGAACTTATTTCCACAAAACATCCATAAGACTCTTTCCCACCACATATTCGCTTCCATTCTTAGACACTTGACTGGGATGTGTTTAGTTTGGCGGCTTGCCAAGTAATGTTCATTGAGTCTCAATGGTACAAACTTTGACAGAAAGCAAAGCACAGGGGAGAAAGGGTATTTTCACATCACTGTTTTCACATCAAAAATATAAGGCTAACAATCTCCCTTGCAAAATGAAAAACTTTACTATGCTTTTTTGCATTCTCCTTTATAGCAAACCCAGGCATCCTGCCTTCACTTACACCTGCCAAACACTGGCTGAAGAGGAAGGTCTTTCTTGATAGCCCCAGAAAAAGTCCCCAACCTGGAGGACATAAATCATGCAAACTCACAAAGTTTAGTCTGAAAGAGCTCCAAAGCATTTCCTTTTGCCATGTTCCTCTCTACCAGAGGGCCTCCTCATGGTTTTTACTCAACTGCTCTGCACTGGGACTATCCCCGCATGTAATGCATTACATGAATAATTTCTGAATTTAACTTTTTTATCTGGCCAGAATGAATTATTAATTGCTATAGCCTTCACATTGATATCTGGTGTAAAAGAGGGCATTATTGTTCATAGTTATTCACTCCCCTCCCCCTGTAAGAATCGCATATTGCTGCTACTTTCTCTAGGCTTGCTGAGTAATGTGCTATGTGAGTAGACACAACATATCCCATCACGAGTTTCCATGAGCTCTCTTGCTCTTCTCCCTGTGCCATAAGATGGACATATCCAAATAAGGGCTTACCCTTCAGCATTGGTCTTGGAATGAAAAGATGTGCAAAGGAAAACCACAACAGACCATTCAGCACTGCCACCTTGTAATGGGAACGAGCAACCAATATTTATTTTTGTTATCTATAGAGATTTCAGTGTTGCTTGTTACTACAGAAAAGCTAACCCATACATCTGCTACATCTATCATTTAGGAGTTACACCCCAGAATATAACAAAATATTAATGTTAAATAAATATCATAGTCTCAAGACCATGAAATAAAAAAAATTCCAAAGGTAGACTTCAAGACTTCAGGCTCTAGAGACAGATCTGAGTCTGAAGCTTACTGTTACTTACTCTATCTGTGAATTTTGACAGATGATTTCTGATTTCTGATCTGTACAATGTGGATACTAATAGCAGCTACATAATAGATTTATTAAATAGGTTTAGGGAGATGATACATGTAAAGTGGTGGTATATCACAGTAACCACCACATAAATAGTAGTTGAGGAGGTTCTCTGGGAAACAAGCAACGAGATCAATATTAGTAAGCAGGGGATATATGTTGCTTCAATGCACTTGAAAGCAACAGCTATAAGGAAGTGAGGACAAAGGGCTGTGCAGAGGAAGAGGGGAACTGCAGTGGAGATGCAGCAGGGCCTCAGATGATACCACAGTGAGCTCTGGAGCTGGAATGTTCCTTCAAATAGGTCTCAAACTAAGGCCAGGAGACCAGGCTTTGTAACGTCACGTAAGACCAGTCATTACATATAGGCTTTCCCCAGGGAGAAAGGTAAAAGTTGTGGGCGAGACTGCTCTCTCAGTCAAAGACTGTTCTTAGAAAGATATTTGGCTGTGAGCCACAGCAGGCAACACTCCAGCAGCTGAAGGAAGTAGTGCTCAGTCTGGAAGGAGCTATATATTTGAGGTGTGCCCAGTATCCACCGCAGTCCACCACCCTGTGACCCAGATGCACTTTTTTTTTGTGATAATTTTACTTTGACTGGGCAAAGTCCCTCTATAATCCTATATGGCTGCTTTTCCAGGAAAAATTACATGGGTTAGAGGTAGGGGGTATCGATGGGATGGAAGACAATCCTGCTTCAGTATCTGGTCTCACAGCCTGTACTGCTGCTCATCATCTTTTTCTTCCAGATTTGTTCCAGACTCCCTTGACTCATAGCTAGCACCTTTCCACTCTAGGTGACTTAACTGGGTTGTATTTCACAGTCCCCTGAGCCACAGTTGCTACACTTATTCATTGACTGACAAAACTTGGCAGAAGACTATCAAGAAATGCCCTAATGGGTTGTGTTCTCATCCTGCCTCTACAGTAGTCCTTTCTCCACCTTATAACTGGGCTAACTGCCCTGGCCAGTATACTGACTCCTTACCTTGCCTGTTGGTTTCCTGACACAGGGACAGGCAGTTACTGGGCAGCAGCTATAGCTTAAAGCTTAATGTCTCTTGGTAAAAATGTTCCCATTTGGGAACTTTAACTTCTAAACCCACAGCTGTCAGGGCTTGCAACAATAAGAAACACAAATTTCTCTTAAGATTACTTCTTCACTAGTTTTAAAATATGTTTGCAAATTTCTTGACATTCATGCTTTCAAAAGGTGGACCAAATTTCCCCTCCCATGGAATGTAGACCAGATTCGGTAATACCCTCCTAACAAACATAGTGTTGCAGAAGTGACGTCCGAGGCTAGGTCATTAAAAAGGTAGCTTCCCATTGGCACTCTCCCTCACGCTCTGTGGGAAGCCAGCCACCATGTCATGACACTAGGCAGCCACTTTTCTTCTGACCATTAAGTTCCACCACTTGTCCTCTAGTATTTCAAGATCCTTCCATCACCATTGCTATCAGTTCCGTAACAGCATGTCCCACTGGTGCTTCTTAATGATGCTGCACTGTTCTCACGTTCCTTATCACTTTTCAAGTTGTCCTGAGAAACAGAGTAGATGGCTGGGTTTTTTGACCTTATTCCAGCATGTCCATTTCTCTGAGCTTTTTGATCCTTTTGTGTCTGAGAAAAGGATTATGATTTCTATTTATGTTGGTGCGACTATTGCTTTCTTCAAGCCTCAGGAGCCATTGTAGTAACAGGTTAGCATTGTCTCTTAGGGTTCATGATGGGGTAAATTTCCTGCATCACAAGATAGTACTTCCATATTGCAAAACTCTCACCTTATTTAAATTTATGCTGTGCCTCCTTTGAGTCAATACCCTTAGCATCGAAACTGTATACACCCTCCAGCTTCTTGCCAGTACATGTAGGCTTGTCCTGCAGCTCCATGGAGGTATAGCCCCTCTTTTCCTTTAGGGTACCCAATACTTCCCCAGTAAGGGAGATATGACAAACCCTAAAGGAGGGGAGTGTGAACTTTTAGTCAGAGGTCTCTACACTACCTTCAAACAAGGGGAGATAGTCTAGACTCTGACAAGGAGAAGTGACCATTTCTTTAAGCCCAAAGTATCAGGGGATACTGGGGTAATTCCAGATTTTTAATGAATTAATTTGGAAATGCCATCAAAACCTCAGGGTCTCACTTCTTCCAAACAGGGCTTCGCTCTGGGCATAACCAACTTAGCAAATTAAGAAACTAGCCTTCTCCAGACCTCTGCTACTCTTTCAATTAAGTCCCAGGATTTATCCTCAGTGTTTTCTGCCTTCCATCTACAGTAGCAGTCTCTAATCTTTTAGTTCCAGAGGCTGGTGCTCCTATGAGAATCTAATGCCTGATGATCTGAGGTGGAGCTGAGATGGTGATGCTAGTGCTGGAGAGCAGCTGCAAATACAGATGAAGCTTCAGCTTTCTTGCCCACCATTCACCTCCTGCTGAGCAGCCTAGTTCCTAACAGGCTACTGATTGGTACTGGTCTGCGACCCGGGCTTGAGGCCCCCTGATCTACAGAAAATGAGTCTCCCCTGGCAGCTGAGGAGATGAAGTCCTCAATCCAAAAGAAGAAATTAGGGTAGCACTTCTCAGCAGCAACTACAGGAGGCTGCAATTATATCATCAGAGCAAGAACCATCTCAAAGATGGGGAATGTGGGGAGTGGATCAACCAGAGCAAATCTTAGTGAATAACTTTTACAAAAACAAATATTTTTTACCAGTTAAATCCAAGGCAAAACACTAAGGAAGACTTGAAGGAGAAAAGAGGTTGCTAAAAGGCCACAAGTGATCTGAGAAGGAAGAGTGAAATTGTGAGCAAAAGATGTAGCAGAGGTGCAGGCTCAAGGAGGACAGGGTGGCAGTATTTAGTGCTGATTCCATGAGGTAAGTCCCGGGTCATTCTCAGTACCAATTAGCAGAACTTCGAATTCCACAGCTGACATGGAAAAGGGCCACAGACATCACACGCTAGACAGCTCTTGCCTTGTTAATAAAAAGCTAGATAATCGAATGGCCAATAAGCACAAGAAAGGTTGCTTGACATTCTTATTCGTCAGGGAAATGCAAAGTAAATCTGATGAGACACCACTACGCTCCTGCTAGGATGATTATAATGAAAAGGCAGATAATAACAAGTGCTAAAAGAGATATGAAGAAATCAGAACCCTTATACACTACTGGTGAAAATACAAAATGACGCAGCAACTTTGGAAAATTGTTATCACAGTACCCAGCAGTTTCTTTCTGAGATATTCATTCAAGAAAAATGAAAAGTTATAGCCACAAAAAGATCTGTGCGCAAACATTCATAATAGCTGTATTCAAAACAGCCTCAAACTGAAAATAATTCAAATGTCCATCAACATGTGACTGGATGAACACATTGTATTATCATCCTACAAATTCAGCAATAAAATGATACAAACTATTACATGGATGAATTTCAAAATTATTAAACTGAATTTTAAAACCAGACATAAGAGAATACATATTGTGTGATCACATCTATACAAAACTCTAAAAAATACAAATGTAAATTATAGTGATGGAAAGCAAATCAAGGGTTGCCTGGGGCTAAGAGTAGAGGAAGATTTCCTGGGAAGAAGCACAAAGGAACTTTGCAGGGGTGGTAAAGATTTATATCTTGATTGTAGTAGTGGTTACACAAGTGTGTGTACATTTGTCAAAATTCTTCAAATTGAACACTTAAAATGGGTATAATAAAATTTACTTTTTAAAAAATTGACTGCACAGAAGCTTCTCTGCTGCTTGTTCTGGAGGAAACTAGACCCGCTGGGCGGGTGAGGATGACTACTATTTTCTTAGCTCCCACAGTGACCCTGGTGTGACACATCAAAGGCTTGCTCCTTCTCACCACAAAGCGACAATGACAGTGCTGTCTGCTATAAAGATAATAACTCCCCAGACTAAGGGAGCCACAGAAGGTCACAAGAACTCTCAACTGCAATATCATCATGTATTTACCTAGGAGACCTCATGGCTAGTTTGACCATGTTACTTTATCCCACTGATTCTTTCCTTGAGGGTTTATTCATTAAGACACCAAAAGGTCAAGAGTCTTACTCAGAGTTGGTGACAATGAGTCAATCTCTGTCTTTCCTTTGCTTCCAGCCTCTAGTCTGAGCACTAACCCACTATTAGGCATACCGACTGGGAGCATTATTTAAAAATTCTCACCACCCCTGCCACCTCTCTGCCATTCTTTTTCTTTCATCCTTTTATACCCCTGCCCTGTCACAGAACATCTAAGAATACCCTAAAATAAATTTACTAAGGGAAAGTTAGCAACAATGCTTTTATGTGATAACAATTGTTATAAAACCTGACTGGTTTATGGCCTTGACAGAGCTGCTAAAATGCCATATTTTATAAATGTTTAGAATAATGTTTACCTAAAAAATGGCACATATTTGTATATTAATCCACCCAAGTAAAATTGCATCTTCTGTGTAAATTACAAACTACATAAATTCCAGTTATATAGATAGAATTGGTGATCCAAATGTCCAGAGAAATTATTTAACTTAAGTATGGAAGAAATCAATTGAGTTGCCACTAAAAGACATGGATTAGATCTGATCGAGGTAGCTCTTTATGCTAGACTGGTAATTACACTTAAAACATATTCAGTAACCAGAGGCAGGAAACAGAAGATGTTCCAGCCCACTATTTACAATGCTAGTCCAGATACAAAAAACAGTTTCAAAAATACAGATTCCTAGGTCTCACTATGGAGTTCTTACTTAATGATCCCAGGGTCAATTCCAAGAGTCAATATTCTTAAATGTATCTAAGGTGATTCTGATGTGCACTCATGTTTGGTCTAACCTTATCCTCACTGTGACTTTCCTCTTCTTAAGTGCTGTGCTCGAAGGACCTCTGTCATAAGTTGCAGTCTACAGGAGCAATGCTCAAATATTTTCAATCTTTTAGCCCTATCACTGAGTCCATACCTCCGGTATGGGTATATTTAGTTAACTGCAAATTTTGTATAAATGCATCACATTTCAAAATAATCATATTTAAATCTAGAACTTATTCTCAAGAGCAAGCAAATAATTCAGATGATCTTCAGATGTGGGCATAGCCAATAAAGAGAATAAATATACCATGCTTAGAATCAACATCATGGATTTGTATTTTCCTATGACATGACATATTGTTTTCCTGTATAGTGCATCTCTCTTATTTCAACATGAGATTACTTCCAAGTGGAATGTAAATATTTCTATTCAAGTGGAAAATCAATCAAGGTAAATATGGGAATTTTTAACCTTCATCAAGCAATTTTTGACTATAATTTTATAGTCAAACCATAGAAAGATAAGTAAAAATATTTATTTTATTACTTAGTGACATGTTCCTAAACAATAATGAAGCAAGACATGAATGCATGCCTTTGTGCAATGCTGGAGAAATTTATCAGACTTGGAGTTTTACATCATCTTTAAGTGTGAGGCAAGTTTGAAGAGTTTTCATCTTAATTTACAAAACTGCCCAAGTATGTGCCTTTGTGTCACAGATTAAGTGGCTCAGAGTGAAGAAACCAGAGCAAGAATTTCCCAGATTTAACCAATATCACCTAACGACGTCTTTTCCCATTTTAAAGTTTCATTCATAGGAACAAGAAAGAGCAGCCCCAGCTCAGCTATAGACCACTACCATGGCCTTTGTTTGTGCATTTTCTTTTTTTATTATTAAAGTGTAGATAACATATAATATTATATAAGTTTCAAGTGTACAACATAGTGGTTAGACATTTATATGCCTTATAATGTGAGCACAATAAGTCTAGTTACCATCTTTCACCAGGCAAAGTTATTGCAATATTATTTACTATTCTCTGTGTGATACGTTCGTTACATCCCATGACTTATTTATTCTATAACTGTAAGTTTGTACCTCTTATTTCCCTTCACCTTTTTCACTCCCTCATCCCTCCCTTCTGGCAACCATCAGTTTGTTCTCTGTTTCTATGGGTCTTTTTCTGTTTTTGTTTTGTTTGTTCATTTGTTTTGTTTGTTTGTTTGTTTTAGATTCTACGTATAAGTGAAGTCATATGGTATTTGTCTTTCTCTGTCTGACTTATTTCACTTAGCATTATAATATATATGCACTCCTATGTTCATCACACCATTATCTGTGATCTTTCTTAGAGAGACTCTCAAGAGTCAATGAAGAGTGCCCAAGCTCCATCTAAATTCCCTTTTACTTTTTTTCTTTCTGTTGCCAAAATACAATTCATGTTAAAGATAAACAGTGCTACCTTGCCTTAGATTTCTGTTCTCCTTTAAATGGTTTGACAAATACTGATGAGTCACGATCTCCAACTGCTCCCCACCCCAGGACAGCTCACTGGGCACTCTCATTCCCTCCCCTGCTATCTGACAAACTGTTCTATTTTCTGCGCTCCAGCTTTTATCACAACCTAATTTCTAATTTTCTGGCTCATTATCAGCCACTATTTCCCTCTTGGTGCCTCCCTTGATATCTCTCAGGAATTCTCTTGGTTTCCCTTTTTCTATGTATCTCTATTTCTCTCTTTTACCATCACTCTTCTAAGTGTTCTGTTTCCTCAAATAAGCATGAAGTAGCAGGAAAGTAAACCACAGGAAGAATAAACCCTTTTATTTTATTAGAGCACTATGCCATGCAAACCTGGGGAAAACCTGTAGTCCATTTTGGTCCTGTCAGCATCTTCTGTCACGGAGACCCTTTTGAGCTACGCTTCTTCTACACAATATTTGCATCTTTAAAGTACATCTAAAACAAACTTTTGGCATACATGCAAAAGCAATCTGTGCTGTGTGGAAGATATGGTCTCTAACCTCAGGTTGAACTAAAAAGCACTGGAAATTTTAAGAGATTGTTTTGACCTTTCAGTGTCACTTAGAATGGGGATCTGCCTGGCAGTAGTTAATGGCAGTTTGATTGGGGTCCAATGCTGTGTTTAAGTCTCTACTTAGAGTCCAGCCAAGTTAAACACATTTTCTTTTCATCTCTACTCACAAGTCCAGCCTTCAGCCCCAGGTCTTTAGTCATTCCTTGGTTCTTCTCTGGATTCCCTCCAGTTTGTTAAAAAATTCTCCAATCTTTATTCAAAATTACTTCTTCATTTCTCCCCGATAGTATCTCACAGAATTTCCTCAAGATCAGCATTTTATTCTGTCTCTGCCCACACATCAAGTTGACTGTAGGAGGAAGAGTATAGAAAAAGAGACACAAAGCAGTTAGGGAGGCCAGGCTAAAGGAAGGACCTTCCCAAAAAAACAGATTCATGTAGGATTCTTTGTTTTTATTTTCATTTTTGAAAATGAGACCATTTTTTTTTTATTTTAAAATCCATATTAGTCATTACTGAAAACTTACAAAATACAAATATTCAGATGAATGTGGAACTCATGGGAAATCCACAAACTACACGTAATTTCTGTTAATATTTTATGCTTTCTTTTATTTCTTTATATATACAGATTTTTAAATAAATTTAACTCTATATTAAGGATGTTTTCCCATATTGTTATCTTTCATATTTCTATTTCATTCTTCCAATTATCACCTCATGCCTTAGAATCACACTATTTTCATTATTGTAGTTTTTTTAAAACACAGCACAGATTGCAACTAGTAGGGTGAGTAAACCTACAACTATTTCTTTTATTCCCTATGCTTTCTTGACTATTTTATTTTTTTCTTTCTAGATGAATGTTGGGTTCACTTTGTTAGCATTTGGAATAGAATTTCATTAAACACAAAAGTTAACTACATAAAAGAAAAAAAGAGAGCTGGCTTTTACAACATTCTCTTCTTCAGTCCCAGAATGTGGACATATTTTCATTTGTGCAGGCTATTTTTTTTATGGTCTGTCAATAAAGTTTTATAGTGTTATTGATTATATCTTCAGTTTTTAACTAAACATTTCTAGTATTTTTTAAGCCATTGGCTTCATGTAGTGTGTGTGTATGTGTGCATATGTGTGTCTGTGTGTATCTCTGTCTCTGTGTGTGTGTGTCTAGATGCCATTTTTCTAGTCTCCCTTATTTCTGGATAGAAATTTTTTCCATTCTATTTTTTATTTTAGTAAACTATACATAACATTAAAATTACTATTTTAAGTGACATTTAATTTATTTTATTTGTTTATTTTTTTGTCTCTTCTTCTTAAAGAAGCCCCTTTAACATTTTTAAGTTCTGTAACATTAAGCAGATTTATATTTTTGTACAACCATCACCAACATCCATCTCCAGAAATTTCTCATCTTCCCAAACTGAAACTCTCTACCCATTGAACATTAATTTCCCATTCCTCTTCTCCCCAGCCCTTGGAAACCACCATTCTACTTTCTGTTTCTATGAATTTTACTACTCCAGGTACATCATTTAAGTGGGACTGTACAATATTAGTCTTTTTGTAACTGTCTTATTTCACTTAGCACACTGTCCTCAAAATACATTCATGTTGTGGCATGGGAAGAATTTCCTGTCTTCTTTTTTTTTTTTACTTTTCTTCAATTTTTTCAATTGCAGTTGACATTCAATACTATATTAGTTTCATGTATACAACATAGTGGTTAAACATCTATATAGCTTACAAAGTTATCTCCCTGTTAAGTCTTGCACTCACCTAACACCATATATAGTTATCACAATATTATTAACTATATTCCTTGAGCTGTACTTTATATCCCATGATGTGACTATTTTGAAACTGCCAATTTGTACTTCTTAATCCCTCCACCTTTTTTATCCACTACCCAACCTCTCTCCCATCTGGCAACTATCAATTTGTTCTCTGTATCTATGAGTTAATTTCTGTTTTGTATATTTATTTTGTTTTTTAGATTCTACATATAAGTGAAATCATATGGTATTTGTCTTCCTCTGTCTGACTTACTTTACTTCATATAACACCCCCAGGTCCAATTATGTTGTTGTAAATGGTAAATTTTCATTTTTTTTTTGACCGAGTGATATTTGGTAGTATATATGTGTACATCTTCTTTATTCATTCATCTCTTAATTGGAGCATTTAATCCATTTACATTTAAAGTGATTATTGATAAGTTTGTAGTTTTTGCCACTTTATTAATTGTTTTCCAATTGTTTTATAGTTCTCCATTCCTTTCTTATTCTCTTGCTCTCTTCTCTCGTTGAGGACTTTCTATAGTGTTGTGTTTGGATTCCTTTCTTTTTATTTTTTGCATATCTCATAAATTTTTGATCTGTGGTTACCATGTGCTTCATATATACCAAGCTATGTCGATAGCAGTATGTTTTAAGTTGATGGTTACTTACATTTGAACACCTTCTAAAATCACTGCCATTTTTACTCACCTCCTCTACATTTACGTTTCTGTCATTATTTTTTACTTCTTTTTGTATATATTTTTGTGTGTATATCTTAATTTACAGTTGTAATTACATATGACCTTCCTACTTTTTCATTTTAACCTCTGTACTACCTTTAGTATTGGTTGATCCACTGCTTTTATTATATATTTGTCAGTGAGAATTTTTTTTCTTTACAATATTTTCTTATTCATATTTTTTAATTTATTTTATTTATTTATTTTTTTGTCTCTTCTTCTTAAAGAAGCCCCTTTAACATTTATTGTAATATTGGTTTAGTGTAATGAACTTCTTCAGCTTTTTCTTGTCTGGGAAGTTCTTTATCTCTTCTTCAATTCTAAATGATAGTCTTATTGGATAGTCATCTTGATTTTAGGATCTTTTCATCACTTTGAATATTTTGTGCCTAGCCTTTTTGGCCTGCAAAGTTTCTGTTGATAAATCAGGTAACATTCTTATGGGAGCTCCCTTTTAGATAACTAACTGCTTTCCTCTTGCTGCTTTTAAGGTTCTCTCTTTATTTTTAAACTTTGTCATTTTAATTATCATGTGTCTTGGTTTGGGTTCAGCTTGTATGGGACTCTCTGTACTTCCTGGACTCATGTGTCTATTTCCTTTGCCAAGTTAGGGAAGTTTTCAATGATTTCTTCAAATAGGTTTTCAACCCCTTGTTCTCGCTCTCTCTTGTCCTTCTTGAACTCCTACAATATGAATATTGTTAGACTTGATGTTATCCCACAGGTCCCTTAAACTATCCTCATTTTTTCAGTTCTTTTTTCTTTTTACTCTTCTGATTGGGTGTTTTCTCCTATTTTATCTTCCAAATCACTGATTTGATCCTCTGCTTTATCTAATCTTCTATTGATTCCATCTAATGTATTCTTCATTTCATTTATTATATTCTTTATTTCAGTTATTATATTCTTCATTTTCTACTGGTTCTTTTTTGTTTTCTATCTTCTTTTTTCTGTTTTCTATCTTTTTGTTGATGTTCTCACTGAAATTATCTATTCTTCCCCTATATTAATTGAGCATCCTTATAACCAGTGTTTCAAACTTTGCATCTGATAAATTGCTTGCCTCCGTTTTGTTTAGTTCTTTTTCTCAAATTTTGTCCTATTCTTTCATTTGTGACATGTTTGTCTCCTTGTTTTGGTTGTCTCCTAGTGTTTGTGTTTAGGTATTAGGTAGATTCACTACATCACCTAATCTTGGCAAAGTGGCCTTCTATAGCTGGTGTCCTGTGGGGCCCAGTAATAGAGACTCCCTGTTCACTTGAGCTGAGCGATGCAGGGGTATTTCTTATGTGGGTTCTGTGTGCTCTCCTGTTGTAACTGAACCTTGATAACTGTTAGCATGTAAGTAGGTGGATTGACCTTCAGGCTACCTGGCTGTGAGGACAAACTGTGACTATAGCAAACAAGCTTTTTTTTGAGGGGAGGAGTCTGACTCCAAGGAGTGGACTTTTCTTTAGCTCTTATGCTTGCCAAATTCACCCTTTTAGGTGTGTCCTTTGTGGAGCTAATTGGGTGGTGCTCTGGTGTGGTCTGAAGCTAGTCATCACTTGTATTGGTTCCAGGGACTTTTAGGAGGGGCTTCGTTGCAGGCCAATGTCAGGTACTGCTTGTGTCTGACGTAGGCCCACCTTATAGGAGCTCCTAAGTGATCTGTAGTTTATAGTTGCCTGTTCTGGGTGTGGAGGCACTAGGGAGTGGTTGTACAGTGAACTCAGGCCAGCTGCCACTAGTGCCAGGTTTGGAGCCACTTAGCAATAGGTATGGGGTATACCAAACCTGGCTGTCTCTTGTTTAAGGTTTGTGGAATTTTCAGAGCTTTTAAGCAAGTCTGCAGCACCAGTCTAGGCTAGCTCCTTGTTTAGAATCATTGCTGAAAGAGGTTCAGGCTGGCATGTGAACTGGATGGGACTAGGTCTCAAAGAATCACCAGGGTAGGGGGTGAGGGTGGTGTTAGGCAGATTAACGGAGACTCAGATTTGGTGCCTACTTGTGCCTGCAGGTTGTGTGGCTGAGCACTCAACAAAGGAACAATGGTACATACTGGCACTTCAGTCCTGGAACAGCTGCCCCTCCAGCCCCTTGTCCTGATGCCAGATGATTCAGTTTTGAAGCTGCTATCTCTTGGTTGGAGCTTAGAGCTAGAGTTTGTGAGTGAGTGAGTCTGTGTTTGAGCCCTTTAAGAATATACCTGGGTCTCAAGCAGCTCCCTAGCTCACCCAGACAGAATTCCCACTGATTTTCAGAGCCAAATTTTATCAGAATTTCTTTTCCCAGCACTGGTGCTTAGAGCTGAGGAATGTAGTGTGTGACTGGAACTACTTACTTCTCAGTGGGGACCCTACAGCTGATATATATCTCTCAATTTTTAACCACCACTTGTGGCTGTGGAATCAACTCATTTTGCGTCTCCTACCAGTCTCAATATGGTTTTCTCTTTATATCCTTAGTTATAGTTCTGTTGAGCTAGTCTTCAGGTGGTTCTCAAGGGTGGTTGTTCTATAATTTAGTTGTGATTTCAATGTGGTCATAGGAGGAGGGAAGCACAGTGTTTACATACTCGGCTACCTTGACCAAAGTCCAGAATTTTTTTTCATTTGAAAGTTGAATAATATTGCATTAGGTATATATGTCACCTTTTATTTCTCTGTTCATTCACTGATGGACACTTGGGTTGCTTCCATACTTAGGCTATTGTGAATAATGCTGCTATGAACATGAATTTATAAATATTTATTCAGGTCATATTTTCAATTCTTTTACACATATACTCAGAAATGGAATTGCTGAATCACATGATGATTCTATGTTTAATTATCTGAGGAACTGCCATATTGTTTTGCACAGCAGGTACACCATTTTATATTGCTACCATCAATGTACAAAGACCCTCATTTTTCTACATCCTCACCAACAGTTGTAGTTTTCAATGTTTTTATAATAGCCATTGAAATGGGTGTGAGCAGTATCTAACTGTGGTTTTGATTTGATTTTTGAACATCTTTCTTGCTTATTTGCTACATGTACAATTTCATTGGTGAGGTGTCTGCTAAGGTCTTTGGCCTATTTTTTAATTTGTTTATTTGTTTTCTTACTGTTGAGTTTTAAGAGTTCTTAGTAAATTTTGAATAACGGTTCCTTGTCATATGTATCCTCTGCAAATATTTTATCACAGTCTGTGGCTTATTTCCTCATTCTCTTAACATTGTCTTTTGCAGAACAGAAATTTTTAGTTTTAATAAAGTTCATTTTATAAATTATTTCTTTCATGGATCATACCTTTGATGTTGGCTTCACCACACCCAAGGTTATCTGGAAGTACCCTCCTATGCTATCCTCCTAGAAGTTTTAAACTTTTTATCTTACTTTTAGGTCTGTAGTCCATTTTGCATTTTATATTTAGGTCTGTGATCCATTTTGAGTTTATTTTTGTGAAGGGTGTAAAGCCTGTGTCTTAGATTCACTCTTTTGCATGTAGATATCCACTTTGCCAGCCCCATTTGTTGAAGAAACTGTTTTTGCTCCATTATACTGCCTTTGCTCTTTTGTTGAAGATCAGTTGACTATACTTGTGTGGGTCTATTTCTGAGTTCTATATTCTGTTCCATTGATCTATTTGCCTATTCTTTTGCCAGTACCACACTGTTTTGATTACTGTAGCTTTACAGTAAGTATTGACATCAGGTAGTGTCGATCCCCCATCTTTGTTATTCTACTTCAGTATTGTGTTGGCTATTCTATGTTTTGCCTCTTCATATAAATTTTAGAATCAGTTTGTCAATATCCACAAAATAACTTGCTTGGATTTTGATTGGGATGGAATTTAATCTACAGATTAAGTTGGAAGAAAATGATAACTTGAAAATATTGAATCTTTCTATCCATACACATGGAATATATCTTTTTATTTAGTCCTTTGATTTCATTCATCAGAGTTTTCTGATTGTCCTTATATAGAGCTTGTACATATTTTGTTAGATTTATATCTTAGTATTTTATTTTATAGGATGCTAATGTAAATTGTACTATGTTTTAGTTTCAAATTCCTCTTGTTCATTGCTGGCATATAAGAAAGCAATTGAATTTGTATATTAACCTGTGTCTTATAACCTTGATATAATCACATTAGTTCAAGAAGTTTTTTGTCAGTTCTTTTAAATTTTCTACATATAGGATCATGCCATCTGTGAACAAAGATAGTTTTATATCTTCCTTCCCAATCCATGCACCTTTTATTTCTTTTTCTTGTTTTGTCACATTAACTATAATTTCTAGTACAATGTTGAAAATTGGTGGTGAAAGGAGAAATCCTGGGCTAGTATGTGATTTTAATAGAAAAAAAATGAAGTTTCTCACCATTAAGCATGATATTAGCTGTGGGGTTTGTTTGGGGTGTTTTTTTTTTTTTTTGCACATTTTCTTTATCAAGTTGAGAAAGTTCTCTTCCATTCCTAGTATACAAGGAGTTTTATTATGAATGGGTGTTAGATTTTGTCAAATACTTTTTTCTGCATTTGTTGATATAATTTTATAATTTTTCTTTTTCAGTCTGTAAATGTGATGAATTACATTGCTTAATTTTCAAATGCTTAACCAACCTGGGGTAAATTCCACCTGGTCACAGTGTATATTCTTTTAGACATTGTTGGTTCCAATCTGATTACATTTTGGTGAGAATTTTTGCATTTATGTTATGAGAAAAGAGAAAGCTTGAAATTAACCTGGATAAAGTTGTTTGTTAAACAGGGTAGAATAACCACTTTTAAGTATTTTAAAGGACTGACACTTAACATAGGTACTATAAGAAATGAGTTTATAAAAGAGAAAAGGTATAATGAATGGAATTTGTAATGAAATTGCTTTGGTTCAATGTAAAGAAAGCCTTTCTGAAGATTAGAGCTATTCCAACAAGGAGCTGATTGCTTCATGAGAGGCTGGATTTCCTGTCACTGAAAATTTTCATAGAGAAGCTAAACATCCACCAATCAAGTTTCTCAAAAGAGGGATTAGGATACAAATTAGATTGTTATGAATTTCCTTCCAACTTTGAAAAAATATGATTCTAGGATTCTAATACCTCTTGACATAGAGACTGCTGAATGCAGCTTACATGTTGTCCGTCTCATTATTTAGTCTAAACAAGTTGGATTAGATAACCTGCACTTAAACCTCTAACTTAGAGTCTGTTTTGAGGGGAACTTTATCTAAGAATTATCAGTTTCTGAAATGAGAATACAACTACCTATTTCTTCATATTGAGAGAAGCAAATGAAATCACTCACTTTGAATGAAATCATTCAAAGATGAAATTATTGAGCAAAGTATAAATAGCTTTGTGCAATCACATTTCACTCATTTTCTTCTTAAGCCATACTTTCTCTACCAGATATAATTATATTCAAAAATTCAAAGAGTTATTATATAGAGAAAGGAGTCTTTTATTATATTGTTTTATGGGGGAGAACTTCAACAGTGGCAAAATTTCAAGTGCCAAGAAATGCTTTGTATATTGTTGGTACTCAGTAAATAATTGATGAGCAGAGGATTGATGGGTACATAGATGAATAGATGAATGGATGATAAAATTAGCAAGATTTTAGAATTTTCTATTATTATTGTTCTTGCAAACCACAGTAGGTTGCCGTGATAACCATTAAACACAACATAACTATCCACTCAATGTTTTGGTTTCCTCATCTGTTAAATGAGAATAATAATGGTACCATAGACGTCTGTGGATTAAATAAGATAATGCTCATAAAGTATGTAAAAAGTTTTTTTTCCTCATATAGTAAGTAAAAAATAAATATTACTTATTATTAAACATTAATTTCATGCTAGGTACTGAATTGGGCTTTTATAAATATTGGATAAATTATTCCTTACATCAACACCATAACATAGGTATCCCTATATTTTAGAAACAGAAACAGTTCATAGGACTGAAGAAACTTTCTGATTTTTTTCTCCTTAATCTTTTATACCTCCTTACTCTTAATCAGGACTTTTTTCTGGTTACTTCTGGAAATTATTCTAAACTATCCCCTCTTTTTTATCCCCTATGTCCAACCCTTTAATACATTCTGCCTCTTAACTTGTCACCTCCTATAGCAGATGCTGTTGAAATCCTAACTATATCCCTTTGTTACTCATCATTTGTGAGCATATCAAGGCATATGACTTCAAGCACTCATAGTTTCTTGCCTTAAGGCATCTATGGTCCATAGAAGCCTTCTCTGCATATACAGGGTAAGCCTAAAGTGTAATGAGCTAATGCTTTCGGAGAAGTCTCAACCAAAGAAGGTTAGGAGTTAGTGAATAAATACTCCACTTCCACACCTTTTGGATGGGATAAGTATTAACACACTCTGTAAGGTTTCCAGTATAATCCACTCTCAGCTCTACAATGGCAATCTGATCTTTTTTGCATCTCCCTTGGCTTTTTTTTTAGCCACTTCCCAAGTTTACTACCTTATTTCTGTACTCTCTCAAATAAACTACTTGCACTCAAATCTTTGTGTCCAGGTCTGCTTCTTTGGGAACCTAATTTCAGACATCTCCCTTCCTTCCTACTTTTCCTTTCTCCTGAACGGTTACAAAAATATTCTAATTTTCTTCTTGGCTTTAATATCTCCCTTCAAATATTTCCTTCAGTAAAATATTTCTATAATATAAATATGATCATGGCCCTTCCAGGCATGAAACTCTTTAGTGGTTCTTGTTGTATGTAGTATAATATATAAGCTCTTTAACATGGCTTATAATCTTCCATGATCTCATGATCTTGCCCCTGTCTGCCTTTCCACCCCTACCTCCCACTTCTTCCCACTACCACCCTGTGCTAAGAATGAAAAGCATTCATTAAAGGAATGCATATTCCTTTAAATGCACCTTGCATTTCCAATCCTCTGTGAATTAGTACACACCCTGTGTTCTCTATTTAGCCCAATGTCTGATCAGTAAGCTCAAATTCAGTGAAGGGCATTTCTTCACCATGTGGGTAAAATGAAGACAACCACATATCTCCATCTTTGTGCTAGTCACACTGCAATGTATTAATTTGTCTCAATGTCTATCTTCCCTACCATGCTAAGAGTTGCTTGAGGGCAGGCAATCATCTCTTAGAGTAATGTGGCTCCAGCATCCCCCCAGCACTCCACACATAGCAGGTACTTTAGGAAAGTGTATCGTAATAATAAATAGCTGAGTGCATGAATGTACTAAATCTAACTGTCAGAACGAGAATTCAAGCATAAGTGTTTTCAATCTCAAAGCTGTTCTCTTCCTACCATAGTGTGTTCTGTAAGGGAATGAACCTACACCATGATACTTTGGTGCTGTGACACTCAAACAAGATGGATTTGCAACTGTCACACATTTTAATGTGTAAGATCCTACAACCCTTTTCCATGGTCATGAGAGTGGGCTATAATCTAAAGTGATTTACTCCTACCACTTCATCCAATTTCTTTCTTCTTTTCTCTTGTGTCAGGTCAAACATATAACAAAGCCATCTTCATTTTTGGCTCCCCAAAAATCCTACTTCTTCTTTCTCCCTAATATAAGTCAGAAGAAAATGTTGTCTGGTAACTCAAGAAACAGTGGCTTTGCATCTAAATCATTCCCTTGCTGACTTGCCCTGTGTTAACCTAAACCAGCTATTAAAACTACTAGTGAAATCGCATCAGCAATTTAGAATTCAGACAATGCTTTTATTCTAAGATTTTGGAAAGACTGCCTTCTGATGAAGACTGCCTTCTCCCCATCTTGGGTTTAGGAAAAAGAGCAAAAAGACAGATAACTGAGGCTTAGCTACCATTTATAATATGAGACTACCACCAGTACTCTCCCAAAGAATGAGCTTGGGAGAGCACCGGTGGTAGTCTCATGTTATAAATGTGGGCTCACCTTCCATAAATCTAAAGATTCCTAGATTCCTCAGTCCCTCATGTTGCCTGCTTCCTTACGGCACCTGAAGTGCCTCAAACCCCATCTTAAACAGGCTTTCCAGCTTCCAAGTACCTCTCTCCTTATAACAGGCCTTGCTATTGTCATGAGTGAGACTTTGCTTCTGTTGCCAAGAGACATTTAGCTGGTATTTGAACAAACACACCTGTGATGTAATCAAAATGCAATGTAAGATTATGACTGCATTTATATTCCACTATCTCATTACAATTATTTAAAGAGATTACCATCCATTGCCCCTATATGAAAATTTCAGTAGGCCCAATAATTTCCTGCTTATCCCTAGGTAACAGACAGGTCATAGATCTTTAATAATTTTAAAAGTCTTGATTCTGAAGTCAAAATGTCCAGAGCAAGATTTAATCAACATATCAAACTTTATTTAATGTCAGATCTCCCCTTCCTTATCTTGAGAGTTACACTCTTAAGGTAGGCAGTGGGTACTTTTTTCTTTCTCCTACTGACACTTACCTCCCCACTGTCTAGCAATTGGCACTTTCATCTCCTCTTTCCACTGCATCTTCTGCCTGTTCTGACCCAATCAGAAGACATTTAGAGAGTGTAGAACCTTGTCCCTATTTCTCATACCAGCTGGAAGGGGATACTCATGGCAGTGCATTAACTTTTGCAAATAAATCTTTTTTCAAATCCTTCCTTCTCTGTTCTCAATCCTTGTTTTTTTTTTGTTTTTTGTTTTTTGTTTTTTTTTGAAATCAGTGAGGAATTTCATAATTAAGGTAACCACTTTACAAAAGAAATTTTGTAAATTTTGCAATTAGGGAATTTCCCTGATAACTCATTTTTGTTTATACCTCTTGTATTCACACTCAAGTCAGAACTGTAGTAGGAAGGGTCTTCTTTTAACATCTTGATTCTGCTGCCAAATTATAGGAGGGCTCACTTTCTTCTGGTATCAGGGCTACTTTGATATATATATATTTTTTTTTTACAAATTAAGAAATAGGTGCTCAGGGAGTTTGAAAAACTGCTCAAGGTCACCCAGCCATTAGACTGAGGAACTAAAATTTGAACCCAAGGCTCTATCTCTAGTCCTCGTGTTTTAACCTCTTAGTTATGACATCCACTGTGCATCACATGCAAAGTACTTTCTTTCTGACTTTGAAAAAAGTATAGGGACACAAATTTTCCCCAATGGTATAAAGGTGGGTTGTGTCTCACATACTCATCAGGCATTAAGACTAATTTTGTCTGCTTTTTCCTTCACTAGAAGGTATCAACCATACTGTCCCATGGCTGACTAAATTTCAAAGTCTTCAGTGCTTGGATACTCAAAAGGTTATCCAAGGCCAACAGCAGTATCTAAGAGCTTGTTATAAATGTGTTATCTCAGTATCTTCCCATTAACTTATCTTATGAGAATCTGTATTTTAGAAAGACAATAATGTTGAAGCAGCAGTGGTCTACACCATCACTCCAAGGAGACCTAGTAAACATTCTTATCCATCTACATCTTGTAATTTCCCAGGTGTCCTCGAAGAGGCCTGGAGATTATGCTACTCTCCAGATTCCTTACAGTATCTGTTACTTTATCATATCAGATTTTGATATTAATATATCTTTATCCTGATATGTCACTTTTCAGGTACACCCTTTTCATAGTCTATCCTCTCAAAATAATTTCAGCTCTACATCTTGAAGGCTATAAACTGAATCTCTAGATGAAAATTACAACCTCCAACTGGCTAATTAAAAATGTAGCCCAGCAGACTAGTGAGCATTAAGAATAGAGTCAGGCCTAACTAAAACTAGAAAATGAGCTGGTTCTTCCAATCTCTTCATCTCAGCCTGATTGCCCTAACCCTGCATGCTCATGACAGTGCATCACACACACACACACACACGCACACACACACACACACACTACAATCATTCACTCATTTATTAAATGAGACAATAAATGTTTAATTAGCAATTGCTAAATTCTAGACATGTGATGAGAATGATAAAATCAAGGGTAGACTACACAAAAATTCTACAAGGAACTCAGCCTCTAATTGGCAAGAAAAGACACATATACAAACATTGATAATTTAAGACAGAATTTGAAACATGTTGTAAATCATCTTATAACAGACTACACTTTGACAATACAATCAGAAATCATCAGTGGTTCTCAATGATTCTTGCACAGAAAAGTCCTTCATGGGTCAACTGCACTTCTGCTCCATGCTGCCAACATTCCTGGAACCAGGCAGAGGAGGCAACCCCTTCTGGGACATGATTGGCCTCATGGCAGCACTACATGGAGTTCTTTAAAGCTTCTGCACAGAAGTGGTATGTCATCCCCTCTCTTATTCTGTATATATGAGGAAGTCACTGTCCATATCTGATGTCACTGGATATCAAAGAGGGGCTACAGGGATATCACAGTCATTAGGAAGCAAATATGTGGGGAATATAATAATCTATCACTCACAGCATGGTAGAGAAATAGATGAAATGCTTTGGCAACTTGGAAACCTGAAGAATACCTCTAACTGAGGGAAAGAAGAAAGATTCCCTAAAGGTGGTGATGCTGAACTGAGTTTTGAAACATTGGTCATGAGGAATGAGCAGGGTGAAGGGAAAAGGATTGGGAAAGCCTGGAGCCATGAAGGCAAAGTCCTGGGAAATACTATGCAGAAGGAAGAGAGGATGAGAAGGTAGGAGAGAGAAGTAATAGGATAAGATTGAGATATGATTGTGAAAGGGCTTAAATTCTAGCTGAGGTGTCAAGACTTTACTGCAGAAGCAATGAGTGGTGAATCAGGGCAGATAATGATGTTTTATATAAGCAAGGGGTAACATGGTTAGAGCGGTGCTGCAGGTAAATCAATGTGGTCTGAACACAATGATTCTAAGACATGGATTTAAGACCCTTAGTTTTGTTTTCTCCTTCCCTCTCTCTCTTTCTCACACTTGCACACTTTCTAAGACAAACTCATTTTTCCCTGAAGATTGATCTGACCCTTTCAAGAAAACTTAAGTTATCTTTTTCTTTTCAACCATAGTCCTTTACATTTACGTTTTGTATTAAAATTGTGTGTGTGTGTCCCTTATAGAAACATGAGTTATCAAAGATAAAAATTTTGCCTTCTTCATTTTTGTATCTTTATTCCAGCCCAGGGCTGCATACAGATCTCTTTTTTAAAAAGACAGTTTGGATGAGAAAAATATAAAGGCCCAATTTGAAGATTATTGCAATTGTCTATTAATAGAATGAAAACTGAAATGGAAAAGTCAAATGAAATATACTGATTAGCATATTTTTATATTTCTGTATATATATTCTTTTTACTTCTAGTGAATTCTAAAGATATTTATTTATATTTTAATACACTGCCCTTTGTATTTCGACATAACACAGTATGAATGAAGCCAGACCCTTACCTACATCTGAACCTATATGCTTAGTCCAACATTTATTGAAAAATGCAAAATGCTTCACACATCATGTCTTACATACAACAATTATAAAACAGAGTCATGAGGAAGCTCAAATAGGAAAGTTCCAAATCTTAATAACCACTTTACTCTCGGCAAGTTAATCAGTTAACTATAAATGTTTTCTTTCCTGAAATTCTCAGTTGTTAGAGGTTTCTTATTAGTGATATTTCCCCAAGGCCTCTTGGATTTTTCAGTTCTCTGCTTCTTTAGGACTGAAAACCTATCTGATCTCAGAGACAGCATGAGAGATGAGGTTCAATGGAATAAAATAAGTCTGGACTCTTTGGAAAGGATATTAGAGGTGACATCATTTTTCCACATTCTTTCCCTGAGAAATAACAAGGATGGTATAGATTACAGAAATTCAACTCTTATATTTAGGCCAAAATGAGGATTACTAATGGAATTTCAGTCTAACTGGTACAGTGCAGAAGATGGTCTACATAATCAGTACAAATGTGCATGACCATTGCATGAACAGGTATATAGTATTCACCTCTTATTCATGGTTTCAGTTACCTGTAGTCAACTGCGGCCCAAGAATATTAAATGGAAAATTCCAGAAATAAATAGTTCATAAGTTTTAAATTGCACACCATTCTGAGTAGTGCAGTCCCTCTCTGTCCCACCTAGGATATGAACCATTTCTTTCTCCAGCATCAGTTTTCTAGTTCTCAACTCTCTCTTTTGTAAAAAAAGGATTGTACTACTCTAAGTTCCCTTTCACCTTATTGTTTTATCACAGTAAACATTTTCAAACTATATCTTTCTCAAGATTTATGCAAAAATTCATAATTGGTGAGAAACACATTTTAAAGCATGTAAAATTCAAATTCTTATTTGACTAAAGTCTGATCTTTCAGACCCATGTTAATTTGTGGGAATATGTGGCACCATATTGAGAATCGATGAAATATTCTATTGCCTCAATGCCCTCTATCAATACCATGTATATTTTCTCTTGATGCTTATTTCCTTCTGAATATTGTCTTTCTAGATGTTTAAAATATTGAAACTGTGTACAGCTAAGGAAAATATATTAGCTGAAATTTATTTTTTGCTCCTGTGGGTAAAGTTATTCCCTTAGACTGTCCATAAGATCTCTCCCCCTTGTAGGAAAACCTTGGGTCCATGTGTTTGGCAGTCGATTAAAGCAAGCTCTGTTTACAGGTTTTTCTTTTGACCCCTGTAAAATCAGAGAAAAGAGAGAGAATACATTAGTGACTTTTGTCTTTGCAAGGATTTTTCAAACCGTGGACATGATGACTCCCAAAAAAGAGCATTTTAGACTCATGCTGGCAAAGTATGCCAATAAACAGCAAACTGGAGGATATACCTTTAATAAATCTGTCTTTTATTTGCAGCTCTTGAATAGATCTGCTTTTTATATATAGGATAAAATTTCAACAAGGTCTAAGGTCGCAAGGAGTGAGTTTTACCTAAGAAGGCTGAGAAGCATTGTGCATTGATAAAAAGATGTGTGGGTTCCCTTGCCTTGTATTAAGATTGTCAAGTAGCATTTAGAGCTTCTGCATTCACTCATTACAAACGTTGGACATGAGTCTTCAGCATCATTGAAGGCCACATGGAAATCCCAGCAAAAATTCTACCATATTTAAAATACATAGACTTAATTCAAAACAGATGATCATCCATTTTTAAATATATTTCATTAATTTTTATAAAAGTATAAATTTATGATGATCTATCTTTCTGTTAATTATGTGCTGGCTACATGTGCATACATTTGGAGAAGTATATTGCTCAAACAATTATTTCAAAAATTGTTTTTGATTGAAAACTAAATATTTGAAAGGCAGAAACTATCTGATACACTTTGAGTCAAGTTTCTCAGATGTTAGGATGTACCTATCACAGAGAAAAACTCGAGTATAAGCATCCAAAATGAAAGAGAATTTATGGACTCAGATTGTGATACACTGAGGCTTGTCCCTCATGAACAGGACGAGTCATTTATAGAAATTGTTTCATCATTTTAGAAACCTAAAGTCTCAGGAGAGGCTGTGAACAGATTATGTACAGAAAGTTATAGTAAGTTTTTGATGTGAAATCTGAAAGTTCCAATAATAAAGCCAGTTCTACAGACAGATAATCAATTATAAGAATAAAGTATTTTTTAAAATCAAAGAAAATATGGAGGCCAAAATTTTCTTAAAGAAGGAAAGAATAAAAAGGATAAACCAGGGATTAGTTAGGTGGGAGTGGTCATTTGGGGAATTGTTACTTTGCAAAAGTTAGTACTGCTAAACACTATCTGGGCCTCTACTCAGTCGTACTTTGTCTTCTGTGATTTGTCCAATCCACTCATAGTATTGGACTCTTAACAGGCTCTTTACTCTGTCCCTTTGGCCAAATGTCTTAAAGAGTTGGATTTTCAACTTTTCCTTGAATTCCAGTAAAGACCATGATCTCTTTCTAATAAATGTATTTTTTTAAGTAGCTCACTAGATTTGGTTTCTAATATCTTCTATAAAAAGAAATTTGACAAGAGAGTAAGCTCTAAGCCTGAGGCAGTTGTTAAGTCTGCTATGGTATTGCTCAGTGGTCATGGGTGAGAGCACCCTTTGGCCTCTGTGATAGACAGCTTGCTCATGGTGCTGGCCCTTCACTTCTAGTAGGAGAAAGTCACTCTGGAAAGCCAATTACTCTCAGAGAAGACTTATTAGTTATGACCCCTGTTTCTTGAAGAAGAAGCTGTCCCAGAATCAAGAAAGTGAGACCAAGGATGCAAGTTACTCTTTCTTATGCATGAACACTGATTCAAAGTCACTGTTATCAGACTTTAAAAAGTCTTATTTGTTCAGGGTACTTAATTCTCATTTTGGTAACCACATTATATGGATATTGGGCAGTTAAGATCAGTACCACTTGGAACTCATTTGGAATTTATGGCTTCCCCCAATTTCTGTTCTCTGGATTTAGACTCAATTTATGGCTTGGAACACAGTGTTTCCTACAGGAAAAACTTTGAAATGTGCAGAAGAAAAAAAGAGCTCTTGGAGAATATTAAATATCTCTTTCAAAACACCATGCTGATGAGTAAATGAGAGTGTAAATGAATCCAGATTAAAAAAAAAGTATTGTATTTCCATTAAAATACTCAGGGGCTTAGGAGTTAAGGGAAAAAGTTTTGTGGGAAAATGTGTTTTAGGTTATGCCAAATGTAAAACGTGTGCAAAAGCATTTGAGATGTTTTTCCTAGATTATGATGCCGCCACATTACTCCTTCTCAGTAATTAGTAAATTAGACAAGAAAAATTTATGTGTAAATTCAATGCAATTCATGAGCACGAATAATGATTTCAAACTACAAACTGCAATTAAATATAGAATATTTGCAGAGTTGCCCTGGAGTAAATTCCAGATGCTAACATTGTGAATTGGGCCATGAAGAAAGAGATGAAGGCACTGACTTGTGGGTTTTGACTTTATTTCTAATGTGGCTTTTAAATTATTTTGAACTTAGTCATTTTAGGAATTTCGTTGGGAGAATAAAACTAAATAAACTATTTTAAGTGGGAACACAAGTCAAATTTTTATCCTCTATAATCCCAGAAAGAACAAAAGCAACTAGATTTTGGTATGGTGCAGAAAAGAACTAGGTGATGGTGAGTCACACCTGCAGTTCTGCGGTTGGCTGTGCCTCCTCTTTGATGCTGTGGAGTACAACACATTCTGTGGTTTCTAGTTTTCTTCTTTATGTCATTAGGTGGACACTTTTGCCCAGTGTGTATAAAAAAAGCACAAGGATAGTTATCACTTTCTCTTCAACTAACATCTGTCAAAATCTCTGTAGCAGACACTGTGATATCCATTATGGAGATCTAATGAGCAGTCACAGCTTCTACCCTCTGCGAGGTGATGATGTCAGAGAACAGAGAAGACACACAACAAAAAATCAATACAAGACAAGTCTGAGGGTACAAAATAAAGAAACAAAGCAACATGAGGCTTGGAAGAGGGTATGAAAAATATCTATTCTATTTATTTGACAAAGCTTCTTTAAGAACTTGAACCTACATTTATATTTTCCTCATTTTCTGAACTCATTTCTCTACCACTTACATAACATCTGTCAACCATTCATTGCCATGTTCCATGTATAGGCCTTTTGCATCTATGCCTCCTGGACCTGATCGAAGCCTCTTAGCTAGAATATAACCTCCAACTGTTCTTTGAATCCCCACCTGTTGTTTGCATATCATAATATGTAATTAACAGCCTTCTAAAATACTGTTAATTTTTTTAATAAAGCAAAGGGTTATTGTGAAACATTTTTAAATCTTCATACATTGTTTTATTAAGTTAAATGCATAGTCTTCAAAGTAATTAATTCACATTTCAAGACTATTGGGTAGAATTCTGTCAAGGAAAAATGGAAGAATTTTGCCTATGTGGAGTGAACAATTCTGTGGGACTCTAAACGGAATTCATTGGTAAGGATAATTCCAACATAAATGTTCAGTAAGGCAGGGTGACCTAGCTGGAAAGACACTCTTGGAAAAACAAACCTTAAATAAAAATTGTACCCCTCACATTTTTATTATGGCAACCACCAATTATAATCAGAATTGGTTTGCAATGTTTCCGAACAACACACAATGAAATGTGAAGAGGAGAATACCACTAAGGCTTTTGAGGAACATGGACTACACAGCTTCTATTCTAAACATAATCTAGTTATTTAGTCAGAGGGGCGGATCAAGTCACAACCAGACCAATTTTAGTCTACTGTTATCAACAAGAAGAAAGAGATGAAAGGATCATGTGAAGAGGCTTCCAAATTGTTTTCAAATGTTTTCCCTGACAAATGATCGGAGTCCAAGTGAACACACATGGAGGAGGTATCAAAACTTCACTTCCAAAAAGTTCTCCAATGGGGCCTATTTATAGGAAATTCTGAAATGCTGTTGCTGACACCAATAACGAAGAGATTGTGCTTTTGAGAGTTGGCATGAAAAGAGAATGTCAACCTCAGTGTGATTTTTTAGGGTCTGAGGAAATTGCACTGAGGTAGGAGCTACCTCTACCAAGGCAGAAGGCAATTTCCAACATGGCACTGCTAGTGAGGTTATGCACCATTGGAAAGAAATCCCTTTGGAGTAGAAAAAGTGGAAAGATGCCATTTCCCTGAAACTGGACAATTTCTTTGATCTTATATCTTAGTAGGAATAGCGATATTTTATTTTCATAATTCCTTAGAGAATGATCACTACTCAGAACTTTTGCAGTGGACCATTCTTTTCTTCATTCATTTATTTCATTCAACATTCATTCTGTATGTTGTACATGCCAGACATTATGCTAGACAGTGGAAATGCAAAGATAATTAAATATAGTTTCTGATATCAAGGAGCTTCTATCTAATAGAGTAAGATATCTTCAAGATAACTATTCCAAACTATGAGTTCTGCTAACCAGCATTTTTCAACCTCAGTACTATTGCTATTTGGGGCCAGATATTTCCTTGCTGTGAGTGACTGTTATGTGTAGTATGGAAGGTTTAGCAACATCCTTGATCTCCACCCAGTGGATGCCAGTAGCATCTTCCCAGTGTAACAACCAAAAATGTCTTCACACAGTGTCAAATGTCTCTGGCAGGCAAAATCATACCTGCTTATGAATGATTGTGCTAAAAGCACAGAGAATAGAGTCCTTATTCCATCTTGGGGAGTCAGAGGAAATGATGTTGGAGCTGAGTTTTGGAATGCATTCCTTCAGCAAATCTATGGAGCACCTGATAGATGTTAAGTGTTTGGTTATGCATAAAGGTAAATGTGAGTTTTTAAATGGAAGGAATCATATGTACCAGTAACAGCACAATGTGTTCAGGGAACTGCAAGGCATTTGATATCTGTGACCTGTGGTATCTGGGATAGGGAGGAAGCAAATGAAACCACAGAGCTAATGATGACCTACTGCAAGAAAAGTATTGGGCCTCATGCCAAGAAGCTTAGGGTTTGGAATTTACCCTGTGGGTGTTGAGAGGCTACTGGAAAATTTTAAGCAAGAGATTCTTCTGCACAAATCACAAAGACTGTGTGTACAGTTGGCAAAAGAGTCTGTTGAAAAGTCAAACATCCTGTTAACTACTGTCTGCCCCACAACAAATGACCATTGCATCTGGGCCTCTCATTGAGTGAATCTCACAGATGATGGCTCAGCACCAAGTTCCCTGAGTTTACAGCTCCTTAAGGAAAATTCATTTCTACTTCTTCCTCTGGAAGCCTTGTCTTTGCAATAACTGTGAATTGAAGGACCATCACAAACACATGCTGGAAGCATTGGCATCCAAGCTGGTAAAGAAGGAACAGAGATGGAAGAAAGACCCAAACGAATAAAGCAATTTGCAGAGCTCTGTTTTCCCCATGCCCTAATTTCTAACTTCCAACATATAAACTTTTCTTTTTGAGAAAAAAACTCTGGCGCCTGGATCTAGCTGGTTTGCGGCAGCCTGCCAGGCTCCCAGATTAAGCAAAAGTCATTACAAAATGTTTTACACACATGGGAAGCACAAGGATTGTTTGGCATTAGTTTGGCCCTCCAACATTAATTCTAATTATCTCAAAATGCAAACATGCTTAAATTTCCAGCAGATGACATTATTTTCTCCTTGACATCAGACATGAAAGAAAGAAAAATAAACACAGGGCAATGACAGCATTAAGCTGGTAGTCATTTTTCTTTAATATTTCAAATTCAGTTCCAGACCTGATTCTCTGTTTTGTCCTAGAGATTAGGGTAGAAAGATTGCCATTTTGGTCTGATGAAAGCCTTTCTCTTCCAGTTAGCTTAATTAAGGGAAAAAAGGGAGGGACCCAGGAGGAAAACAGTCTGGTTTAGATCAGGGTTACAGTTTTCAGTTTTTGCAAACACATCACAGATTTTTTTGTTGTTTTTCTGGTTCTTGGTAGAAAGTTCAATCCAGTTTTCGAAATGAACTAACCCCATGGGTGCAATGACTTGGCACTTTTGGTAAATGTTTGGTGTTTCTGATGACAGCAGACCAGAGTCAGAGTCTGTAGGTGCCAACACAATCTCAGAAACCTGTGTGATGATGGGTAATCATTATGGTAAACTGAGAAATGTGGGTATCCTGTCCTCCAAGTCTGTAAGTATTACCAGTGATGCAGAACTAGACCATTTGTCAAAACGTTCATACACCATTTTAAAAAATGACTATCTGCTGTGGAGACTATGCTATAGTAAATTCGTATCAAAGGCCTCTAGAATTTCAAGCTAATTCTTGATCTCATTACTTTCTCATTACTATATAATAGATTATTTACTATGTATGTTATAAAACATGCTACATGTGTTCAGCTCTGTACTTAGAGTAGCCAGCTCATCTCAATTTGTCTGGGACTTTCCTGGTTTTCCTAAGACTTCCCTGGTTTTAGCACAGAAAGCCCCATATCCTGGGAAATCCCTCAGTTCCTGGCAAATCAGGTTAGTTGGCTGCTCCATTACACATTAGATTACAAATAATCACTTGTGGGGAGAGGATGGAGGTACACTAAGTATACTAAAGTTCCATTTTCAGAAACTAGCTGTAGTTCCTCTTTTACATTAAATATAACAATTAATTTACACATTGTGAAACAAACTATCTAGCCAAAGTCAGATATAAAAGTTTTCATTAATTGTCAGTACTAGACAGCAAGCCACAGATTGAGATCAAGGCAATCACACATTTCCTTTTTTTAACTTTTAATTTTTGTATTAAAGTGTAGTTGACAAATAATATTATATTAGTTTCAGGTATACAGCATACTGACTCTACATTCATATACGTTAAATGTTATCACATGATAAATCTAGTACCCATTGTCACCTTTTGTACCCATCCCCTCACCCCTTTCCCTTCTGGCAACCATCAGTTTGTTCCTTGTATCTATGAGACTGTTTCTGTTTTGTTTTGTTGGTTGGTTTCTTTCCTTTTGTTTTAGAATCCACATATAAGTGAAATCATATGGTATTTGTCTTTGTCTGACTTATTGCACTTAGCGTAATACCCTCTAGGTCCATCTATGTTGTCACAAATTTCACTCTCTTTTATTGCTGAATAATATGCCATTATATAAATGGCATATTATATATTATATATATATATATATATATATTATATATAATCACATCCTCTTTATTCAGCTATCAGTGAATACCTAGGTTGCTTCCATATTTTTGTTATTATAATGCTGCAACGAACAGAGAAGTGCATTTGTCTTTTCAAATTAATGTTTTTGTTTTCTTCAGTTAAATGCCCAGAAGTGAAATTGCTGAGTCATATGGTAGTTTTATATTTACTTTTTGAGTAATCTTCATACTGTTTTTCATAGTGGCTGTACCAATTTACAATCCCACCAACAAAGCACAAGGGTTCCCATTTCTCCACATTCTCAAAGGCAATCATATATTTCTTGTTTCTAATGTCTCCCTAATAAAATGGAAGAATTTTTTTTCATTACTAATTTTCATTGACTCCATAAATATGCATGAAGTACTCTGAATGCTAGCACTTTAGTGCACATTGCATTAGCGAAGTTGCCATTTGTGTGACAAGAAACCCACTAATCACCAAAAGATGATGCATTATGAATATATACATTATATAGTTGTTGTTTGAGAAGAACTAATTAATAACATCTGTCTCTTTTCTAACTATTTATTTATTCAAACATTTATTGAGTACTTTCTCTGAGCAAACTCTATGCTAAAACAGGAGAGTGATGATGGGCAGGGTGGGAAGAAGTTACTTTCTTCATGAGGGAGAAAAGATAATATTGCTTAATTTTTGACATTGATAATTAGAGAAATCAGGATTTTTTCCCTTAACTTGAATGTATATACTACTGAAGCTAAAAACTGTTTATACCTTCTAATTATCTACTAAAATTAGAAAATAAAACAATATACACAGCAAGAGCTAGAAACAAAAGAAGCAGTACAGAAACCTTAAAAACAGAAAGAAAAACAAATAAACTGAAAGGAGTGAGATAAAGCACTCTTACCAACAAATGTAAGGCTGAAAAATACAACTATATTTTATATATGATTGACACATTGAAAATAATTAAATATGAAGACATCAACTTTATTAATTTATAGTTTGTGTACAATAAAATGCACTGATTTTAAGTGTAAATTTCAATGAGTTTTGACAAATTTATATTTCCATTATCTCAGAAAATGCCCCTTCCCAGTCAATTCCCCATTCCTCCACCCCTGGCATAATTCTGTTCAATTTTATGCTAATAATTTTGAAAATCTTAATCGAAGAAATAATTTTCTAAGACTATAATTACCAAAATAATTGATGCAGAAAGTAGAAAAAAAGTAAACCAAAAACTGTGGAATACATTTTAAAAGTTGGCAAATAATATCAGATGGTTTCAAGGAACAGATAATTTCCAAGTTATTTGAACTATTATAATACATAGAAAGGACAAGACCATTCTTAATTTTCTCAAGGTATTAGTAAAATCTGACAATGGTATAAAAAGGAAGGGGGAGGGGAGAAAGAGAACTAAGACCAGATGCCAATCCTATTTGTCAATTACATGTAAAAGTTCTAAATCAAACAGTATCCATTTAATTTTAACAGTTTATTTAAAGAAGAATGGGAAGTAAACTAGGAGATTTAATTCCAGGAATTAAGGTATTATTTAATATTAGTTCATTTTTTAGTGTGATATCTGTATCAACTTGTCAGTTTTATCCCCAAATAATCTATTAACTAAATGGAATTTTAATAAAATACAAATAGAATGTTTTTTCTTGGAATATGACAAATGATTTCTAAAATCAGTCTGGAAGAATTAATGGACAAAGATAGCAAAATAAGTGTTGGGAGAAATAAACAGGTGGAACTTAATTTAAAATATGTAAAGAGATAATAAAGATAATCCTTTGTCATAGAAAATAATAGCAAAATAAAATATGTAACGAAAATTTTTAGCAATGAGAATGTTTAGTCCTGGTACCAGAATAGAGAGATCCGTAGGACAGAATTGAATGTCCCAAAGGGATCCATAGGTACTTATATAAGAATGACTTCTAGGTTTTTCATATTCTTTGCATCCAATGGGGCCCATGTGACAAGGCCTGGCCAATGGAATATCAACAGAAATGAAGGATACCACTTCCAAGCCTGACCTCTAAAAGATCATATAAGACATTCCATGCTCTTTCTTGATGTAAATATGCCCATTATGGCTGATTTTTGACCTACCAATGTGACATTACCAAGCACATTGTCAGAAAGAGATACTCACAATCAGTTCTTGTGAGCCTGGTAGTACTAACTCCAGCCCACACTGCACGCACCCACTTTTAACTGGACCAGCAATAAGAAATGAAACTGCTGGATTAAGGTTGTGAGATTGGATTGTTTGTTATAGCACCTAGAGTGTGTGACCCTAATATGTCACATAAATAATCCAGTACTTAAAAAAATATAAGAAGCAATCTACTTCATTTTAGTGTAGGTGTTATTTTAAAATTTGACAATGTACTAGAGAGAAGAAAACATAAATATTTCTTTGTAAACACAGACAATAAATAATCTTACATAATCTTAAACATTTTAAACAAAATCCTATTAATTAGAAAATGACCATGAAATAATTGTTTGTGAAAAAGTTGTAAGAATGCAATATTTTAAGGTTAGTTAGTCCAAAATGTATTACAGTGGGTACAAGGAGAAAATCATATTGAAATTATAGTAGATCTTGAAAAAACACTTTCTAGCATTTAATATAGATTCTTTATGCTAAAACAAAGGAAACAAAAACTCTACTTACTAAGTATAAGTGGATATTTCTATAACAGAAGAAAGAATATGGATACTAAACTATCATAATTCATGCTGAAACATGTGAATTCAGTAACAAGACAAGGATGTCTATTCTTTCTTGTTTTATTTAACATTCTCTGAAGTCCCAGCTTTGCAAATTAAACAATAAAAATTAATTTATGACTGTTAGGAAGAAAGAAAAAAAATTCTTTGTACTTAAGATTGTGCATCTAGAAAACCACAAGATTAATGGAAAATCTATTAGAACAAATGTATACTTAAAAAAAAAAGCACAAATTATCTAGTGACTTTCAGTCTCACACTGGAATTTGAGATGCAAGATACTTCTACATAGGCCTGTCAAAAATGGATTTGACAGGGGTCCCCAACCCCAGGCTGTGGACTGGTTCCTATTAGGAGCCAGGCCACACAGCAGGAGGTGAGCAGAGGTCAAGCAAGCAAAGTTTCATCTGTATTTCCAGCAGTTCCCCACAGCTAGCATCACCATCTCAGCTCCACCTCAGATCATCAGGCATTAGATTCTCATAGGAGCACTGAACCCTATTGCCACAAAGGTTGGGGACCACTACATGATTTGAAGACCAGAATAATTATATAGAGAGGTGCCTTTGACTGAATCTCTATTCTTTCTAGTCTATGCATCATACTATTCTCTCTATTAATCTCTCTTCCTCCTCTTCTCCTCCTCTTCCTCTTCATTTTCCTCCTCCTCCTCCTCCTCCTCCCACTCCTCCTCCTCCTCCTTCTTCTTCTTCTTCTTCTTCTTCTTCTTCTTCTTCTTCTTCTTCTTCTTCTTCTTCTTCTTCTTCTTCTTCTTCTTCCTCTCTCTCTCTCTCTCTCTCTCTCTCTCTCTCTCTCTCTCTCTCTCTCTCTCTCCTTCTCTGTCTCTCTCTCTCTCATACACATACACACACACATACACACACAGCCCTTGGGCAACTTCTAGATAAGAGAATAAAATTTTCTACAGTTTTATTTATGAAGAATAGTGGGAGTGGAGACTTAAGTATTTGTATTTTATAGGAAATATTTTTAAGCTAATTTTGAAGCTTCATCTGTATTCCTATTTTTAAGGATAGACCCTTTTTGATTTGACAGATCACTCTAATGAGTACGACCAGGATGGAACATAGGGATCTGTTGGGGAAAGGCAGTGTGAGGGAGGATCAGAGTCTAATTTGGTATGGAGAACAGAAGTCCTTAGCCTTTCAAAAGAATAGATATCTTGGAGGATGAACCATAATCTGGGTGAGAGGAAGAGAAAGTGAGTAAATCCTGCAACATGGGAGGAAGCTGAGTTGAGGAGAAAGGCTACAAAGCTCATCAAAACCCCTACCAGCCCATTTCTCTTCTCTCACAGTTAAGCATTCTTGAAAGTTGTCATCACAAGTATATACTTTCTCACCTCCAAGTCACTCTTCAAAAAATTCCAACCTTACTTCTTCCACAAAGACATCTCTGATCCTACGCTTTGCCCAGATTAACAATTACATCTGTATCTCTAAATTCAATGTTCGATTTTTCTGCCATTTTATTTGACCTCTTAGTAGCATTCATGACAAACTACTTTGGCACACTTTGCTGGGCATAGATAATCCCTGATGTACAAAGTATATGGAATTATACAGTAAAAATTATAGAAAATAATAAATGAAAAAAGTGGAATTATATATAGATAGTGGGGCTCACATAGTAACTTAAAATGACTTTACTTCAGAATGGACAAACCTCATTTCACAACAATGTTTACTTTAAGTAGAGATTGATTAAAATGATGATGATAATTATAATTGTATCCCACATTGGGGTAGCTCATATTCTCGTTTAAACTAGAGAGAGAAAGAGAACAGGGAAAATAGGGTCCATATCCTCAATATTGCTGATCTGCGTTCTGACTAGGGTGTGAAATGTAGCAGATGGGACGAAAATAGCTCCCAGGAGAGAAAATGGCAATTCCCATGTGCCTCATATTGTCTGGCTGGAAACTCCTAAAGCCAAAATACCAGTTTGCTTTTGTTCTGCCACAGTCTTTGAGTTCTCCTAATGCACAGGACACACAGAGTCCTTTCCCTGGACCCACCATCACTCACAACCACTTACCCTATCAAGAGTGACTCTCAAGTTCTCGTTTCTGCTGTAACTCTGCCAACCTCTTTTTCCTACCTTCTTCCTCCAAAGCCCAGGACTCTATTTTCTTATTCAGCTAAACAATCCACCCAAAAACTATTCACTGTGACTACTTGGAACCATTTTAGGTTTAAGGAGACTCAGGGAGCCTCATAGCCTTTCATACAGTCAGTTAAAGAAGGTTCTATATGTTAGGCATTGTGAGCAAACCAAAGTGATGCAAATACAGCCTTAGTCCTGGAGAATGCAACTGGGGGAGACCAAACAAACCTTTATAAATAGGAGAATATCAATATAGGAAACTTTAATAAAATGTCATGGACTGTGAGTGTCCAGGGCAGAGAGATGAACAGGGCAATACATGAACTAAAGGGACAACGGAAGTCTTCATGGAAAGATGGGCCTTAAACTGTACTTAGAGGGGTATGTAGGAGTTAGAAATGTGGTGAGAAAGGAGAAGGGTCAGGTGACTGAAAAAGACTAATTGCTGCTTCCTTTAGGAGAGAGTCCACAACTCTGTAAACATATCCTCTCTTCATCATTTTAGCCACACCCAACAACCTTCATTCCCTGAACAGAAGAAGGCTCGTACTTGACATCACATGAGATTTAATCTCAACACTGTTGAATTAGGAATGGTGTAAATCAAGGGCATAACTGCTCTCTTATTCATGATAAAACTAGATCTCTCTTCTCTATTAATTTGTTGTTGTTGCTTTTTCATAACCTTTACTGGTGTGATTCCTGCTATGTTCTCTGTATAACATTGTTCTGGTGGAAGTCACACCTTTTGTATTGGAACTAATCGAAAAGAATCTTCTGCTTGTTACTGCTCTGGAACCCCAAATATGCTGTTGTGAACTTGTTTATAAGATGAGATTACAAAGTTTAAATCAAGAGAGCAAGATCAAAAATAACCACTGAGATGGCATAGCCAATGCCCAATCAGAATGGACTCCAGCTCTTACTAATACATGCTGGCTGCATTGCAGACACAGCCAAATCCCAGTTTCCATTCAAATTCTGTGAAGACAGAATATTAGGTCCTAGTTGTTTTGGGGTGCTATACCTATGCACTGCATCAGCACCATTAGAGATGGATATCCTGACAACACTCAGAAGGACATTTTAACCTCGTTCTTCCTCCTGTAGCAATTCCTTATCTGCAGGCTTCCAGGGAGTTTAGACTTCTCAAAGCCAAGATTATACTTCATTCTGTGTGCACAGCAAGAGCTGTTAAAACTATTCTCTTTACTTTTCTTACAATGGCCTGGAATGGAAACTCCAGCCTCTGTTTCAACTGTCCACATACCATTTTCATTTAGAGTGATTTCCATCCCCAAAGACCTATGTTCATACGCATTCCCCACTTTCGCCACCAACCAGTTCTACTGGCTATTTCACTGATGTGTATATGTGTGTCTCAGAACTTCCCTGAGGTTGGACTTGCTGTTAGGAATTTGTATGAATGGATCTAGGATTCTTCACGTTCATGTTAATGTTCAGGAATTACTATAAAGGGTTAAAACTCTAAAGCCACCTTCTCCAGGCTTCCCTCCCCAACCCACCCCAGCCCAGCCCAGCCTATAATTGCTGGCACACTGTGGAACTGCCCCCCAAACACAAGCAGTCCTAATTAAATATCCTCCTGTGAGGATGCAATAACCAAGTCCACTTCAAGGATTGCTTAATGGGGGTGAGAAAATACCTTTTGGCTAATCTAGGTCTTGAACTGAAGCCACACAGTGTCATGATGAAGTTAGTTTATAGTTAGCTGGCCAAAGGCTATTTCCAGGTTAGAGGAAGAATGTTTTCAAAGTACTATGAAAAAGTTCATAAGACTTCACTAACATCAAAACAGTGTTACAACACAAGGTTCTGAGGAGTTACTGTAATTGCAAACGAACCAGAAACATGCAGATTAAATTTCTTCTTAAAAGACACAAGGGATTGAAAATTAAGAGAAAATAAAGTGATTGGTTGGCAAAAAACAGTTCACAGCTTGCCAAAGGCCAGCCATTTGCAAAAATCATATGCAGTATGTGCCACACCCAATGTGTAGCCAGGTCAGCTAGCAAGACGTTCTGTGAAAGCCAGGGCCAGGGGCAGATACAGGTGGGTTGGGCCCGTGGCAGAGAGAGCCTGCTACACAATGGCATACCAAGAAGAAAAGAGGGAAAAGAAAGAAATGCAGAAAGAGGCATAGAGCAGGGAAATGCTTTAGAGAGGGCTCCAGAGGAGTAACATAAATGTAGAACAAAGGCAGCTGACTCTGTAGGAGCATTGGAAGAATAGAATTCTCCACCTCCCCCAGCCACAGAGTCTCCACCTGCCAGATATGAACAAGAATCAGCTTGCTTTTTGAAAGGAGAACTGACCTAGAGGTGGGTAGGGCATGCAGGTATGTGTGTATGCGCAGTGACTTACTATAAGATGTATGAGCAGGACACTTGCTCTGGAAAGTATGCAGAAAGGTTTTTATTTTTATTCATTTTTGAATAAAAATTAATTTAGATAAATGAATATCAGGTATAAAATATGAAAATGCTTTGTTTAAAACTTCTTTCTTTCAAGTAAGAAAAATGGTAATATGCTGGAAGCAATGAGATTTACTGGGAAGATGAAATCATAGGATTTGATTGAAGACATTGGCAAGGGTTTAGTCCAAGAGAAAGAAAAACAAGAGGGACTACTCCACCTCTAGGACGAAGTGGCTTAAAGTCCAAACCAGATTACTGCAAAATATGGAAGCAGAAAAAACTTCCCTTTGCCTCTTTATCAGGTCTTCCTTCTCCTCACAGGTAAGACAGCAATAAATTCTTGGGTTAAGGCCATCCTGCCTGCTTCTCTTGGCAACCTTCTCTTAGGCTGGTTATTGGCTTTCAGTTCCCCAGAGCCCAGGACAGTGACAAGATAATGAATGCAGGCTTACAGGGACCCACTAAAACCATAGGCCAACAAGCTCCTTTATGTTTAGCATATTTATTGTTTATTAAAGAACCACATGCATCTTAGCCTCACAATATCCATTCTATTATTGTGTGCACACTCCCTTCATCTCACAGAGAACAGGCACTTGATATATAAATTGAAGGAGTGGATAAATAGAAGAAAGTAAAATAACACCAGCTCTATTCAAAGAAGGATAGATAAAAAAGAAACAAATAGAAACGGTCACTTCTTGAACATTTTGCAGTGACTATCCTTCTATGATTCATTTTTGGCACAGATTTCAGAATCTTTGAGGCCACTGTATTTTGGTTATATTTTATAATGTCATAAACCTATAATTAACATATCAAACATGCTCATACTTTTCTTCTACTTTGTCTAACAGTAGAGGTTGGACAAGAGAAATATAGATAAGAAACTATTAATTATCTGACAGAGAGAAAAAAAAGGTTACTTATCTTTGAGGGCAAAATAGATCTGTTGAGCACATCTAAGAGTTATAACTATTTCTGCATAAAATAAATAGTCTCCTTTCTGTATTCTACAGAGGCGTGGTGGGTTGTCATGTATCTTACACTCCTAGCCTGCATTCTTGATCCTACTATAACCCTTATTACTTACAATAGTTGAAAGCCAAATCAGTGGAGCTGAAAAATGGACTGTAGTTTTGTTAGAATAACAGTAAATGTCCTTGAAAGGGTTTCACTCTTGATGACTATCTGGATTATGATTCTCTAGTATTTGAAATATGGTTTGAAGTCTGGCTGAGTAAAATTGTATTTGGGAAATTGTCACCTACCTCATGTAAGTCTCAGCGGCTCAAAAAGCTCTGTGACCTAATAGCATTTAAAGTAAGCCAAGAGTCTCAGGGACTTCTCAACACTAACTGAACACAGTGGACTCAGGTGGCCCAGCTTCCAACCTGATCTCATTTGTAAATCTCCAAACCTGAAGAGGAAAGGTATGGGAACAGCATTCCTATCTGATTTACACCTCGTGGTAAAGTTGACAGAGCAATGGTGAACTTCAGCTTTCTTTAAGGACATGTGCATACCAGGCTTTGTCTTCCCTGGCTTATCTAAATAAAGTAACATCAGAAACAATAAATTTGAAGAACAGATTTATCTACACTGCAGCTCTTGAATTTAGGAATTTATTTAACTGTAGCTCTTGAATTTAGGAAAGTCATAACATTTTTTTCCCTGATCAGGCAGAGAGACAACAGGGGAGTGGGGAGGGGGTGCTTCACATTGACCAAAAGAAGAAATAAAATGCATAAACTTGGGGGTAGTGCAAAGGAAATAGCTTTAATTTTTCTCCAAGAAAACTAATCACAAGAGAGCTTTGCAAAGTTGTTCAAGGGCATGCTTAAAGAATAATAGATTTAACATTTGCTTTCTTTGGCCTGAAAGTTTCCCACAGTCTTCTTGTATCTTTTCTGGATACATAGTATGCATTCTAAAGGGTTGGCAGGAGCAGGGGAGTGGGCGTTAACTTGGCACAATCTTTCTTACATGTAAATCCCTAAACTAAAGGGAAGATTGTCTGTCACACAGACAGACAACAGCAAAATAAATAAAGAGGAGAAAATAATCTGTAAATGTTAATAAAACTGGCTTATTTTAGTATAACAGTTCTGTGACTAAAGTACACACTAAATAATGAAGAAGTGCTTGCCTGGAAAGGCTTTTGGTCAATGTAGTAAAAAATGATTGGCCTTTGCTCTATTATTATAAACATTACTGCTAATAATAATATGACATGAAATCAAAGAATATGCACTTTCTGGTCTATTTCGTCAAGTGTGATTTGGCCCTTTCATCACAAATATAAGATGAAGTCTAGTTATAGACACCATTTTCTTGACAGACTAATTAAGAATGGGAGAAATAGTGAGACAACCTTAATAAATGAAGAATAATGAAGAAACGAATGACCCTGTCCAGGTTATTTCCATAGCTCTGGCCTTGAAAGAAGAAACAAAGCTTGAAAGAAGGAAGTATGGTATTCTGTGAGGGTGAGAGTGGTAGGGAGAAGAACTGAATGAGCCCCATATCCATCACAGACAGCCATTGCAGCAAGAGAACTACATGGGATATAGACCAAGGAGAAATAAGAAGACCAAGAAAGGAAGGAATGCAACAGGCTATAGTCCATCCTTCCTGCTTAGTCCCTCAGGTGGTGGATGACAGTGGATGCTTCATGGAGTCCCTCAACACCATAGGTTCAGTACCTACTTACACTGTGCCAAGCAATGAGCATGCCACCAGGGACATGTGATGCACTTTCTACTGGCCACTGTGCTCTTGGCCCTTCACTCTTACCAAGTCTCACTCACAAAAACCAGTTGTGATCACTTAGTGACCTTCAGGCCACCCTATCCAACTCTAGTCCTGGCAGGTTTCCAATTCATCTGCATGATTTTATGCCTTGGTATACTGTGAACAATGAATAGAAGTTTACCCAACAAACAAACAAAAAAATCCTAAAGTAGCCCTTATGATTAGAGAGAACCACATTGTCAAAGGAGGTGAGGAGCACACAAGGCAGAGAGTCCCAGGAGCCACAGATGTGCAGTATCTCCAGTGCCCAGGATGGAGGGGACAGGAGAGTGGATGAGGAGGGCAGCACAAGTGGTTGAAAAGATGAAAGTCATCGAAGGGTCAGGTTAGGGAGCCATCACCTGGGCAGACTTTGGCTTTAAGAAGACCAGCCTGACTGCAGTATGGAAGAAAGTAAGTGGCTTATCCAGACTTTCTGAGAGCCTTTGGTAAGCAAAATAATTCAAAACTAAGAATGTATATAATTGAATTCAAAAGCAAACACCTATTTAAAATAAGATAATAAACCACAGCAAAATATAAATTGTAAAATTAGTTAAGAAAAAAACGCAAACACAGCTTAAATCATAAAAATTCCAATAAATCTCTTTTTCAGAATTCTCATTAGAAGAGAAAAAAATGGTATAGTGCCTTTATAATTGTATACACAGGCTGACGAACTTCTGTTTTAACTAGTTGTTGTTGAAAACAAAGTCCTCTGCTTACAATTTTATATATCAGATGTTTGGAAGAATCTTCCGCAAACCAGCTTCCCTCTTTGTATTTTGCTTGTCCCTGACTTTGCACAAACATTTGGTGTCAGATACTGTAGGAAACATTCATATCTACTTCATGTCATCAGGGCAGTGGGCCAAAGAGTGTTCCTAGAAGTAAATCCTGCACCAGGATGGCAGCTAGCAATAACTTAACCGCATCTGAAAAATACTGTTCACCACAAAAGTATCTTCTAGTAAACTCAAGTCAAATGTACTCCCAATTCAACTTTCCTTTAGCTGGAGCACAAAAATACCTGTGACTACACTGACACCCCAAAAATAGAGGTCCATGAGAGATTCATATGACCATATGAATATTTCTAGGGCTCCTCCAGCTCTTGGAAGGAGCCTGCACAAGCAAACGGCATTGAAACTAAAGTTTATTAGTTTATTAGTTATAGGCAGATCTATCTCTGAGGACATTGAATGTGACCTGACTGTAGCTGAGCACACACTTCTGGAGTAATAGTGAATGATCTAAGCAGAGGCAGCACAGTTATAGGAAAAGGACAGATGTGAATGGCAATTATCAGATAGAATTGGAATGATTTGGTGATAATTAGAGATAGAAGATGACAGAGAAAAAAGTGTGGCACCATCTCGTCTGGTGGTTACCCACCTTGATTTGTCCAAACATTCAACACCCAGTTATGACGTGCCAAGCAGGGCTAACTACCAAGCAGAGGGGAGTATGTGCGACATGGCTCTCAAGTCCTCTTCATCAGCCTTGCCAACCTCAGCCACTGTGATGTCTGCTTCTGTAGTCACTTAGCAAGTATGGGATCTTTCTCTATTCTTTTATGAATGAGGTCACCCAGTAGGATGTGTTTAGGTACTCTGCCTTCCAGGACACATCCATTTATTGGCTCTTTTTGATCCAAGGTATACTTTTTCCACAATCTGGCCCAAACTCAGTCTCACATAGAGATGGAAAGATATTTGTAACTTTGATTTGCAGGGGCAAACTGAGCATGATGCAGTTTTAAAAAATTTGAAATTATATCTTTTTAGCCTGATCTCCTGCTCTGGACACCCAAATTGGTAAAAGCACAGCTGAATGCAGACAGAAAGGAGAAAACCCATTTGCTGGCCCATGGATGTGATCCTGGTAAACTGAAGGGAAAGGAAAAAGCATTCTTCCATCAATAGAGCTACGCTTCTGAAGGATCCATGTACCTGAGAACATGAAAGACAACAGGGAAAACCCCACCGAAATTTTCCGATAGGCAACATAGGGGTAACTCTCCCACTGGCACTTAATCTTTGTACAAATCTTACAGCAAACATGCTCATTCCACAAGAAGCCATTGCTGCTTCTCAAATAACCCTTAAAGGATTGTTGCTGGATGTCCCACAATAAATAAAACTGCTGATAGGAATGGAAAAAGTTTATGAAGTATTTTAAACCCCAAATACCATATGTGAGCATTTTATTGATACCTTTGCCTGATACTTCGCCCAGGCACACTGGATTAAGGGAGACACATATGGCTGTCTGCTAGCCCAGAACCCTCACAGGTATGCCGCAGCGGCTGTGAGGAGCACCGTGAACCCAAGGCCAAATGCTGATCTGTAGCACAAAATTCCTTTTCAAGTTGAAAGGAAAAATAACAGAGAATAAAATTAAAATAGTAAACACAGCCCTGTATATTTTGTTTTTGTTTCAGTCTACAAATTAAAATAAACTTAAATGGTTCATTCTGGCAAAAGATTATAGGTTAAAAAATAAATCCACAAAGTATTATATAATAATAAGATAAGAACAATTAAAAATAATATATTTCCTTTTATAAACCTTGATGGATAACCTTTAAGATGTTTTGAGGTTTGTGTTCAGACCAGACACATGATGGGCAATATTTTTATTCCTTTTTACAAAAAATAAAGCCAGTTTTACTTAAAATAGAAAGAGGTCTATGGGTCTTGCATTTGAGCATTTTTTATCATGTAAAATAATCTCTATCTCAAGGAAATGGGAACAAAAGCCAACACATGGAGGCATATGTGCACACACACTAGTTTTGTCTGTAAACAAAGAGAAGTTGCTCAGGGGTCCTTGGTCGAAACGATATCTTCTTGCCTTCAGGGATTCCAGAGGCAGTGACAAAATCAACTAGGAGCACAGAATTCCAATTACAATCTAGGTTTCACCCCTTCTTCCTCTCAGGTGCCCAAATGTAACTTGACCTCAGCAATTCTCATCCCTTCAACCCCCTTTTCCACAGGGTATAGAAGTAAAAGAAAGGAGCTACATATGGCTAGCCTCTAGGAACAGAGTAAAAATAGTGTCTTCCTCCTCAGGAGCATCCCCTCCACTGAGAGTTGCAGAAGGAACAGAAAAGAATCTCTGCTACCACTTGACCCTCCCTTTAGGGTACAGCATAGTTGGAATAAGAATGAGACAAGAAGGCAAGACTTGTCTACTATGAACCATAAAATGTCACTGCCGTTTATCAGATACAGTCTCCTCTAATTCTCACCACAACTCTGCGAGGTAGGTACCACATTAGCCCCATCAATGTAAACAGAGGTTAGGAGACATTAAATAACTCACCTAGATCACCAGATCACCCATGCAATTGTTCATTTTATGTTTCAACTTAGCTAGGACACATTACCCAGATATTTGGTCCAACAGTAGCCTAGATGTTGCTGTGATTAACATGTAAATCAGTAGACTTTGAGCGAAACCAATTACCCACTGAATGTGAGTGGGCCTCATCCAACCAGTTGAAGGTCTTAAGAGAAAACACACTGAAGTCCCAAAGTAAAAGAAGATTCTGCCTCCAGACTGTCTTGTGACTTGAGCTGCAACATCCTTTCTTCCCCGGGTTGGCCTGCCTTGTAGAATTCCAACAAACCAGGATCCACGATCATGTGAGACAATTCCTTAAAATAAATCTCAATTTCTCCCTCTCCCTCCCCCTCTCCCTCCTCCTCCCTTTTCTCTCTCTCTCTCTCTCTCTCTCTCTCTCTCTCTCTCTCTATATATATATATATATATATATATATATATATATATATATATATATATATATATTTATATAGTCCTACCACTACTACATCCAGCCACTACTGGACCTAGGACTCAAGTACGGGGCTCTTACTCTTTTCACAGCACCTGATCACTGGAAGATTTATAGAAACTGCATGTAATCCACTCCCTCACTTTTCAGGACACATTTACAAAGCATCTACTATGTGTTTAGTCCTGTATTAGGGTCAGGAAATCCAACAGAACAATGTAAGCATGGTCCCTGCCCTCTAAGAACATTTGGTACTACATGATATTTGAAGTGATGAAGCCAACCTAGTACATCCATCAGAAAAACCAGAAATCTGTCTCCAACATCGATGGCATGCTGGGACACCACATGAAATTACTGGACAATTGCCTGAAGGACTGCATGCTGACCAACCCCAAGCTGCTGAAGTTCTTCTCCAACCTCATGTCCATGTGCGTCATGTTCACCAACTGCATGCAGAAATTTACACAGAGCCTGAAACTGGACAGCGAGCTGGGCCGCCTGCTGAAGCTGAGCACTCACCAGAAAGCACATGGCCAAGCATGTGGACACACTTCAGCTGGCCTCCAGCTTCGAGGCCACCATGAATAAGTTATATAAGAACTTCTCAGATTGTCTGCTTGACATTCTGGCTCAAATGAGCATCTACAGCACCAAAGACTGTGAGCATGGCATGGCCAGCATCATTTCCAGGCTCTACTTTAATGGCTTTTGCATGGAGCACCTGTTTGCAGAAAGGAGCCAGAAGGTGGCCTCCCACATGCCTGTCCCATGGGGACAGAGTTTCTGTCACTGCACAGCAAGGCCCTCGGGGCCTTATACCTGCCACAATTCAAAGAAAGATATGGTGAGCCAGTAGGTGCTATGGGTAAATGAGTTCAAAGTTTTTAATCAGATGTTCCTGAATACATGTGTTGTGTGTGTAACTGGTGTTTAAATATAATATCTGAACATCAAAAAAAAAAATGACTGGCAAGTAACCATGCAATGACAAGAGATAGCAGAAAGTGAGGGTTCCAAAGGAACAGGAAAGAGGGTTAAAGACTGATAGTTGAGAGATTAAGAATGGCCTCAGAAGAAGTTAGGTATTTAAATTGATAGCTGTAGAATGAATTTGAATTAGCCAAATAAGAAAGAGGAAGGCTGTTCTGGTGGAACAAATTGTGAGTGCAAAGATTCAGAGGTGAGAGAGGATAGGAAAATGAAGGCAGCCCAGTGAGCTGACAGCACAAGTGCAGCAGGTTAAGAGGCAGAGATGGGCTGGAGCAAGCAAATCAGCTAGTTCTCCTTTTGTGAGCTGTTAAGGCCTGTTAGGTTTAACATCACCCAGAGGGAATATGGAAGCACTTTCTCTAGAGTCATAGTTAAAGATAACTGTGGCTGAAGGTGAGTATGCTTGAAGGAAGGGACACCAATGAGGAAGCAGGAATTGGAAGTGAGGATGGGCAGGCAAAGTAGATGAGACAGAACAGTAGACTTAGTCAGACTTGGTGACTGTATTACGATTTTGGGTTCAGAGACAGGGCAGAGGAGACATAGGGAAGGAGGAGTAATCTGGGGAATAAAGATAGGAGCTGAAACTTGGATTTGTTGAGTTAGAGTTTTCTGCATGATACCAGGAAAGAGATGTTCAAATATCCCTTCATCCTCACTTCTCTCTCCTCTATTTCTCTTCACTCCTGTCTCCTATTCCAAGGATCATCCAGCCAAGTTGCTGACAGCTTGAGAGTGCCCTTACACACACAGGACGTGGAGGACCCAATCTCCTTTGATCAGAGATTAAACATGGCTGTGACTGCATATCAAGTTCTAAGTCTCTACTTGTTAAATGGAAATGAACTCTTCTCCCAAATCTTCAGCTTTTGCTTTGGCTGAAAATTTATTAATCTAGGGAAAATATGTTGCATAGAAATACACATGCAGTATCTTGTTACCTGGATTTAACCAAAACTGGCCCTTAGTATATCCATGTTTTTCCCATGCTGACTGAATGCCAGGACTAAGAAACCCACCACTTGCAGCGAGGGTATGTTAATGGCCCCAGCCTGGCCCTGTGAGCTCTGAGTTTCAGAAGGAGATGTGTATTCCTGACCAGCCACTTCTGGCTCTCTACTCCCCTACCACAGAGCAGGGGACTTCACCCCCTGAAATCTGCCTTATGCTCCCAGAATCTCTGGGCTCCCTCCTGAGCTTCTGACAGAGGCTTGGGGTCCCACCACTGAGTAATTGTGGCCTCCACAAAGGGTGACTCTGCTTGTTGTGAAGTCCTGAGCTGAGTGGTGTCAGAAACTGATCTAAGTGCTTTCGACAATGGCCAAGGAGAAACTGTCGCTGCAGGCTACGGTGAGGAGCTACAGCTCTTTAGGAAATAAATGATGGACCTCCTAGGAACACCACAAACACAGCACTGGAATCTTATTGGGAGCATTCTCTATGCACCCATATAGCCCAGGCTACTTGGGAGGAAGGGATTAAATAGGAAGAAAAAAGGAAGAAAAGAGTAGAGGGAGGAAGGGATTCATTTCACCCCTCTTTCCCCTCTACCTTAAATCTCAGCATCAGCTTCAGAGAGCTTCAAGATGAAATTAAAGCAGGCAGCAAAGTCATCATTTTCTAATTAGAAAATACTTGAAACAGAGCAGTTCATTCATTTTGCAGGTACAAAGCCTTAATTGCTCTTGATTTCTTTGCCTTAACTTCTGGGTGGGGCCTTCACTCTCTTCCACTTCTTCTCCTTGGCCTTGGTGCAGCCTCCCCTTCTGCACTGCAACTGCAAGAACAACTAACCACCTAAGAATCAGTGTTGCAGAGCCTGCGGCCCTGGCTCCCTGACCATCAGGACAGAGTGGTTCTAGAGCAAAGACAGGAAAACTCACACTCAAGGCCACACTTGTGCTGCCCCCTCTGGGCCCTGCTGGGAACGGCCTCCCCAGGGCACTGAGATTTCCCTGCATCCCACCAGCTATCTGGGCTCAGAAGACCCAGGTGGCTATCTAATGTCAACTCTGCTTCAGTTCCCTGACACTGTGAGCCAGCAGCAGCCACAGCCTTGGTGGCCCTACCTCAGCTCCTGCCTCCTCCTGACCCTCAAGAGGCAGTAGCAAAATGCCTCTAGGGCAGGAGACTAAACTCCTGTGCTTTCTCTGCCTTCTCCTGGGTCAGGCCTAGTGTAAGAGGAAGAGAAGCTGGAAAGATGAGAAAGCAAGGACTTTGTTGGGGATTCTTTAGTTTTATGAAACAGAAACCCTCTCAATCTAGCTTTTCCATGACAAGGAGACTTCTCATGATACTTTTTCTCCCATGAATGCCACAGATCAGATGACTGGTTTTCTGTCCCTGTTCACATGGTGTAGAGTCAAGTGCATTGTCCGTTTTCCAAATGAACAGAAAATTAGTTGTATTTTGTGCAAGCATCTCCCTTCTAGATTCATCTTTCCTTATCTTCCCTTTGCCTTATTTCTTCACTCATTTCAGTTTACTTCGATCTTGCTGCTTTGCATCCTTTTTGCTTCTCTAAATTCTTTTTAACAGCAAGACAAGAAATCAGCCCTCCAGGCCAACAATCATCAGTCTGGTCTGCTGGCCCCCATGTTCCCACTATACCCAAAGGCTTCTGTAGAGCACTGTAAGACCTGTGTCCTCCATCCTTACTTCTTCATGCACCCTCTGCTGACAGCAAGCCGAAAGTATTAGATAGAGTTTCAGAAGACAAATTTTATGCCTGTAGTTGGCTGACCTTAAGTTGTGACTTGGAGCTTGAAACCTCAGATAAGGTTTTCACAGGCTAAGTGGAAAGAGCTGTGGATCTGGTCTGTCACTAACCACATTTTTTACAAGCTGCTCACCTTAGTGTCCCCAATATCCTCATCTGTGAAATGGAGATACAAGCAGGCACCTCTCAAGGTGGATGTGAGGAGAGCTCACCTGTCTCTCTGGACCTCACTCCCTCCTGCCTCCCAGCAGCACCAGAACTTCCACCCCAGAGGAACTGCCTTACATATCTTATTTGTTAAATCTTTGAAATGTTAAAACTGGGCGAAATAACCTTTGGACTGGGCCCTAAAACAGCATAGTATCCCAAAAAGTTGTTAGCAAAGATAACAAGAAAGTGGATATTATAACTAAGATTAAATCTTTAGAATTAGTGTCAATATTTTAGCTTATCTGGACCTACAGAAATGCCTTCTTTCTATTGATGTAGTTGTTTCCCTTCCATATCCCCCTGTGTTTGTCTCCTAATCAGAACATTGTTTCAGTTTCTGCCTGAATCAATGCTTCCCAAATAGCTATTCTTTTGGATCTCAAATGCTTGTTTCCTCTTACTCAGGCCCTTATTTAACGATTAACATCAGATAAGTAGACAGATTTAAGAAAACTCATGTTAGTCAAATACCCTCCAGTGGATCCCTTCTTTCCCTTAGTTTTCCCTATGGATGTTTGTCTTGTCTCTCCAAAAATACTCTAAACATTTTTTAGGTAAAGTTAATACCATTTTTTATCTTCCCCATGCCACAACATCCTCATCCAGAAACATACAGACAAAATCACAGTTTGCCACATATTTTACACTCAAAATATATGTTTCTAAATCCTTAGTTATTCCCATTTCTAACACAGGGGCTCCTGGTGAAGAGTGAACATCTTCTGAGCCTTAATGGCAAGACTGAAAGTCTGGAAGAAACAAGAGGAGGTTTCCTTTGTTAGCTCTCCTGAACTGGAAATTGTTGTCATAGAGGCAGGAATTAATTTACAGGGGTCACAGATCACCTGTTTTTGTTATAAGTAGCTAAACTAAGAAAACTTAGAGTGTTATTTTCCAGAAGTAATTCTCTCTCCCAAGATTTCTCTCCTACTTTTCCCTGGAAGAAAATATAAAGCCAAGTGATAGAATGTATTACTCTTTTCACAGATGAAAAACTAAGGTAGGTCTACGGCTATGTCACCCTGAACAAGCTCAATCCTGTCTGATCTCAGAAGCTAAGCAGGGTTGGGCCTGGTTAGCACTTGGATGGTAGACCACCTAAGAAGATCAGGTGCTGTAGGTGTAAAAAATAAAAATAAATAAAAATAAAAAATAAGGGAATGTAAGCTGCCAAGATCCTTGCAGTCTATGAGATCAAACAAGAGTTGCCTCGCCTAAAAAAAAAAAAGTAAGGAAAGAAAAGAAAGGAAAAGAAAAGAAAAACTGAGCTAGAAGGGGTAAGCCAGGGATCTAGCTTCTTCTAAACCCAGAACTCTGGACTCTAAATGCAAGGGGACTCCTCATGAAAAAAAATTGTCCTGCTCTGTTCAGAAGTTTACTATTAGACAGAAAAAGAAAATGAGACTATTTTCCCAGGCTGGACCCGGGGAAGTAGGCCTGAAGGGCTCTCCATTCCACCTGTGTATACTAGCCACTGTCTGCAGCCTGCTGGTTTGAGGGCTCCTCCCTATAGATCAGGCACTGCAGTCAGGACAACTGAGGTGCTATGGGCCAGAATGACTGAGCTCAGACAGCTCCTGGCTAGAATGCAGCCCCTGAATATTTGGTGCACATTAGCACACACAACTGGCCTTCATGAGAGAAACACCCATAAACCAGCTAACTCACAACATCCCCTTCTTATCCTAATTGTATCTTCCCCTCTAGGGTCTGCCACAAGCAAGAAAGCAAAGCAGGCAAAGCAAGCCTGGTAACTCCATGTTCAACATCCCTTCCTCTTGGAAGCCTGTGTTCTCCACACCCCACATCTACACACCTTCCCCTTCTATTTCCTGACTCGCTCTGAGTGAGGCTCCCATGTTCAGTTAGCAAGCATTTAGTGACTTAGGTGTTCATCACCTAAGCTCAGCTAGAAAAGCAGAGGTTCTTAAAATGACTCAGGAAAGAACAGAGGACTCTGGAGTCATGTCCCTTTACCATGGCACAAACCACTGAAGTGACACAAATGGAAGGACCTCAGGGCCAGTGGTAAAGATCATGGCACTAGTATCAAATGGGGGAGAAATAGCCTAGGTCAAGTCTATTTTCTTCTGTGACTTCTCAGATATTAGCAAAGGGTGTGGCACAGAATAGAAGATAAAATGGGAAATAATAAGTTAAATTTCACTCACTGAGTACTTGCAAATTACTAAATGTCATGCTTTACATTGATGTATATTTTATTATAATAGCCACCTAAGGTATGTAATATTAAACTCACCATTTTAGAGACAAGAACACAGGCAAAGAGAGAATAAGTAACTTGCCAAAGCTAGTAGCTAGTGGAGCTGGGATTTGAATAGAAGAAGGCTGACTTCAAATCTTTTCTGTGGTGAACACTGTGGTGGAACCTTCACATCCATTCTCGTTGGTAACAGAACATTCATTTTACTCCAGAATATTGCCTTTTAGAGTAAAAGATTTATCAGCCTCCTTACAGCTAGCTGTGCCTATGTGAATTATATTTGCTTTCTACAATATAACCGGCAGACTAATGTGTGAACTCCAGGAGTTTCCTTAACAAAGAAGAAGTATGCACTTCTTTTTCCTTCTCCTTCCTTGTGTTTGGAACATGAATATAATAGCTGGAGCTCCAGAGGCCATTTCGGATTATAAGGTGACTTTGAGAATGTGAAACTGGAGAATTAGAAAGAGCCAAGGTCACTAATGACATCACAGATCTGTCTTTCCAGCCCTGATTAGTCTACTTGCAATGCTCTAGGATGAAATAAACTCATCTTATTTAAACCACTGCAGTCTGGTCTCTATTATAAGTGAATAAACAAATCAACTTTCTCAACTAATAAACTTTCTATCTAGATATCATGTTTCCATGGTTACCTATTTTAACCCTCACAACCATATTGTTAGGCTAGTGACATTCATTTCATAGAAAGGAAAACAGAAGCATAGGGATATTAAGTACCTCAACCTAGGCCACCCAGCTGGGAGTGGCGGAAATGAACACTCTGATGCCCAGGAATGTAGACGCCAGGTGAATGTGCCCAGACTGGGGCAAGGCTGGCTAAATAAGAACAAACAGGAGAAGAAAAAATTTGAAGACAATACAAATAAATGGAAGTATATATCATGCTAATGAATAGGAAGAATTAATATCATTAAAATGTCCATACTACCCACAGTAATCCATAGATTTAATGCAATCCCTACCAAAACACCAATGGCATTTTTCACAGAATTTGAACAAATAATCCTTTAATCTATATGGAACCATAAAAAATCCCAAATAGCCAAAGCAATCTTGAGAAAGAAGAACATAATTGGAGGTATCACACTACCAGATATCAAACTATACTTACTATAAGGCTGTAGTAATCAAAGCAGTATGGTACTGGCAGAAAAACAAAAAACAGACATACAGATCAAGAACAGAAATACAGGCTCACACTTATGTGGTCAATTAATCTATGACAATGGAAGCAAGACTATACAATAGGGTAAAGACAGTCTATTCAATAAATGATGTTGGGAAAACTGGACAGATACAAGCAACAAAAGTGAAAGTAGACCATCTTCTTACACCATATATAAGAATAAACTCAAAATGGATTAAAGACCGAAAAGACCTGAAACCACAAAGCTCCTAGAAGAAAACATAGGTAGTAAACTCTCTGACATTGCTCTTGGTAATTTATTTTCTGATACGTCATCTTGAGCAAGGTAAACAAAAGAAAAAATAAACACATGGGACTACACCAGACTACAAAGTTTCTGTTCAGTGAAGGAAATCATCAACATGATGAAAAGACAACCTACTAAATGGAAGAAGATATTTGTTGATATATCCAATAAGGGGTTAATGCCTCAAATTTATAAAGAACACGCAACTTAAAACCAAAAAAAATCCAATTTTTTAAAAAAAGGCAAAGGACCTGAATAGACATTTCTCCAAAGAGGACATAAAGAGGACCAATAAACATATGAAAAGATGTTCGATATCCTTAGTAATCAGAAAAATTCAAATTAAAACCACAATATGACATCACCTCACACCTGTCAGAATAACCATCAATAAGTCAACAAACAAGTGTTGGAGAGAATAAAGATCATGGTTAGTGGAATTGCACATTGTTACAGCCACAATGGAAAACACTATAGAGATTCCTCAAAAACTTAAAAATAGAACTATCTTATGACCCAGGAATTCCATTTCTGGTTATTTATCCAAAAAAATCCAAAAGACTAATTTAAAAAGATTATGCATCCCTATGTTCATTGCAGCATTATTTACAATAGCCACCATATGGAAGCAACCTAAGTGCCCATCAAATGGTTAAGGAAGTTGTGATACATATATACAATGGAATATTACTTGGCAATAAAAAAGAATGAAAACTTACCATTTGCAACAACATGAATAGACCTGGATGGTATTATGCTCAGTGAAATAGACAAAGAAAGATAAATACCATATGATCTCACTTATATGTGGAATCTAAAGAACAAAATAAATGAGCAAACAAAACAGAAATGGACTCATAGATGCAGGGAGCAAGATAATGGTTGCCAGATGGGAGGGAGTTTGGGGGCCAGAGTGAAAAAGCTGAGGGCATTAAGAAGTTCAAATTGATAGTTATAAAATAGTCATGGAGATGTAAGATAAAGCATAGGGAATATAGTTAATAATATGGTAACAACTATGTATAGTGCCAGCTGGGTACTAGACTAGTCAGGGGGAACAATTTGTAAATTATATAAATGTCTAACCACTATGCTGTACACCTGAAACTGTTACCATTGGGGATGATTTAAACCTCAGTGTCGCCCCATCAGCAGGGGCAGATAACCTCACAGAAGTGTAATCAGCATTTTTCTTCGGTTCTTCCTCATTGATTCAGTAAAAAATAACAGGTCAGTGAGATTTAGAAAAGATTTATTAAAAGTATATTATAGAAAGACAAAGCACACTCCAAGGAGGAACATGGTTTTAGTGAAGAGAATGTAACAACCCAGAAGTGGGAATGTCTGAATTATATTCGGGCTGTGATGGGTGGTTTTAAAGCATTCTTAGGTAATTGGCACATGAGGTTATTTTAATTGACACTTGGCTGCTGTATAATTCTTTGCCTAGTGCATGTGTGCTTACCCAGAATTCAGTCTGTTATAATTAGATTCATGAACTTCCAGGCACAAACTTAGTATTATAATGACAGTATAATGAGGCTTAAATTGTGTGCACATTAGGGTAGTACCTTCTGCGCAGGCGTGTATGGCTGGATTAGACCAGCTAAGATTATGGCCCTCCTGTCCTTTGTCTCTGGGCATGCAGGAGAGATTTTCTAACTACCTGTAGGATGTTCTTTCAGCAGTCTCTAGGCTGAGCCCTTGTCCCTTTTTCCCCCATCACTCATGTCTGACTAGCTACCTAACAAAACTAATATAAAAAATTACCGAATGTCAACTATAATTGAAAATTTTAAAATAGGAAGATGAAAAAAATAAGAGGTTCGAATTTTCAATTATAAAACAAATGTCATGGGGATGTAATATACAGCATAGGTAATATAGTAAATAATATTGTGATAGCATTGTGCAGTGCCAGATGGTTGCTGGACTTATGGTGATAAGGTATATAAATGTTGAATAACATGAAATTAACGATACTGCATGTTAGCTATATTAAAAAAAAAAAAAAAAGAACCAACAGGGGAGATACTGATTTAGGAGTTCTGAGTGGAGTCTGAGAGCCTGTACTAGAAACAACTTCCCACATGATTTTAACACATAACTAGAGTCACTGTCCTTTTCCATGTTTAACCAATGTGAATAATTGAGGTAAGTGGTGGATGGAAAAGTAAGATTAAGGCAAGAAGGGTGGAAGAAAATGGGGAAATCCCTGTGGATCAGACATATTCAGAGGGTGGAGAGGAAGAGAGAGGTGGAACTTCTCAGGCCAGGAGACTTCCATCAGTTTCAGAGGAGGAGACAGTCTTGACTTTTAGCAGCCAATACTCCCAGTAGGAAGGTGAATGATGTAGTCAATTATGAGGATCGAGCCTGGGAAACAAAGCCATTAACACATGCATGAAGGGTGTTATAAAGTCCAAGGCCAAGGAGAAATGTGAGATACCTTATTAAATTTACTCTCAGACCAAAGAGTCACAGCCTGCCTTCATTTTTAGTTTATGATGTCCCTGTGGTTCTGCTCATAGCTATGGTGTGTGTTGTCTGTGCCCTTGGCTGTTGGTAGTTCCATCCTTCTCTGCTTCTGCAGATCAGTTTTTATCATGGTAACTAAAAAGATATTGATAGATGGAATAAGAAAGTGACTATTTACTTTCCTGTTTTCTATCTCACTAAAATTTGTTTCAACAGTGATAAGAGATTAAACTGGCCAACAATCAACTGACTAAAAATAATAAAGCTTCGTAAATTGAGAGTAGCTGCAAAAAAAAATCTAAAGTATAGAACTTTTAAAATGTCATTTTATTAATTAGCAGCATATAAAATAATATATGGTCTGTTAGACATTTTCAAGTGGAATAATGAGGTGGCAAGGAACCCAGAACCTTCTGCATACCTTCTTCTGCCCTAGCCACACCCTCCCCTCTGACTCTTTCCCTTTATGCCCAAAAAGTTCCAGGTAGAGGTGTGTGCACACAAGATAAGTGCCCAACTACATCACTCATGTAGTTAGTCAATGTTACTTGAGCTCCCATCATGAGCCAAGCACTGTTCTTGGTTTTTGGATACAATGTTGTTGGTGGAGCTTAGGAGGTTGTAGAAAAGGTTCATATTAAACAAAATCCAGAGTGGCCTTCTATCAGACAGGGGGCCAATCAGGTGGAGGTCTCTTTTGTCTCTTTTGCTCATGCTAGACTCCATTTCCCCTGGGTCCACCCCTCACCATCCAAATATCACATCTAGGGCTGACCTCCTGAAGGAAGGTGGCCTGTCCCACCCACCCCAGACTTTTCCACATCGGAGCAGTTTACCATTAGAGAAGCTCATAACTCTTGCCACACAAGGTTTATGAACAAGAGTGAGAGAGGAAGAGAGGGGATGCTGAAGAGAGAGAAATTGTGGTTTATAAAAAAGAGTATATATTTGATCTTCTATTCCTGGCACAGAGCTCCTAAAACTTATAGAATTTCCTAAGTGTTTGGGAGTCTTTTCTTATGTTAATGTGATGACTTTTGGAAAGCTCTTAGTCACCTGAGGATGGGGACTGGTTGTCAGGAAAACCTACCATGTGATTAGAGGGGTGGAACTTTCGATCCCATCCCATTTCAACCTTTAGGGAGGGAAAGTGAGCTGGAGATTGAGTTCAACTACCTATGGCCAATAATTTAACAACTTTATGCCTATGTAATGAAGCCTTCATTAAAAAAAAAAAAAAAAAAAAAAAAAAAAAAAAAAAACAGAGTTTGGAAAACTCTCAAGTTGGTAAACAGTTGGAAATGGTAGGGAGAATGGCCACCTGGACAGGACATTGAAGCTCTGCCCCCTTTTCCTGTACCTTGCTCTGTGCATCTCTTCTATCTGGCTATTCCTGAGTTACAACCTTTTATAGTAAACCAGTGATCTAGTAAGTGAAATATTTCTGTGAGTTCTATGAACACCTCTGGCAAATTAATCAGACCCAAGGAGTGAGTCCTGGGAACCTCTGGTCTATAGTAGATTGTTCAGAAGCACAAATAAAAACCTAAACTTGCAATTGTTTTGAAATGAGGGGAACGGATGGTCGGCAGTCTTGCAGGACTGAGCCCTTATTTAACTTGTGGAATCCAACACTTCAACCAGGTAGATAGTGTCAGAATTGAGTTGAATTCCAGGACATCCAGCTAGTGTCAGAGCAGTGCTTTGTGTGGGGTAAAACACACACACACACACACACACACACACACACACACACACACACACACACATTGGAACTGGTGGGAAGCAGGGAAAAGAAGGAAGGAGAGACAGACAGACAGAGACAGAAAGAGAGAGACAGAGAGAGTGGGAGATAAATCAAAGCTCAAGACCAAGACCAAGCAATGTCCATCCTCTGTCCGTTTTCACAAACCACCTTGCAGGGTTGATGTGGGGGCAGAGGGGGCCAAGGCATGGAGAGGAAGAGAAGTCTGGCACTCTACCCTGATGTCCGACACCATTAGCCTTGGATGCTATGGAGATAGAAGCCATTATTTGTGTACACACTCAGTACAATGCTATTATATACCCAAAATTGCACTAAAGTATAAAACTCAGTAAGATGTAAACTTTACCCTCCAAAAGTCCACAGTGGAGAGTCTTATGAACCAGGATTTATAACTTATACAGAAATAGACACATCATATTTGGGAATCACAGAGAAGGAACAAGTATTCTATCTATGCAAAGGAAAGGGTAAGAAATGTTTTTAAAAGAAGTAATTGTATTGTTCAAATATAAATAGGATTTTTTCCAAGTTGGAGGGTGGGTGAATGTGAGCTGGGAGTGGAGTGAGTATTCTATAATGAAGGAAGCTCTGAGCACACACGCAGTGGCAAGAAAGCTGAGACAGAGTCTTGGCACTTCAGGTAACTCAAGGGTACCCACTGTAAGCTGAAGAATTGGTGGATCTGACAAGACTCTAATTTAATAAAAGTACCATTTCAAATAGAGAGGACACTTTCACTTTTAAAATATTTCTCAATAGTGGAGAGAATTTGAATTATATTTCAATTAAGAATTGTTTCAATAAATGTGAACAGATAGATAACCCAAAGTTCACTCTGGCTACAACCATGGATCAGATCCATATTTATGTCCAAATTTCAATAGCTCCAAGTCTTCTTCTATCTCACATTCCACCACCCTCCTACGCATACCACCCCACTCTCAGTGGGATCTTGTCCTACAGTAATTATCTCTAGGAACCCTCAAATGACACCTGAAACCCACATCATTTGTGTAATCTGGTGCTGCTTCCTGCAGCGTTCCTTTCCATCTTTGCTTTGGTTGTCAACACTCAGCTTCTGCAGCCTCCAAGCTATCTGAAACAGCCTCCCTGCTGGTTCCTGGGGGCTTCAGCTCCAGGCTGAGTTTCACTAAGAAGGGATAGTGGCATCCCTGAGCTCACCCTACCCTTTATCATCAAGGGAGGTGATTCATTCCTGAAGCTGCACAAAAATGTACTTCCACATTTCTATGAGCTTGTTAGTCCCTCAATCCCTGCAAAGAGACCCAGCATGGTTGAAAAGCATGCTGTCTTCATCTACCTTCCTTATTCTCTCTCTCTCAACTTGCAAACGGCATCCTCCTTGCCTCTTCCCAGGTACAAGAATAAAATGTCCTGTGTATCAGTGAAAGAAAACAAATGGGGGAGGTGGCTGTTAGGGGAGCTGCACAGGATGTTGTCTTCACCAGTAGTCTCAGCAACAGATTAAGCAGCCAAAAGGCCTGGTAGATGCTTCAATTCCTACTTCGGGGAAAAGCAAAAAAAAAAAAAGACAAAATATGAACTCTTCCCTCCAGACCCAGCAAAGGAGCTGGAGACCTAGAATGGAATGCATTAGGTAAAAGTGAAGTCCACACAGTACACAGGAAATATTGTGATGGGTTACAAGCTGGCAGTCTATCCTATCTCATATTATTTTATTAACAAGAAGGGTGAGAAAGGTCTAATTTAAAGAATATTTCAACTTTTTCTATTTATTTTTATTTTTTTATAAATTTTTTTTAATTTTCAATTACAGTTGACATATAATATTATATTAGTTTCAGGTCTACAACAGAGGGATTACACATTTATATAACTTAGGAAATGATCACCCCAATAAGTCTAGTATCCAGTTGATATCATACATAGTTATTACACTTTTTAAAATAATTTTTTATTTTTCAAATGCAGATGGCATACAATCATATAATAATTTCAGGTGTACAACATGGTGATTAAACATTTATAAAATTTATAAAGTGATCACCCCAATAACTCTAACTCTACCCATCTGACACTATACATAGTTATTACAAAATTTTGACTATATTCTCTATGCTCTACTTTACTTCTCTGTGACTGTTCTTGTAACTGGCAATTTGTACTTCTTAATCCATTCCCCTTTTTTATTCATCCCTCCTATCCCCTTCCCATCTGGCAACCATCAGTTTGTCTCTGTATCTATGAGTTTGTTTCTCTTTTGTTTGTTCATTTATTTTGCTTTTTAGATTCCACATACAAATGAAATCATATGGTGGTCTTTCTATGTTTGACTTATTGCACTTAGCATAATATTCTCTAGATCCAACTATGTTGTTGCAAATGGCAAGATTTCACTCTTTTTAATGGCTGAGTAATATTTCACATATATATTCATCTATTGATGGGCAGTTAGGTTGCCTCCATATTTGGCTATTGTAAATAATGCTACAGAACATAGGGGTTCATTTATCTTTTCTAATTAGTGTTTTGGATTTCCTCAGATAAATAACCAGAAGTGAAATTGCTGGGTCTTATGATAGTTCTATTTTTACTTTTTGAGAAACCTCCATACTGTTTTCCATAATGGCTGCATCAATTTACAATTCCACCAGTTTACAATTTTCTTTGTTCCACCTCCTTTCCATCACATCCTTGCAAATCACATCTTTTTCTATTTATTGATGATGGCCATTCTGACAGGTATGAGGTGATATCTTATTGTGATTTTAATTTACATTTCTCTGATGATTAAGGATGTTGAGCATCTTTTCATATGTGTCATCTGTATTTCCTCTTTGGAGAAATGTCTATTTAGATCCTCTGCACATTTTATAATCAGATTGTTGGGTTTTTGTTTTTGTTTTTCATGTTAAATTGTATGAGTTCTTTATATATTTTGGATACTGACCCCTTATGGAATGAATCATTGGTAAACATATTCTCTCACTTAGTAAGTTGTCTTTTCATTTTATTGCTGGTTTCCTTTGCTGTACAAAAACTCTTTAGTCTCATATAGTTTATCTTTTTATTATTTCTTTTGTTTCTTTTGCATGAGAAGACATATCAAAAAAATATATTACTAAGAGTAATGTCAAAGAGTTTACTGCCTATTTTTTCTTCTAGGAGTTTTATGGTTTCAGATCTTACATTTACATCGTTAATCCATTCTGAGTTTATTTTTGTATATGATATAAGAGGTGTAAGAAGGAATCTTTAGGGTTCTCTCTATATTTTATCATGTCATCTTCAAATAATGACAGTTTTACTTTTTCCTTTCCAATTTAGATGGCTTCTTTTCTTATTCGATTGCTGTGGCTAAGACTTCCAATATTATGTTGAATAGAAGTGGTGAAAGTGGGTGTCCTTGTTTTGTTCCTAATCATAAGAAAAATATTTTTAGCCTTTCCCCATTGAGTATGATGTTAGTTGTGGGTTTGTTGCATATGGTCTTTATTATGTTGTTGTATGTTTCCTCTGTTCCAACTTTGCTGAGAGATTTTATGACAAATAGATCCTGGATGTTGTCCAAGGTTTTTTCTGCATCTATTGATATAACCATATGATTTTTACCCTTGATTTTTTTAATGTGGTGTACCATGTAATTGATTTGTGGATATTGAACTAAACTTGCATCCCAAGAATAAATCCTAGTTGGTCATGGTGTATGATGTTTTAAGTTCGGTTTGCTAATATTTTGTTGAGGATTTTTGCATTTATGTTCATCAGGAAATTTGGCTTATAATTTTTTGTAATGTTTTCTCTGGTTTTGAAATCAGGGTAAAGCTAGCCTTGTAAAATGAGTTTGGGAGCCTTCTGTCCTCTTGAATTTTTTTGGAATCTTTTGAGGTGGATAGGTGTTAATTATTTTTTGAATGAGTGGTAAAATTTACCTGTAATGCCATCTGGTTCAGGACTTTCATTTATTGGGAGTTTTTAGATTACTGATTTGGTTATCTTAATAATCTTTCATCTGTTCAGATTTTGTTTCTTCTTGATTCAGTCTTAGAAGATTGCATGTTTCTAGAAATTTATCCGTTTCTTCCAGGTTGTCCAATTTGTTGGCATATAATTGTTCATAGCATTTTCTTATAATCTTTTGTATTTCTGTGGTGTCTTGTCAGTTGTCACTTCTCTCAATTCTGATTTTATTTATTTGGCTTCTTTATGTTTTTTCTTGATGATTCTTGTTAAAGGTTTTTAAAGTTTATCTTTTCAAAGAACCATCTCTTGGTTTCAATGATCTTTTGGGGTTTTTTTATTCTATTTTATTTATTTCCATTCTGATCTTTATTATTTCCTTCCTTCTACTCACTTTAAGCTTTGTTCTTTTTTTTCTAGTTCTTTTAGGTGTAAGGTTAGATTGTTTATTTGAGATTTTTTCCTTCGTTTCTTGAGGTAGACAAGTACTGCTATGAATTTTCCTCTTAGAATTGCTTTGGCTGTGTCCTATAGATTTGGGGCCATTGTGTTTACATTTTCATTTGTCTCAAGTTATCTTTGATTTTTTTTTCTTGATCTCATTGTTAATCCATTTATTGTTCCTAGTTTTTATCTGTATTTAATTTTTGAAGTCAGTAATTCACATGGTTCAAAATTCACAATAAATGAGGAAGAATACAGTGAACATTTTCCAGGTCTGTCCTCAAACACACAGTTTCCTCCCCATGAACACTCAGCATTAATTGTTTTTGCATATTTTTAAGACACACATTCAAGCAAGTGTTTACACGTTTCCTCTTTTTTTTTCACAAACCATAACATATTTGCACAAAATTCTACACAGTACTTTTTCCATGTAAGGATTTATCTTAAACACATTTCCATGCTGATATGTCAAAGTGTCTTCATTCTTTATTATGACTGCATAGTATTATTTCACAATATGAATATCCAGTTATTTCTTTAACCAAGCCTGATTATAAGCATTTTCTTGTATCTAGACTCTTGTTATTTAAACAATGCTTTAGTGAATAGCTTTGCACATATGTAAGTCCAATTGGAGAAAATGGTAAAGCTGAAAATGTATAGGTATGGCTAGGAACAAGGAATAGCAGGGGCTACCAATATCAGCCATGCAGCAGAGGTGACCACAGTTCCTGGTGGCCTGCTCTACAATGGACCCCAGCAGCTCTCAACACTAAAGATACCAATGGCCAGCACAGCCTCCATAAACCTCTGTAGACTTTACTGGTTTTTGCTCCATAGGTATTTATACTTGTAAATACCAGCCACCTGAATATCTCACCTCCTTCCCCACTGGAGCCTGAGATCTGTATTGGCAACCAGCCCAGGACTTTGTGGCTGAGCGAGTACAAAATGATAGCCCAGACCCCTGTGGCTTACCCCCATCACCATGTGTGTGCTCAGGACTAGCCCCTCCAGCTGTGCACCTACATACCACAAACCCAAAGCTGGTAACTGGCCTCCACTATGTGCATCCATCCTAAGACCCTGAAGCGAAAGGAGTGCATGACAATAGCAGAGAACTCTGCAGCTGCTTCTAGGCCTGGTTCTTGCCCTGTGTTCTGTCACTGTATGTCACCTGCAGCTAGCCCCAGCTGTGAATCATGAAGTTCTCTACCTAACCTGCATCACTGGCCTCCATTGCCACACATCCATGGTGAGACTCTGTAGCTGCAGGAGTGCACACTTGCAGCCAGGACTTCTGAAGCTGCTAGTGTACCTGCAGTTGGCCCTGGCACTTGTTGCCGGCTCTGGCCCCCACCATTATGTGTGTGTCTGCAACTGGTCCTGCCACTATACAAGCACTGCCACAGGCAAATATATGCACACCACCAATTTCATCCATCAACACTGCCTGCCCTGGTACCTAACTGCTGGACCTGGAGGCACTACTGAGAACCTCAACAGTCCTTGAAGTCATTGGAAACCCCCTGCAACACTTACCAAGAACCATCCAGCTGTTAATGTGGATTCCAACAGCCCAAGCTGATGAGACATCATGACCAGTGAACCCAGAGCCACCACATGACCCTGTACATGGTGCCCTGCACCACTATACTTGGGGCCACAGCACATTACAGTATGTCCCCACAAGCAGGTAAAATTCTTTCCCTACCAGAGTCAGTTCATAAAATTTGGAAGAGGAGACTGCTTCTTCAAATGTGCAGATATTTTGGAAAGGCTGCAAGGATCAGTAAGGATCAGGAACACATAACACCAGCAAAGGAACACAGTAAACTTCCAGTAACTGACCCCAAAGAAATGGAGAAAGATTAATTTCCTGAAAAAGAATCAAAAATATCATTTTAATGATACTCAAAGAAGTATAACAGAGCACAGGTTAACAATTTAACAAAATTTGGAAAACAATACAAGAACAAAACAAGAAGTTTAACAAAGAAAAAAAACATAAAGAATCAGACAGAAATTTAGGAGCTGAAGAACACAATAAATGAACAGAAAAGGTTAATAAAAAACTTCAAGAACTGAAGTAACAGGAAAGAACAAGTGATCTCAAAGGCAAATTGTTTGAAATCATCCAGTCCAAGGAGAAAAAGAAAAAAGAATGAGAAAGAATGAAGAAAGTCTTCAAAATTTATTTGTTAAGACAAATGATCTGTACCACTGGAGTCCCAGAAGAAAGAGAGGGAGAAAGAAGAAGAAAGCTTATGTAAAGAAATAACAGTTGAAGACTTCCCAAACCTAATGAAAGATTTGGACATCCAAGGTCATGAAGTTAAACTATAACCCCAAAACTTTAATCTAAAATAATCTTCTTCAAAACACATAATAATAAATTAAGATTTTAAAACTTCATTATTGAGTTGTGAGTGCTCCTTTTTGAATCTGTGTTTTATAAATATTTTCTGTTTGCAGCTTGCTTGTATCAATCAGCTACTACTGCATAACAAACCCTACACAATCCTAGAACTCTGTAACAGTAATATTTATTCTCCGCCATGTCTGTGAGTGGGCTGAGGATTGGCTGATCTGGGCTGGGCTCAGTTACATAGCTGTAGCTGCAGGTTGGCTTTGTGTTTTCTCTACTTGAACTATACTTATTCTTATTCTTCTTGAACTAGTGTGCTAGTTTGGATGCAAGAGAATGAGCAGAAGCACACAAAGTATCTTGAGGAAAATGGGGAGTAATGAGTATAAGGCTTTTATTTATTTTAAGATTATAAATGTGTTCTAAAGTTGACGTTATGATGGATGCAGAGCTCTGCAAATAGCTAAAAATTATTGAATTGTACTATTTAAATTTGCTAATTATATGTCACGTGAATTATATCTCAATAAAGATGTTTGGAAAATAAAAGATAAAAAATCAGATTATAATAATGCATTTCTCTCTCTAAAAGTATGTTGAGCCCTAATGAATATTTATGGAAGTTTTTTCTCTTTAAGTAACTATAGATTCTGTCTTTGGGTTTCTCTGTTGTGTCTTCGACTCAATCTCTGTCCCAATAATTCTGAGAGCTTTTCAGCTGCCCATACTGGAATAAGCAAATGGCCTCAGGAAAAGCAGTTCCCAAGTCAGACTCACTTTCTTGGGCCTGTGTTTTTCCCCTCTGCTTGTCTAGTAATTCTTCATTGTATTATTTGCCCTCTAGTGCTTTCAAATATATTTTATTACTATTTCATCAGCCTTTTAAAAGATGTCTTCAATGATATGTTGGCTTGAATTACTTATTGCACTATTAAAAGAAGCACAACTTCCCTATAGATTTCTTAATATGTCCAAAGACAATCTTCTGATGTCCCTAACATCAAGCCTTGCTCTACCTGCAGTCTCTCTGCCACAGTTAATTGTCAATCTATATTAATTTTTTCAGGCCAAGCTTTAACTTCCTTTTTTTCCTCACACCCTTGCCCAAACTATTATAAATTCTTTCAATCTACTTCCAAAATATATCCAATAATGTTGTGTGGCCAACAGATTTGTAAGACTTTACCATAAAAAATATATATTGTCTTGCTCATGGGTCTTCACATTGACTGGATTGGCTGACCTGGCCTTGGCTGCATTCTGGCTGGGCTTGGCTTCTTGTTGTGGGTTTGGCTAGATCTACTATAAATATGCTTACCCTTGTGATAAGGTTGAAAGGTCAAGATCTACTCAGGGAAAGATCTTCTCACAGTGATGACAGAAGCACAAGAGGGCAAGGGAAAACATGATTTCTCTAAGGCCCAGGTTTGAATTGATTTGCTCCTTCCATCTACATCCCATTGGCCAAAGTCACATAGCTGAGCTGAGATGTAGAGAGCAGAGAAGTTCACTCCACCTTCAGCTGGGAGGATTATAGGTCACATAACAAAGGGCTAGGTGCAGGATGGGGTGAAGAAATTCGATCTACCAAAAGACCCAACATGTCCTGGCTCTTAATTACTTCTCTAAACTTACCTCCTTATGCTCTCTCCTTTACTGAATCTGTTCCAGCCACTTTGGCTCCTGTGGTGTTTCTTGAACAAACCGAGCTCATTCTTAGAATCTACTCACTGGCTCTCCCCTCTGCCAGAAACATTCTTTCCCTTATCAACTTTGTGGCCATCTTTCTCATTTCTTTCAGGTCTGTATTTAGAATTTGCCTTATCGCTATGTAAAATTGCATTTCTTCCTTTCTGGCATGTTCCTTATTCTGCATTGCTATTCTGTTCTAAAGCACTTTTCCTTTTGAACAAACTGTACTTAGTCATTCTTATCGTTATCTGCTTTCCACCACTGGAGTATAAGATCCACAAAGTCAGGAGTGTTGCTTACTTTGTTTACTGATGAATCCCTACTGCCTGTCTGGCACCCAATAAGTACTTAGAAATATTTGTTCATAGATTGACATGATAATAGAAGTCAATGCAAAAAAAAAAAAGACAATCCGAATTTCAAGAAGAGCAAAGAAGCTGTACATTACAAAAATATAATCAATTGAATATGGAGCAAGTAATATTTTTATAATTAGATTACTATTAATACCAGTTATGAATTCAACTAAAACACGAATTTAACTACAATAAATGTTCTCTTAACTGGCTTCAATATAATTGACTTGCCAGACTAAGTGGCACTGTCCATTTCATCTGCAAATTATACTGACTGATTCCCATACAAGCCCCTAGTGCATCTGCAAGAGATGTATGATAAAGAGAAAGAATCCAAACACAACACTACACAAAGTCATTAACATTCAAGAGTAGAGAGCAAGAGAATAAGAAAGTATATACCAAAGAGAAGTAAAACCGTATGTCCACATGAAAACTTGTACACAAATGTTCATAGTAGCAGTATTCTTAATAGCCAAAAAGTGAAAACAACCCAAATATCATCAACTGATAGATGAATAAATAGCTGTGATATATCCATATTTTATTCAGCCATAAAAAATAATGAAGCACTGATATGCTAAAACATTAATGTGTCTTGAAAACACTATGCTAAATGAAAACACTATGCTAAATGAAACATATATTGTATGGTTCCATTCAATGTGAGATATCCAGAATAGGCAAATCCCTAGAGAAAAATAGATTACTAGTTGCCAGGGGCCAGGGAAGTGGGGAATGGAAACTGATCTCCTTTTTAAGGAGATAACATTGTTCTAGAATTATGTAGTGGTGATGGTTACACAACCTTGTGAATACATTAAAAATTACTGAAGTATTCACTTTAAAATGTTTAATTGTATAGTATATGAATTAATATCAATAAAAACTAAAGTTTTTGGCCAATTATGGCTACTTTTAATTGGGGTTTTTTTTTAGTCATAATATTTTTGTGTCTTTCCCAGTTTGAAGGAAATTTTCAAGCCCTAGTAGTAAATGACTTTGTTAAACTTACATGTAGTAATCAGCTCTTCTTTTCTACAAAAATCATATATATATATATATATATATATATATATATATATATCCCTTCATAGGTTTTCATTTAACCTATTCTGGAAAGATTCTTGTCAAATGCTTCTCTTAAAAGGCTGTTTAATCATCTATGATAATGAACTTCTATGAATAATTTTTGAACAACTTGAACAATTTTTTCAAGTTGTAATAATGGCATTCTACCTAAAAGGCTTATTTCATAATCCTGATAATATATTTGTGAAAATAGAGGCCCAAATACTTTGAAATACTCAGCATGCAACTAGTAGAAAAAGAATTAGAAATTATAAGTCAGGATAGTCAGGGCTGATATGCAGAGTGATTTTTACTGCCTGAAACCAAGAGATACACAAATACAAGAGAGAGGAAGAGAGAAAGAAGGAAATTCTTGGTATAAATTCCTTTTAACCAAAAAATAAACAATTATCCATACAGAGGTTGAGTTTAACACATATTTTTTAAATGTTCAAACTATATTTTTTTTACTCATTTAGAAGTAATTTCAAAATCTTTATGAAAGTATTAAATTAATAAAATGGCATTTATATTACTTAACCTTAGTTTCCCAGTGTACAAAAGCAGTGATTATTTACATATTCTGCTATGTTCACTGTTGAAGTAGATAGTGGATAGAAATAGCACTAGTTTTGGACCCAAAAACTTAAAATTGAAGTCCAAGTTCATCATGGATTAACTATGTAATCTTTTAGTCTCTGAATCTCTTTGAATCTCAATTTTTTATCTGTGAGAAATGTTTTGCCCCATCCTTGCAGAGCTAGATTTATGTCTCAGGCTAAAACATCCCAGGTTTAGATGCCTTTCTTGACCACCCCATCTGAAGTAACTGCCCAAGATCTTTATTTGATATCTATCTATCTATTTCCACCTATTTGAATTCCTTTTTTTTGTTTAATAAAATTACTCATTATCTATTCCTTCTTTCCTTTTTTTTTGTCTTATTCAATTATTCGTTATCTATTCCTTCTTTCATGGCTTGCCACGCCAATAGAATACAAGCTTCGTAAGGGCAAAGAATCTGCCTATCTTTTTAAATTTGAATGCCAAAATAAGCACTCAATACATAGTTGATATATGAATTAATGAATGAATGAAGGAATATGAAAAGGACTCATACTAGCAGCCCTGCCAATTTTCAAAAGCTCTTGTGAGTATGAGAAAGAGGAAATGCTTGTGATCATGGTTTTGAGTGATGGAGCACTCTACTAATGGAAGATTTTATTACTCTGATATTAGTTTCCCTTAAAGGGTAACCACATATTTCTATCTATAACTAGAGAAATTATTTTTATATCTAATAAATTCTACACATGGAAAGTAAAACGGCTCTCCAATTTTCTGAGGTAATTTCACTTAGAAAAAGTAAAAGAAATCAAAATGATTCACATGTACAATTATGACAGGGTCTGCATTTTTCTGAATTATGATTTTTTAGCAAGAGTTAGTTCAGATATCTTTATTTGTCTCAGCAGTCAATAGAACTTCAGGAATTGAGTATATTCCCACAGCAATCCATAAGCAATCACCAAGAAAAGGGAAGCAAAAAACAATGTGCCTGTGTGTTTGCATGTAGGTCTTTGATGTTTCCTCCCATTGTCTTACTGACTTACTCAGCTGGTCAAGTGATGACAAAGCAAGTGGTCAGTCACAGACAGAACCTCATGATGCAACTGTGGCCTTTGTGGTCTTTCTCAAAGTTGACTATACAAAGTCCTACCTCTTTCTTAAGGCTTCATGATTTATAAAAGGCTGTAGGATAAATAGCAGGATGGAGTCTTGCTCAATATGCCAGTGTCTTTCTATGAATTCTTTAGCCATTGAATCACTTGCTTTTCCTTCTGGGGGTTGATGATTTGGAATGCTTTGAGATGTCACTGTGGAATCTTCTAAATTCACACAACTTCCTGAATATTATGAAATATAATGATTAAGATTATAAGCTTTCGAGTCAGCCAGACCTAGGTCAGAAACTCAACTCCTTCACCTATGAGCCCTGTAACTTTGGCCAAGCCCCTCACATCTCCGAGTCTCAGCTTATTTAACTTTAAATGGGGTGATAATTTCAACTAACTTAAAGATTATTGTTAAGATTGATGGGTAAAAATGCATAACAAAGCTTTCACGTAGTGCCTAGGACATCATATAGGCTAAATTGTTGTCGATTGTCATATCATAAGCAAGCAAATATAGAATTTATGTATGCTAAAATAAAAGGTTAGGAGAAAAAGTAATCTTCAGTATCCATAATAAAAGCAAGAATGGGAGTTGTAACTTGTCTAAAAGTTAGTTTTCAAAAATCCTTTTGTTGTTGAATATTTTTTTCAAGTGTATGGGTTTAATGCTTTGGTGAACAAATAATAATTAGATATATAATTTTAAATTCTATTACATGCATACTAATTATTAATATTTTTTTGATTTGTAAAGTGATAAGGGCCACTTCATAAAGTTCACTGAAATTGGGAGTCTGGTCTTTAACTCTACATCTCTCCTTAGCTCTCACGAGCCTCAGTTTACTCTTTGCAATATGTAGAGATAAGACTAGATCATTGATTCCTAGAATGAATTCTCCAGAACATTAGTTCTGTTGGATATCAGGTAGTATTTAATGGTCAAATTATGTTTGGAAAATCTCAGATAACAGGTGTTTTACAAAAAAATTTCCCCGGTGCTTTAAACTCTAACTACCTCAGGAGAATGTATTATTCTATATTTCCCTAACATAATTGATTAGAGAATTTTTGTTATAATTGAGCATCTTGTGAGACAGGAATTCTAAGAAACATTTAGAAATATAGGACTAGATAACACCCAAGATCCTTTTTAGCTCTAGCTTCTAAAGATCTGATTCATTTTTTTCTTCTCCAGGCCCAGACTGGACTTTGCCAGAACCATACTACTGGCCTTCTCCTCGATGCTCTTTCATCAAGACCCAAGCTGCTAGACATTCCCATAGTCATCCTACACTTTCCATTCCATTTCAAAGACGAGATCTGGTGTAGTTTCTTAATCAGCACACCAGTTAGTGCATGGTAACCATTATAATGACTGCAGATGTGGAGATGAGGCCATTGGTTGAAGTGGGAAAGTGGAAATAGGGGTCTAAGGGTTACCCGCAAGGCACCCTCTTACCAGATATCTGTTAGTGATGAATTCCCAGGTAACACTGCACTTTATCTCTTTCTTGAGGACTTTGGGTGCTGCTGAAGAAGCAGGAACTGCACCATGTTGTTCGCCTTGATAGGTGTTTCCCAACTTTTGTCACATCACAGCTCATTTAGAAAATTATACTGCTTCTTTGGCACACTAAAGATGCCTGCAGCCTGAACTGAGAGGTCAGTTAAATAAGGGCACAAAGAACACTGATGGTTTTATAATATTTAAGTGGAGGAAGAACTTAAACAAATCATTTCAGTGTAGTATTGCTGAAACTTCAGGAATTTGGGAGTCAGGGATTCTTTTTCCAAGATGGGAGATAGTAAAGAATACTTATTTGATGTTACGAATAATTCCTGACAATACCAGAGATAGCAGGGACAACCCAAAGGGCAGAGTCACTGAGATGATGAAAAAAGTCCAGCTCCAGGGGAGCAGTGGACTCTGCCTTGGAAAAAGGTCATTGCTGCACCACAGCATGAGACAGAGGAGAAGATGGGTTCAGAGGCAGGTGAGTTTGTGTGTGGGTGATAAAAAACAGGAGATGTCTCCATGCCTAATGGCTAGCTTCATTTTTCTCAATAAAATAGGATAAGTTGGCATGATCTGAGAGTGCAGCTGAGAGCATCAAGGTAAATGCTCAATGAATACTCACTATTGTTATTATTATTGTTGTTGTTGTTATTGTTTATTATATTATTATGTTATTATTATATTATTATTGTTATTGTTCTTGTTTTTCTTATTGTTTGGCCTTGTCTTTAAACTTGTATGTAGTGGTTCCCATTTTCAGACCTCTAATGAAATGAACATCAAGAATCTCCTGACCACTAACCCTGGTTCCCATCCTCCTCACCTTCTCTGCAGTTGGGTTGACGAGTCTTGTGTGAAACTTTTTCTCTTAGGCTTTTAGCCCTCAGTCATCTTGGTTTTCCTCATGGCTCTCTTCTATTATTATTTTCCTTCATTCTTTTTCTAAAACATTCTTAGCTTTTATAAAAGTTCTTTTAGCTTCCCTTCCATTTCTTCTCTTCCCTCCCCTTCCCTTCTTTTTTTCCATTCCAATTCTTCTGTTCTCTCTCCCCAGAAGTGTATATTTATTTCAGAGATAATTTCACTTCTCCAGCTTTATTCCTTACTATAGGACAAATCCACTTACACATTAATTTTTCCCCTAAGTTTCAGTAAAATTTCTAAATACTAGTTTCTTTCTAGATGTCCATCCATCATGTCAAATCCACACATTCTGAAACAAGGATTACCTTTCTACTCAGATTATTCCTTCCTTTCTAAACTTTCTTATTGCCCTTATCAAGCCATAATTCTCCCAGTCAGCCAGCCTGGAATAGTTGGAGTCATATTTTAGTTTTCATTCTTGTCTCCCTTATTCAATTATTAATCTCATTTAATTTTTTTTCTTGATGATATCTTCAGAATTCATTTGGAAAAAGTTTCACTTTCATTACCAGTTCCTCCTTAAAAGTAGTTTTAGGCTCCACCTTGAAGCCTGTTTCACCTACCCAGCTAGAAACCTTTTTGTTTGTTTGTTTGTTTGTTTTCCAAATCCCTAGAGTACTTTCTGTCTATAGAAGATTTTCCTCAACAGGCAAGATGTTGGCATCTGGGTAAGTAAAACATTTTATTTTGCCCAACTTTTCTACACAATGGAGACATTCAGCACCACTGGCCACTGCCCACTCATCCTAGCTGCATAAGCCAGTCACTGTGGCAACCCAAATCACCCATATTTCCAAATGTGCTCTAGTAAAGTCAGGCTACCCACCATTGAGAACCACTGGTCTGTCTCATACATTTATCAACTAGCACTTCCAATCTTTGATACTTACGAGGTTATAAGTCTCTAAAGGACAAAGATTATGTACTTTGAGTATTTAAATTGTGACTTACACAGAGCCTTCTCTATGACAGAAATTGAAAGCTGAATGAATTACAATATCCCAATATGGAGTAGCAGAAAAAATATTGGATTTATAGCATTAAAGTGATTTGACCTCTTTGAGTGGTTGATTCATCATCTGTAAAATGAGAACATGATAGGATGACACCTGCACAGAGCTTTCCATAATACCTAACACAAACTGTATACAAGGCACATTCTAGGTTTCTTCACTTTCTTCCTTTTCTCCTTTTAATCTTTATGTCCTATCATATCATATAAACAAATATTCTTGTCTCACCAGTAAGCTGGAGAAGAGTCACAAAAGGATCATCCAAGTCCCATTCATGTATCAACCACGGGACCCAAATAGTGAATCCTGAATAGTTTTTCTGTAGTACAGGGGATTATACTGTAAGACAATACCTCGAGAAAATTTTTTTTTCCTGAACTAAATTAGTTATGTTAAATTGCTTCTCTTTAGAAGGCTAAAATCTATGTGCCATTGAGTTAAGCAAAGTATAACTGATGGTTGTGAATAAACATTAGTTTCCATAAGAGGAACATGTGTGTTATTTATATGAATCACACACACTATGGGGAAAACTGACCAGAAAGAAAAGGAAAGCCACATTTCTGTGATGCATTCTGGGTGTGGGAAACTCAGTAGGATAAATGATGTCCATGACTAGAAGTTGTCTGACAACACTCATCCTAGATGAAGATTTCCTTTTGATACACTCAGTAACCACATCTTCTGATCTATATTCCACTGGGAGCAAAAGGAAGTGGCCTGGGACACAATTCCCATGACCTAAAATCTCAGGCTTCTGGAAGGGGTGGATGGGATGGACATGGTGCTAGAGGGATGACAAGGGATTGGCTGTGTATTCACACAAGTATCAAGATGAAGTGGAGCTCATATTCCTACACCTCCATGTCCCAGTCAAGAATTCTCCTGGGAGGGAGTGCTGGGTTTACGATGACATGTAGCTGGGAAGAGAACACATACTCTCAGTCCCTTGAATCATCATAATTCAGAAAGGAAATGATTATTGTCTCCATATTAGAGATGAGGAAAATTATAGTTCACAGAAGTTAAGCAACTTGCCCAAATTTATAATGTGGAGACTTAAAATAGCCTTGCTTATGCTGTGTCATTCCTCTTTCTACATCCTGTTAATGATAAAAATGGTCCCTAAAGCAGTCCTTACAAAAATTAGGAGTCGATTATAAATTTAGAACACAAAAATGAAAACGAATAACCAATATTTTTGCCATATATGGGTTCTGTTAAGATATTTCCAGAATTCAATCAAAGTTCCTTCAAGCTCAACCTTGACACAAAATATCTGTTTAGTTAAATTCCAAGATCTTATTGAAGGCACTATCTTCTAGAAATCAGCAACTCAATGTAGTAGAGGCTAAATAAATATTCTCTTACATCTGGTCAACACTGAGAAAATGTTGAAATGATAGTAGGAAATTGAAGCCAGAACTTCAAATTAATTCCCCAAACAGTATATTTCCACTTTATCAGGAGCCCTAGTCTTAGAGTTAGGCAAAGTGGATTCTACCTCTAAAATATCTTTACAGTTCATCTCTACATTTCATCCTTTCTTTGAATTAAATTTACTCCTTACTGAAGTACATCCAATAAAGACCTGTGAGTAGTAAACTCTCTCTTGTCCAAAGATATGTTTTTATAACTTTACCATTAAATCATAATATCATAATTCTAAATGACAATTATTTTCCCTCCACACTTTGAAGACATTTTTTCTTTAATTTGTTTCATTTTGCTAATGGGAACTCTTAGTTTAATTTTTGTTCAAGATCATCTGTCTTCTCTTTCTGATTGTTAGGATTTTTTCTTTGGTAATTCTACAGTTTTATTACTCTGTGTGTATATTTCTTTTTCCATTTTTTTTTAATTTGTCTTGGTTTACATTCTTCAAACTGTGGTTCTTCAATCTCAGAATATATGTAGTCCTTCAATTCTGGAAAATTACCAGTCAATCTTTTCAGGTTTACCTCTTTCTGACTATACCATCTCCTTTGAGAGTTAGTACTTGAAAATTTTGAATCTTCTTTCTCTCGTATTTCCTAACATCTTATTTCTTCGTTTCTTTGTGATATTTTCTGGATGATTTCCCCTACTCTATCTTTCAATTCACTAATCCCTGCCATTTAAGAATCTCTGCCATTTAAACTGTCTATTGTGGGCTTAATTTAAATGACCATTATTTTCATTTCTGGTGGTACTATAAACATACCTGTTTATTTTTTAATTTCTAGTTTTAAAATATATATTTATATTCTTTTGTTAATGATCTCATGTATAAGCTATTTCTCTTAGCCTGGATTGGCAGAAATGTATGTTGGTTGCATGTGGAGTCCTGTGCTGTATGCAGTGAGTCATACTAGGTTCTAAAAGTCAAAGTAAAATATTTTAAGTGGGGACATATTGAAAGGTTTTAGTAACAGACTGGTATAACCAGGTCTGCACTTTAGATAAAGTTCTCTGACAATAGTACGTAGGTGGTTCTGAGAAGGCAGCGATCAGACTCTGGGAGACTCTTGCAATGTTCCAGAAAAGACAGGTCTCTGGCAGTGTCAATGAGGCTAGTATGATGGGAAAGACACTTTATATGTCCTTTCGATTGACCTTCATCGAGAAAAAAAAAGCATCCAGCATTCTAATTATAATAGTTAATATATAACTAATATAACTTTTCTTATTTCTACAAGTTATACATATTTCCAGCTATTTTTTCTTCGACATAATTTTACATTTATTTTTGTTTTCTTTCAACACAAAAAAAAATCATTTTAAAGACCTCTTACTTATTGTCCAAATCCTTAGGTTTTACATGAAATTGTTCCATTTGTTAATAAAGAAGTAAATTTATTTTTGTCTTTTCCTTCAGGCCAGTTCAACCTGGTGATATGATAAAATTTTGGGTGAAGTTCAACTAATTCTCATTTTACTTAAAAAAGAAAAAAATCTTTCCCTGCCCTGTGGCAAGTGAAGGTTTTGACTGTAGCCCCATCATGGGAAAGACTTTACAGTATGTAAATCTTAAGGTATTTCCTGGATACACTTTTCCACCCAGTGCCCTAGCTATCTGCATCCTGACTTACATGGCCAGAAGTCTTGAGGAATGAGGAAGAGGTATTGCTGCTCAGTTTGGCTGCAAACCTTGAGGCACAGGCTCCATGGAAGCAAGTGTTGGCCAAGATCAGGCCCTAATGAGCTCTTGTGGGTTGAAGATTACTATGAAAGAACAGTCCTTTTTGAGAACTGAGATAATTTGTTTTTGGCAAAACACCATTTCTTTTTCTGAGGGTGAGAAGAAAAGGGGTGTGGGAAAAGCTCTGGAAATCTTGCAAGACCTCTTGGACATGGACTATGTGTTACAAAACACATTTTTGATGAGTTAAGTGTTAACCAATCAAAACCAGACAGATTGTCTTCCTTGTGTTGGTTTTAAAATGTAGCTGGGGAAGTGCAATTGCTGAATAGAGCTGGGAACTTGCTGAACCAAGTCATTTGCAAAAGAGTGTCAAAGTCCATATAATGAGAAGACAGAACTGGGTTTGTGGGTTCTTCTTTGCAGGATGCGATTGCAATCTCCTGGGAGGAAAAAGAATATTAACAATACCAAATCAAACATAGCTTTAACTGTCAGTGGAGGATGGTCCAGAATAAAAATTTAGAAGTAAGTGATTAGCTTTAAACCATAATGAATTTTCTTTGTCATTGAAAATTCATCCAAAAAAAAATTATGACAACATTTGACAGGCAATGGTCTGGAATCTGGATATACAGAAATAATTATTTCTAACCCTCAAATAACTCTTAAAGTCTTTCTGGGAAAAGACTCATAGGCAGAAAATTATAATATATTGTGATTTTATAGAATTAATGGGAGCAAGGAGAGAAGTGCTAATTGCGAAATTGAGAAAAATCTTGCAGAATTGTTGGTTTTGAAGTGGGCCTCAGAAGATGTTTAGGTATCCCAAGAGAAAGAAATAGCAAATGCAAAGACTTGGAGTCATGAAGAAGCATTGTATCTGTACACTAAGAAAAGAAAAGTGTTCACAAGTTGCAGAAGGTGTGACTGGATGTCTCAGGTCATATGGGAATAGCTCCTGCATGGTTTGCTAAGGAATTACTTGAGCCTATATGGCAGTACAGTATTTGCTTAAATAAGGGATTTCGATTTTTACCTTATGACTTTAGTTGTTCAATAGAGACATTTACTTCATTTTAATGTGAAAAATACCACAGTCTTAGGATGCTGATACTATATTTATAAGGGGGGGGGGGGCGGGGGAAGTACTGCCTCTTGCATCTAACGGGATTAAAACCAGAACTCATCATAGGAAGAAACAACAATTTATAAAACAAAAGAGAAAGAAAGTTCATTCTAGAGACTTGAAAGATAATTTAAAGACTCAGCATATGTCTGAAAGGAGTTCTGTACAAAAAAAAAAAATAGAAGAAATGGTCAGAAAATAGCAGCATTAGAAAAAAACATTAACAGAAATAAAGAATAATAAAGTCCTTAGATTGAAAATAGATTCCAAATACCAAGAATAAACATGAATTCACACCCAGGAAGATCAGTGTCATTGTAACATATTAAAAATAAAACAGATAGAGGAAATAAAATCAGATAAGGAGAAAATTTTAAAGATTTTGAAGCTGATAAAAGAAATTACCTACAAAGGAAAGAAAATTAGATAACAGTCTTCTCAAAGATTTCTTCCAAGAGTACAGGGAAAACAACTATCAAGCTTAAAGTTTATACCCAACTAAATTATTGTTGAAGAGTAGGGAAAAAGTACTGGTATTTTCAAACTTGTGAGGATTGTGGAAGTGTGCCACCCACAGAGTTTGACAAAAGAACATCTAGAAAATGTGCCTCTGAAAGAAGAAAAGCAAGAATAGAGATATGGAATGACATTTAACAAATAACAGTGATTACATATTTTCTTAAATCTTTTTTGTTTTTATTTTTGTTTATTATTCTTTATCATTTTATTGTTTTGTTTTGTTGTTCATATTAATTTATTGTGATTATTATCTTTTAATTGAAAAGTACAAAAATTTTAAGAGCAAGATGAAACTTAGATGACAATAACAAGATTGGAGAATAGGACAAAATGTGTGAAGGTCTTTGTAGTGGTAACTAGAAGAAGAGAGGGTACTAAATAATTTTAGACTTTGTTGGAAAAATGTATAGTTCAATGTATATGTTAGAAATGTAAAGTCACCACTAAAAGCATAAAAATATAATCCACATATTCCAATTCGACAGAGAATGAGAAAAACATGCTTAAAAAAAAACTTTTAGTTCAACAGAATACAGGAAAGGCAAAAAAAAGAACAAAAATTAAAATGTCCCATACAATATATAAAACTATATGGTTGAAATTAATTCAAATATATCATTGATCACAATAAATATGTATGGATTATATGTAATTGAAAGGCAGAACTTAACGTATTAGTAAAATAAAATAGAATTAAAGTACAACTTATAAAATACATATTTAAGGTCAAAATATATAGAAAGGTTAAAATTAAAAGGATGAGCACATATTTTATGCAAATAATAATCCAAAACAAGCTGATATAGTAGTATTGATACCAGAAAAATTTAATGTAAGGCAAAATATCTTAATAAAGATAAACAGGAGCTCAATATAATAGTAGAACAATTATCACAAAGTTAAAGTAATCGTAAATTTGTAGGTGCCTAAGCAAAAATTCTTAAAATATAGAAACCCTAAATTAACAAAATTAGAAAGAGGTATGAACACAATTGTATTAGAAATTGATTGATCAAGCCTACAAATCATTAGTAAGAAGAGTCATTACTTGAATAATTACATTAATGGGTCTCAGAGGTCAAGTAATCCAATGGATATAAGATTGGAACATCGTATCCAACAATAAAAAATATTTGTTTTCTCCAACAATGCCTGGAACTTTTCAATGACATATTTTTAAATGAATGTTCCTCAGAATATTTTTTCTTCTCAACATATGTTTTCTCCTATTTTCCATTCAAATTTGCTATGACTTATGTCTTCCATGTGTCTACTTAAGAGTCACCAGGCCAGTTAGATGGTGTCTGCTATGGCTGTGATTTAAAACTTATGTGTCTCCTGGGAGCTTTCCAACTTGACCAATGTCTTCCTCTTCAGCCTTTGAACAGTCATTAGTAGAAGATTTAGTCACATTGATGTGAATTGAATTTAAACTTGTGGCCTTGAGTTTTGGCTGTTAGTTTTCAGAAAAAGAAAGTTTTTGTCTGGGACCCTGCCTATCTTTGGAGTAAACACTTACAAGTCCAATTGTTTGTTATCTGTGCACTTTGGAAGCTTACTGAGAGAGAGTGCCAGTAATAATCAGTATTTGATAGTGGATCAAAACATGCATTAGACTAAAAATGCCACAAATTTGTTTTTATATCCATTCACTATAAAACTTTTTTTTTAATTTAAAGTCTGGTTGCCATTTTAGAACACACAATAATCGGGAGGATACATGATGGGGAGCCAGTTTTCAGTAAAAGACGCACGTTGGGTCCATCCAAGTAACTTCATCATTTGAATACACTTTTTCTAGTTTTCTTTTGTTGGTTTTTCTTCTACAAGTTTAGTTGCAAATAGAATAAACTTGAAGATGATGCACATTCATCAGTGCCCTTAATTGTCGTCACTGCTCATGACTATATTAGCCTTTTATGGTCTTTCCCAAAGAGAACTTAATTAAGTTATCATAATGGGTCAGAGTAAATGTGTCTTCTGACCCAAGCACATCCCGTCAGGCTTCCATTACAGGGCTGGGATGCTTCCTGGGTTTACTTTCCCAGTAATGTAGAAAAATTAGTATGCTGCCCTTTGCAAGTGACAATGATACTGTGGTCTTACTCTAGCCTGGTCATTCATTATGCCATGATAGAAGCTTTCCACAGAGCCATAACCACCACTTACATCCCCATATTCCTTAACAATTTACCAAGCCCTTTCCTAAACCGGTTTCATCTGATAGTACCCAAAATCTGATGATGTAGGCAAGAGAGGTATTATTATCTCTATTTGTGGAATTTGAGACTAAGAGAATTTAAAATGACACCAGAATTTCACAGGGCTTTGTGGAGATCAAAAAATTAAAACCTACATTTTCTAACTCAAATTTACTGGGTCTCACACTCATCTTGGCCTATGACATACAATGCAAGCTGGCTTCATGGGGGAACAGTGCAGCGTGCACTTCTGCCCCGGAACATATTGTATTCTGCCAGGTGGCTTGTCAACACCTAAGTATACTCAACTACATTTGCCTAAGAGTATACACTATAGGGCCAGACTTCTTAGACTCAAATTCTGACGCCAGCATACAATCTAAGTGTGTGACCTGGGGCAGATTTCTTAACCTCTCTGAATCTCAGTTTCTTCAACTGTAATATGGGGATATGAATTTTATCTACCTCCTAAAGATGTTGTAGGATTTAATAAGGTAATAATACATTCAAAATGCATTGATTAGTGCCTGGCAGGTAACAAGTGCTCTATAGGTGTTTGTTGTCTTGATGTTGTTATTGATATTGTTGTAATATCATCAGGGCTATTTGGCTCAGGCAATGAGTTCAGTGTTTAACTGCTGTGACCTAGATACCCCAAACATGTCCTAATAGAGGGCTAACTTAGAGCAAAGGGAAAGACTTTCTCCATCGATGACACTGAGAAGATTGTTTAACAATAATGGATGAGTGGGTTTGCACAGATTGAAGGGTTAGACAGGCATATACATTCTTCACAGAGTTGCTGTGTTCCCAGAGATGGCAAGTTTGCCGCTGCTGTCAAAGTAATTGTTATCCTTATTAGATCTCTTCTCCATCTCCATGTCCAGCTCACTACTCTCTTCTTGCCTCCACATGCTTTGGTGTCCTTCCTCCATCACCACCTTTTTGTATTCATAGTGGAAAAGAATGAACTAGAGTACATGAAGTAACAAGAGCCCAATCTTATTGATGACAGAAGTCAACAATTAAGCTGCTGTGTCCTAAACAGGCTCACTCTCTCTTCTTTTCCTTCACCTTGTTCACTTCAGTCCAGAACACTTTCAAGTTCAAGTGCAAAACTCAAGTGTGCCACAATGCACAGATTGAAGCCCAACAAAACCAATAGGAAACCCTAGATAGTTTGAACTTTCTCAATTGTCTGGGAAAGATTTTCATTCCCAAACATTCGTTTCTGGTCTTTTCTTGTTTCTACTCCTTTTTGTAGCCTAAAAGTCCCTTCTTCTACTCTGACAGTCTACCTGCATTCTCCAGCCCAAGGAACTGTTTGCCATTTTGACATACAGTTAGGCTGTCAAGGAAGCAGGTCCTTCACTTCTTAGTCACTTTGAATAATTCTTATAGTTTCTGATCAAAACACCTTCCCTCCAGCCACCTCCATCCCCAACCTCATGCTGTTCCTCTTCATAGAATCTTATTTACTCTATGTTCTCTCTCTAACCTGTTCCTGGGCTCCACCAGAAAGCCCTGGGCTACTGACTTGTTGCATCTGACCTTTTATGCCCTTCCTTAAAGAGTGCATTTCTCTGGTCTTGGACTTTGTCCTCGCAGGTCTTGTTTACTTCGTTCTTCACTTGCACCATCCTTCTTGCAGCCCCTCCCAGAGTCACACAGCTACCAGGCTTCATGAAAGCAAAACTTGCTTCAGCACCACCTGGTATGTCAAGACATATAATCCTGACAATGCCAGCCTGCTCCCACTATAAAAAGTCACAATCTCCTTTCCCCACAATATGCAAAATAATAAGATACCAAATTAAAGCAGAATTATTTAGTAGTCAAGAGACTGTTTACCCATCAGTCTAGGGTCCATTTCCGAGTGTCATCGTGCTGTCCTTGAAGTTCAGGTGTGCAGCTAACTTGCACCTCTCATGTTATTCCTTATCCAAGGAAAATACCATTCTGGAGATAAGAATTACAGCTCTCGAATATATCTGAGGATCACAACCACACATTCTTAAGCCTCAGTTTCTAAGTAAAATGTAATTGGTGGCAGGTGAATTAAATTTAAGTACATTTCAATTAAACATCAAATTTCAGGCTAATATTTCTTTAAAGTAAATATATTGGGTAGCAATGGAAGTCCCATGAAAGCATCATATTTTCTCTGATTTATAACCAATGATATATTTAGTAAGTCTCCTGTTCAAACCAGAAACTAAGCTTTATAAAGAATCCATCCTTTTCCCTCTACCTACATTTGTAATAGAATCATCCCTCTCCCTCAAGCCCTAATGGGCAGGGAGCAGAGAAGGGATCAGAGGAGCGGAGAGACCAAAGAGTCAAAATCTTTCATGCCTTCTTCATCACTGATTCTGGGACCAGTTTTGGATAACGTGGGATCCTGAGCTTCAGGAGACAATGCTGCCCTTCACTGAATGCTTCAGTTCACTTTTGGAGTGTCTGTATATCCATCAATCAAATCAGAAATTCTTGGCAAATTCAAAGTCCCTGCAGGGCTCTCCACCCCACAAACCTCCTCCACCACACACCTGCCATGAGAACAATTCTTTTCCAAGTTCCTAAACATTGAAGAACACTGTTGAGGCCACGGAACCTCCTCTTTCTCCATCCAGCCAAGGATAAACAAGTGCAGATGGCTGGAGAGACTAGGAGAAATGACCAAGCACAACATCACAGCTATTAGAGCTATCTTGAGCCTCTGGTATTCAATACAAACTCTAGTACTGGTCAACAGCATGCTACTAATGAGAGGTAAGACATAGATCTCAAAATACATCAGCTACCTCCACCTTAGAGTTTTAGCTGTGTGACTTTGGTCAGTGAATAAAATGCTATAGTAATAGCATTTCTTATATAATAGAGTTATATAGTATGTATGGAATAGGTAATAGTAGTACTTATAGTTGAATTATCCATGCTTCAGTTTCTCATTTGCAAAATGGTGATAATAATAACACGTATAGAATACAGTTGTGTGGATTAAATAAGCTGATGTGTGGAAAGTGTTTACTTAGTAAATAGTAAGTATTCAGTAAATATTAGCTATTACTATGACTATTTCTACAGAATCTTCTAATATCAGGGTTTAAGAGGGACAAAACTGGGAAGCAAGTAATGCATTCCCACTTGAAATATTGCACATTAGTTGTAATCTGAGCCCCTGAATTGCTTCAGAAATATTTCAAAAATAGTCATGAGGGTAGTAACCATCCCCCCTTTTTTTCCCCATGTGAAGTATATGCAAGTAAAAGCAGAGTACCACTTTGTCAATGGAAAGTAAAGGGGAGAGGCCACTATATTTCAGGGGGAAAAAAACTGTTTCTGGCTTTTTCAGATCAAGCAGATCTGTGAGCAAACTATTCCATAAGGGAACACATTCATAAGTTGGAGACACAGACCTATGAGGTGTGCAACCTCCTGTTCCCTGGTGAATGTTTCAGAAAATATTCAGTTGGGAATTTTAAAAATTTCCATTTATTGCCACCCTCCCAAACTCACTGAAAGATGAATGGGGTGAGTCAAGGAGCTGGTCTGGGACAGCCAGCTGGCAAGAGGCTTCCAGACTCTGCCTTGCTTTCTCAGTCACTCACAGAGACCACTGACCTTTGTATCCTGACCCTGCCTCTGGATAAGGAAATGTGACTCCTCAAACTCATAGATCCAAAGCATTAGAAAATAGGCATTTTATGCAAATCAATGAATAATCCATTCAGGGAAAATGAATGTCCCCTCCCCCATTTTTTACAAAAATATCTTCTGAGATTGCATCTACACTGATGCGGTATACCCAGGATGTATCTGTTTAATGAACTCAGTCTAGTTCTGACCTGTATTGACATTTCTGTAGTCCTGGGTGCAGGCATAGGCTCCACCTTGAAACTGTTCTCCCACTTCAAACACTAATCTCTCTAGGTAATTTTCCTCTTTTTCTCACCATGGCTTCCAGCCCCTACTGCATCTTCTTTCATAATAGCTTTCAAAATGTCTGCAGTTTCAGGGCATTTTTTTTCACTTTTTAATTTAGCCACTGTTTTTTAATCATTTCTAGGTATAAAACACTTTAAAGAATTTAATAAATCCTATGGATTTTCTCTGTTAAAGTCACACTCTCATTCTGGAATGTAGCACACAATTTTAGGTGTTTACAAGTCCACCAAATTGTTCCCATAACCTCCCATGGATCCATGTGAGAAAGAAAAAAAATTGCCCCTGACACCCAAGAATTAATCCAACACTGGGAACTGGCCTCCATGCTAACAGCTGCTCTCTGACAGTCACAGCTGATCTTTGGTGTTCTCCTGGAGAACATCAGCAGACTCGCAGAAAACCAGTGCCATCAACATCAGACAAGGTCACTCTGAGACCATGATAAAGTAGGACAAAACAAGGCCACTCCATACTTTTGTCTAAGTACAGACAAAAACAAGGTCACTATGTAACGGACAAAATACTGCCCATTCTCCTCCTGGCAAATATGAGTCACTTTACCAATTATTCTCTATCAATTACAGCTCCATCCTTGCTCTAGTCTTCCCTCTCTATAAATAAGATTTACTTAGATACTCTAACATAGAATTGACCTTGCTTTCTTTTTATTGTTTCTGTAACAGCTTTACTAAGATATAATTCATATACCATATAATTCACCTATTTAAAATACATAATTCAGTGGTTTTAGTATATTCAGAATTGTGCAAACACTTAAACAATCAACTTTAGAACACTTTATCACCTCAAAAAATCCTGCTCCCATGATCTATCACCCCCAATCTTCCCATTGCCCAGCCCCAAGCAGCCACTGATCCACTTTCTTTCTCTCTTTCTCTTTTTCTATTCTGGCCACTTCCTATAAATAGAATAATAGAGTGACCTGGTGACTCTAACCCAAGGCAGTATGTGACTCTAACCACATGAGCAACTCAGAGTAAGAACTACTTAGCTTAGCCCAGTCAACCCCTGAAACTGTAGAGAGATAATAGTGAAAGCAATAGATAACTGGGATTGCCTTGAAAAAGCTACAGGACCTAATAAACATGTCCCAGCAAGAGCTGGGAAAGGAGGTAAGGGTTTTGATCCTGAAGGTACTTGATCAAAGGAAATAAGAGATATAGAAGAGTTTGTCTATCTGAAAGCCCTCTCCTGTGATACAAGATTTAAGATTGTGGCAAGGCCCTGGCAAATAGTGCTAACATGCTTAGAGGTTAGTTCTTAGAATCTTGAGTACACTAACTACAGTAGAGATGCCAGAACTTTCTGGGTCAAATGGTGGAGAAAGGGATCAAATGCCCAGAGAAGTGGGCATACCAGAGTAGATAGATATACTATAAAAGATAAAAAAATCTACCATCCAACTATGTTGCATGCTAAGGAGGGATCTGAGCAGAGAATACGTACAGACTCATGGGCAGTAGTGAATGACTTGGTCCCAAAAGGAGAAACATTGGAAAATCAGAAATACGGAGGTCTGTAGAAGGAGCTTGTTGACAAGTCTGTGGAGCAGGCACATGTATGTAGATTTTGCATCACATTTTAATGCCCACCAGAAAGCAACCACCACTGAAGAACCAGTAAACAACTAAGAAGACAGAATGACCCTAAGAATTGACAACAACCAATCTCTGTCATCGGCTACTTCAGCTCTGGTGTAATGGACTCATGACCAGTATATACATAATTGCAGAGAAGTAGGCTGTACATGGGTCCAAATGCTAGGTTCCCACTCCCCAAGGCTGACTAGCTACTGCTACTGTACCTCCAGTCTGACAGCAATAGACATCAATGCTAAACCATTGCACGTGGCACCATTTCTTAAAGTAACCAAATGCCTACTTCATGGCAAGTTGATTATACAAGACTATTTCCACCTTGAAGGCATAGTGATTCACTTTGACTGGAAGAAAAAGATATTCAGGGTACTGGTTTGTATTTCTTGCCTGTAAGGTCTCAGCCAAAAAGGCTCACTCTACAAAAGCTAGCAAAGTATTTGATCCACTAACATGGAATTCCACGTTGCTTCAGACCAAGGAGGTATGACAAAGGAGATGTGTTAGGAGGAACAGGCCCATGGAATCATTGGTCCTATGATATATTACACCACCAGAAGCTGCCAACCTGATAGAGCAAAATGGCATAAACGGCTGTAGTGCCATCTTGAAGATAATGCCCTGTGAGAATGGGACACCATCCTCCAGGTGCAGTATACACACTAAATCATATGAGTCTAAGAACCAAAAGCATTCAGCAGAGACTAGGAAGTTGCATATCTCATAGGTCTGTGTCTCTAGCTTATGAATGTTCCCTTCTTTCAGAGTCTAATAATCAAGAGGTTGAAATAGGCATTATCCAACTAACTACTCTTCCCAAAGATATACTTGGGGAATCTGTACTTCCCATTCCAGATTCCAGATCCAACATAACTAAAAGTTATGATTCCCAAAGGAAGATCATGAGGATATTGCAAGGGTCCCATGAAACATTAAGCTATGTCTAAAGCCTGGTAACTTCAGTGCTCCTGTATCAGGAGGTCAACAATCAAGAAAAGAATCATCAGACTTCAGGTACAACTGACCATGATCATCAAGAGGAGATATGGCTGCTATTATATAATGAAGGCCAAAAAAGAAAAAGAAAAAGAAAAAAAATTTGATGAGACATCTCTTGGTACTTTGCATCCCACATTTGACAAGAAATTGACAAGTGTAGTAGCCATGGCTTGAGAATTCCACGGTATCAAGGGCACAGATTCCTCAAGGATGGAGGCCTGAATTGCACACCAGTGAACCACAAGACCAGCAGAAATGCTAACCAAGAATAAGAGTCAAGGAGAACAGGTGGTAAGGGAAGGAGACGATGAGTACATCTTGCAGCCTGAAGACTGCAGTGGTGTATTATAGTTCCTCTCACTGGCTTTCATTCTCTTTTAAGTTTCCTTAGAAAAGGAGACCAACCATAGTCCTGGAACATGTTTCCACATGAAGATGAACTCACCAGATGAAGTGAATGAATCCAAGAGCACAAGGAAGAAACAGTAGGAGATGTTGTGCCAAGATCCCCCTTTTAACTTCAGGCATTCCTTCAGCTGGTAGGAGTGTTGGGTATTGGGGGAGAGAAAATAATGGCTCACAGATGAGTATGTTCTTGAATTGCTCTCAGCCACAGCAAACTGCCTCTCCCTCCCCTCCTTGGGGACAGCCTGTGTCCTATGACTAGTTCTGAGGACACAAAGACAATTTAAAACTACATTTGTGGCTTGCATCTGTGGTTCACCGTCTATTTCTATCGGATAATTCTGGTCTAGAGAATCCTTCCCACAGAATATCACCTCCATCTATCTCCACACCTACTGTTGTCCCCACTTGATAAGGTCCCTTTGGAATCTTGATAACTATCATTTATTGCTTGTGTGCCAAACACCAAGATAAATGCTTTACCCATGTTATTTCATTTAACCTTTACACCACCCTCAGGAGACAGGTGCCACAGTCCCCAGTCCTCAGATAAAGTGTCCCCAAGACCAATCTGACTTGAAACTTCTAGTGCAGTATTGAAAATGCTCTCCTGCCATCTAAGTCCTCCACCATTATAAGCTCCTGAAGATTAGGATTCATTTCTCTTTTAACTCTGGCATGTTACCACAGTGGAAGGTGGCGTGCAGTACTCAGTTGACTGAATGAGGAGTAGCAAAACTAAGTGCCTTGTTCGCTGTCCGGATCACACAGCATCTACATGGCAGCCCCAGGACTTGATTCCAGATCTGTACATAAAGACACAAAGCATCACATAAACCACTTCACAGGTGGGCTGTAGTGGAAGGAAGTATGTGGGGAGGAGACCCCACTTCTACATTGTCCTGTGATTTTTAACTCTGTAGGATTCTATAACCAAGAAGTGTGCAAATAGGTTGGTAAACACCGAAACTGGTCCTCGATATTGACTGTTTGAAAAGACACCTGCTTAAAAAAAGAAAATACCTGGGAAGAAAGTTTGCAAGGTAAGAAGGAACCTTAGCAGAGCTGTCCTGCAGCCTTTCCCAGCCATTGGCGGCAACCAGCATGCAATGAACGCTGCAGGCACCAGGGAGCAGTGTGTGTCTGCCATCGGTCAGTCCGCTTATGTCAGAGCCTGAAAGCCGCTTTAACCGAGAAAGTAGCTTTTCACTTCAGTGGTTCTAAGTCACATCCTTTGCCAAAATGAACGTAGTGACAAAAACTCCCACAGGAGCTGCAGTCTGAACCACATTCAGTGACAGGAAAAATCTTTCCTTCCCTCCCCAGACTATTCCTAGAAAGTTACAAAATTAAAGAATTATATATTGTTAACCATCAATGGGCAGGGGATGTCTGCCTTCTGTCCTTGTGGCACTGAGTCCTGTCTGGGACATTGTTATGTTTCTTTTCTGTCTTTCACCCACAAGTATATGCTTTCTGTTGTGAGAAATGAATTGAGGTCATCAGAGATGAACCTGCGTGTGAGATGTCCACTCACGGAAGTTCTGATTCCCTGACCACTTGGGCATTTGCACATAGATATCCACCTCACCTTCAGCATGGCCTCATGAAACCTCATCCCCCAGCCTGCACACGGCTCCTTTCCCCACCACCCTGTGTCTGGTAGCCTTCCTTTCACCCAGACTGCCTCTGATCTTGTACTCATTCTTATCTCCTTTCCCCGGGCCTTGCTCCACCTCATCTGGAAATTCCACCACTTTCTCACCCACAGATCCAACTCAACCTGTAAGGCCAGGCTCAGTTTAAAAGACCCTCTTCCCTCTGTGTCTATATCACCCTGGCCCGACCTGCTCTGGTTAGAGAGGCAGTTGTGTGGGCTCTGCCTTCAACCCTCACCCCAGATGCTAAGCATCTGTCCTAACTCTGTCATGACTGGGTAGGGAGCCTCACACATTGGCCTTAATCTGTCCTACCTCTGCTCTTCAAATCCCCTCATTTCCTTATCTCTGGCCTTCCTCTGAGGCACACATGGTCATCACTATGACCTGCTTCCACCCCTTCTTTTGAGGGCAGAGTTGAATGCTTCTGGTTGTACAGATTTCACCTATATTCATGTTATATTCATGGCCTGGATAAGAATATAGGGGTCACAGCCTAAATAGTTTAAACAGTTAAGGGAGTAAAAAAAAAGAAGACTTTGCTCAGTGGTCTGGTGTGAGTGGAACAAAGAACAAATTTACCTCGTTACAACTTTCTGCTATGTGGAGATCATCCCCATTTTACAGATGAGGAAACAGGTTCATAGAAGGTTAAATAACTTGTGCAGAGCCATTTACTCCTCCAGGGAACCAATTCAAACACAAAAGTGTGGTTTCAAGGTTTCTCAAACAACTGTTCACACACATCTCATGGAGAGGCTGACGGAAGGTGTCCTGTCCTGTTTGTGCCTCTCCAAATAAAGGGGGTCATGGTTTCAAAAAGAGAATGAAAATTATAAGTACATGAAGACACCCTAGAAAATGCTGGATCTGATCACTCCAGGAACATGTACAACCAGAAGCAACAGAGGATGAAAGCTGCCCTGGCTCACATGACTGGACAGTACATGGGCAAGTGTACTCAGTAGTGGGCAGTGGCCACCACTCACCAACCTCTGCATCCCAGAAAGCCTAGGGAATTCCTCTTATTTGTATTTAGTAAAAAGCAAAGACAGTGTCTTTTGTTCAGATAAAAGGAAACCACAGCAACAGCCACAGCAATGTTTAAGTTTCATATTGATTCTAAAATTTAGAATCCCAAACATATTTGAATTAAGACTCCTACTTCCAAATATACTATTTTTTCCTCGTGTCCAAGTTTTATATTACACTTTCTAAAAGGGTAACATTTCTCACGTGGTGAATCCACAGGTTTTTTCTCCACCAGCCTGGAAGGCTGAGGTGGACATTTGGCGCAATTCCTGCTTTTACCACTGGATGGCAGTAGCAGCATGGGATAAAGGAACAGATTTTTTCGGTTATACCCTCCAAGAAGCCACTATTAAATGCCATCCAGGCTGAGTGTTCCCCCTCAGGCCCTCCAATGTGCAGTGAGGAGAATGTGTAAGGAGAGAAGTAGCAGTCAACTCCTAGAAATTGTATCTAATGGCTCAGTTTCTGGAAATATACCTCACCTTCTTTTCTCTCATGGACATGGGGGACAAGAGATAGCAGTAAAGGGTCAGGAATTTTTCTCTTGTCAACATCATGCAACAGCCCCTGCGTTTGGACCTGAAACTCCCTAAGGCCTGGTCTGTTCTCATTGTTTATGCCCTTAGTCATAAAATTATTATTTCCAGATTTAGCATCACTGACTTCCTCTGGCCTTCCTCTCCTTCTAAAACACCCTCCAAAAGTACACACCTGCTGTCTCCCCTCAGGTTCTAGTCCTTAGGACCAAGCCCAAACTCCTTCATCCAGTGTTTGGGGCCTGATATCTTAGCCTGAGTTTTCACTCCTGTCAGTCCCCTCCGTATAACCCCTTCTCCAGCCAAACTTGTCTATTTCCTGTGCAACCACACCCCCTCCCCCTGCAAAGATCCACTTTCCCATCTTGTGTCATTTCCTATACATTTCTCTGCCACATCATCTTCTGAAAGAACACCTATCCAGTTCCATCTCATTCATAACCTTGAAACCCTTCTCTGATGTCTGAAATATTAAGAATAATATGCATTGTTTTCCTAGTACCACCAGCATCGTACAAGTGTTAGTTCACCTCGTCAACACTCACTCAGTAAACTCCATCCCATGTTGTCTTGTTTTACAGATGTGGACACTGAGGAACAGCAATGTCAACTTGCCCATGGTCCCACAGTTAATTTAAGCGGGTGGGGGACCAAAGATTACCACCCCTGCATAGACTAACTCTGCCTCTGAACTCAGAGAGGGTGACTGTGGCCATGCCCATCTGTGACCACAAACAGGAAGCATGGAATTTAAGTGTTGAAATTCTGGTTCTGGTACTTGCTGGTCAAGTAATAAGTAAGTGACTTTACCTCTCTCAATTTATTTCTTTGTCTTTATTTTTTAAATGATGGTAAGGATAATAGGGTTGTTGTGAGGAGGATTCGAGATAAAATACAAACTGTCTGGTTTGTGGCAGAATCTGTTGTAGTTAATACTCTACTTCCTGGAAACTCTTGTAGCCAAAAACTCAGCATTAGTCACTCCAAAACATGAAGAAGAGCAACCAAACACCAATGGTTTGTGAGGTTTCTAAATTAACACTATAACTCAGAACCATATGATTGGGGGCTTAAACTAAAGAGAACTGAAGGATGAAAACTTGCCAAGAAATATCAGATAGGGCCCCTTCTTGGCAATACCTCCCAAATGAAATGAGTCCCATGGTTCTTACCTACATGATTGTTGCTCCATCGGGTCCTGACAAAAGGAGTTGGAGTTCATGGAGTCTCCTCTCATTTCCAGAGAGCACCTTCCTTCTGAGGGACACTAATTCCCTTCAGTTGGCCAAGTTCAGGCCTGAGTTCAGAGTGAGTGAAATCTGTGAGCCCACTAAACTGTACTGTGAGCTGTGCATGCGAGGGATGCAAGTTGCATGCTCCTTATGAGACTCTAATGCCTGGTGATCTGAGGTGGAGCTGAGGAGGTGATGCTAGCACTGGGGAGCAGCTGCAAATACAGATTGACATTAGCAGAGAGGTTTGACTGCACAGAGACCATAATAAATCAAATGCTTGTAGACTCATATCAAAACCTGATCAGTGAGTGGCAAGTGACAATTAAGCTGCATCTGGTGGCAGGCTTTATAGTGGCAAATGAGTTGATATATTTTAATTGTACACGTGCATCTGGTGGCAAGCTTTAAGTCAGAATCTGACACTTAGATATATCTGTAAGACTGTTAAGAAGCATGGTGCAGTGAGAAACTTCCTCAGATCTCTCCCCTTGAAACAACAATAAGCTGAACATATAAAACTGAACAAAAAACACCTAAACTGCACACCAGCACATCTAAGCATGAGATTTATGCATAAGAACTACCACAGGTAAGAACTCCAGGTGTCAGGCGGTGGACTGGGAGAAATAAAGAAGCAGCCTCTCGCAGCCACAGGAGCTCCTTGTAGGAGGAAGTGGAGGGGTGAAGGTGTGGTGACTTCCCTGAACAACCCTGCCTGGAAGTGCCAGATCTTCTACACAGCCGGCAGTAGAGCCCAGACATCAGGGTAGAAAGCAGAAAAGCGAGATGGGACCACAGAGAAACAACAATTGATTTTTACCAGCCCTGGTTGCAAAATCGAGGCTGAACCCCAGCCCCAAATCCCAACCCAGAGGGCCCCTCCCCACATACTTCCAAGACCAATCACCACAGAGCCCCAGGAAAATCTAAGCAAACACTACCGAAACTGACACTGACAGGGACTGAAACTGAGAGTAAACAAGTGTGATTAAATTTCTACAAGAAAATAAAAAAGACATTATTTAGTGTTTACATAAAGCAGGGATCCAAGAAGCTTAGATACCACCTACAGGAAACCAAAAGAAAAGCTCCTTCCTGTAGCAGAGTAAAGAGAGACCTTTATATAATAAATCTTCTTTCTGGAAAAACAACAAAATACACTTTCATTAATGCCCAGGCATATAAATAGTCTATTAAACAAACAAATGATACAATCAAGGTGACAAGCATCTCAGAAAGAAAAGAGAAAAATCTCCAGAAAATAAGCTTACAGATATAGAAATATGAGACTTAAATGACAGAATTCAGGATGATACTTTTGAAAAAACTCAGTGAGCTCCAAAAAGAGTCATATCAACAATTCCAAGAATTGAAAAAACAACTAGATAAGCAGAGCAAGGAGATTGAAACCCTCCAGAAGAACAGAATAGATCTTCTGGAGATAAACACACACACACACACACACACACACACACACACACACACACACACACTGCAAGAGTTGAAAAATGAAATAGCAAGCTTGGGAAATAGAGTCAAAATGGAGGAAAGGATCAGTGATATCGAAGACAGAAATCTAGAAATAAATCAGAAGGAAGAAGAGAGAAACCAAAGAATGAAAAATAGTGAAAGAGAAACACAAGAACTAGCTGATAGTATCAGGAGAGGAAACATAAGAATAATGGGCCAGGGTTGGGCCTGGTTAGTACTTGGTTGGAAGACCAGGTCCTGTAGGCATTAAAAAAAAAAAATTAAAAATAAGGGATTGTAAACTGACAAGGTCCTTGCAATCTGTGAGATCAACCAAAGGTTGCCTCATCTAAAAAAAAAAAAAAAAAAAAAAAAAACAATGGGTATTATCGAAGGTGAGGAAAAGGAGCAGTAACTAGAAAGCATTTTCAGACAAACAGTGGATGCAAATTTACCAAATCTAAGGAATGAGCTGGAGCTTGAAATTCAAGAAATCTACAGAGCACCCAATTATCTCAACGTAAAAAGGACTTCACCAAGACACATTGTATTAAAGTTAACAAAAATCAACAACAAAAATAGAAGTCTCAGGGCAGCCAGGAAGAAATAAACAGTAACATATAAGGGAAATCCCATTAGGTTATCATTGGACTTCTCAGTGCACTCCCTACAAGCCAGAAAGGAATGGAATCAAATATTTAAACTATTAAGTGAAAGAAACTACCAGCCTATAATAATGTATCCAGCTAAGCTCTCCTTTAGATATGAAGGAGAAATTAAGACTTTGCAGACATATAAAAATTGAGGGAATACTTCACTACGAGGCCTGTACTACTGAAATACTGAAAGGGGTCAGCTCACCTAAAACAAAATAACAACAACAAAAAATCCATAATTAGGATTAAAGTGGCTATCAGGCAAATAGAAGCAGAGGAATGCAATCTTTGCTAAGAATAGGGCATTATAAGTTTAAATAATAAGAAGAGAATTACTATAGTAAGATAGTAATGAATGTTCAACATACATAGCGACAAATTGAGATAACAATGACTGAAAAGGAGAGGATTCAAAGATCCAAATTCACAAAGGGGAAAAGAGATAAGGCACATGCAGAAGAAAATGGACGACTCTGTGTGTGTGTGTGTGTGTGTGTGTGTGTGTGTGTGTGTGTTATATAACTATACTTTTCATATTCATAATGGTAACCACAACCAAAGATTTAGAGATGAAGTATATAACACAAAACAAGAAGAATCAGAGGCAAAACCTACGAAAGACAACCAAAATAAGCAGAAACAAGGATAAGGAAGCAATGAAAACATTGAGCTACCAGAAAGCAAAAGATAAAATGGCTATAAGAAGACCTCATGTTTCAATAATCACCCTAAATGTAAATGGAATGAACTCACTAATAAAAAGGCACAGAGTTGCAGAATGAATCAAAAAACAAAACCCAACCATTTGCTGCCTCCAAGAGACACATCGCAGCTCCAAAAACAAATATAGACTCAAAACGAAAGGGTGGAAAATGATATTTCAAGCAAACAGCATTCAGAGAAAAGTGGTAGTAGCGGTACTAATAACAGATGGAATAGACTTCAAAATAAAAAAGGTGAAGAAAGATACTGAGGGACACTTCATAATGATAAAGGGGATCATGCACCAAGAAGATATAACACTTATTAATATCTAGGCTCCCAACCAAAGAACCCTGAAATATGTAAAGCAATTACTAACAGAACTAAAAGGAGAAACAGACCAAAACACTATCGTAGTAGGGGACCTAAATATCCCACTGTCGGATATGGATAGATCATCTAAACAGAACATCAATAAGGAAATAACATCCTTAAATGACAAATTAGATCAACCGGACATAATTGACATATACAGAGCCTTCCATCCCAAAACAGCTGCTTATACATTCTTCTCTAGTGCACGTGGAACATTCTCAAGAATCGACCACATACTGGGACACAGAAATAGCCTCAACAAATGTAAGAGGGTTGAAATCATACCAACCATATTTTCTGATTATAATGCTTTGAAACTAGAGATCAGCTGCAAAAAGAAATCAGGAAGAACCACAAATACATGGAGATTAAACAACATGCTACTGAAGAATAACTGGGTCAGGGAAGAAAGAAAAAGAGAGATCAAGAGATACAAAGAAACAAATGATAATGATAGTACAACACATCAAAACTTTTGAGACATGGCAAAAGTGATCATAAGAGGAAAGTTCATATCACTACAGGCCTATCTCCAAAAGCAAGATCAAGCCCAAATAAACAACCTAACACTTCATCTTAAAAACTAGAAAGGGAAGAACAAATGAGTCCTAAAGTCAGCAGAAGGAAAGAAATAACCAAAATTAGAGCAGAAATAAAGGAAATAGAAAACAAACAACAACAAAACAAATAGAAAAAATGAATACAAAAAAGAGCTGGTTCTTTGAGAAGGTTAATAAAATTGAAAAACCCCTGGCTAGACTCACTAAAGAAAATGGAGAAACGACACAAATCAACAAAATCTGGGATGAAAGAGGGGAGATTATGACTGACATCGCAGAAATACAAAGGATCATACAAGAATACTATGAAAAGGTATATAATAATATTTAATAACCTAGAAGAAATGGACCAGTACTTAGCAAAATACAATCTTCCTTGACTGAATCAAGAAGATCTGGAAAATCTAAATACACCAATTGGCAGTATGGAAATTGAAATAATCATCAAAAACCTACCAAAAAGTAAAAGTCCAGGACTAGATTATTTCACCAGTGAATTCTACCAAACATTCCAAGAATATTTAATACCTATTCTCCTCAAACTCTTCCACTTCAGGAGAGAACGACAGCTGTGTTCAAGTCAGCAGATAAAGCAGCTTCATTCAAAACCAAACCAGAATTATGGGGGCAATGAATGAACACTGAGATTTTGACATTTCGGACATTTTCAGAGATTTTGAAAGACACTGAGCCAGGGCCTTTTTTCTCCCACTGGTGCATGATTACCTATCTCAGCTTTCAAAAGAGTTTGAGCATGATGTCCCAAACACAAAAGAAAGACTCCCAAACTAGGAAGGAATGTATCCATAACTCATTTGTGAATAAGCCAGGTGAATCGACTTTGTCCATGCTAGAAGAAGATCAACTGCTTAAGATAGCAAGTGATGGTGGCCTTAAAAGTATGTTTGAGACAACTTCAAATCTGCATACATTCTAGATTAAAGTCAAGGTGGAATATCCTGAGATTGCCACAGAAGCACTGAGAAGCCTGCTTCCATTTCCAACATCCTATCTTTGTGAAGCAGGGTTTTCTGCAGTGACAGCAACCAAAACAAGATTACGGAGTAGACTGGACATTAAGCAACACACTTCGGGTGTCACTGTCTCCCATCACCCCCAGATTGAACCATCTAGTTGCAGGAAAACAAGCTCTGGGCTCCCACTGATTCTGCATTATGGCGAGTTGTATAATTATTTCATTATATATTACAATGAAATAATAATACAAATAAAGTGCATAATAAATGTAGTACTCTCCAATTATCCCAAAATCATTCCCTCCTCTCCCAGTCCATGGAAAAATTGTCCCTGGTGCCAAAAAGCTTGGTGATCACTGCATTACACGTTTCCATTTTCACCCATTTTACCTGAAGCCGTCATACATTTAGTGGCTTTCGCCTACCTCTTCTGTATTTTATGCTGTGTATGAATATCATTACGATTTTACAGATATATAAACTCAAGGAAAGAAGGAGCCTGCCAGCCTGCAGCTAAGAGGTAGAAATATCTTGGCATGGAAGCAGAGGTCCTATCTCCATGTTCCTGTCACTGGTCTTTCATGCCCTTACACACATACATGTTTTTAAAGAATTTTTAATGACGTGGAAAAATATTCATCATTATATGTAAAAGAAAGACCCAGAACTAGATCACAAAATATTAACAGCAGTTATTTCTGGGTGATTAACTGGTGACTTTTATTTTCTTTTGACATTTTTCTCTATTTTCCACAAAGAGTGTGTATTCATTTTATAATAAGAAAATAAATGTTACTTGAAAAAAGGCCAAAAAGACTGGGACTAAATATACCAAAATATTAGGAGTGACTGTCAGTGAACAGAACTATGATATATTTCTAATCACTGGACTCACCCCTGGGTCATGATCTTGAATTCTGTAGAAGATAATTTATCTAAAACTCTAAATACCTGAAGCATCCAAACAACAAGATTCGTTGTTTATAATTTGTTTTAAGAATTGTTAAGAAGTGGTCATCTACTTTCAAAATCATGCCAATGAAATAACTGAGAATGAATCCGGTGTAGTGAGTGCTCTGTGAAGTGAGGCAGTTCTCACAGCAGTGCACCGAAGGTGTGGCTCCTGCTGATCCCTGTGGCTGCACATATATTTGTGTGTGTGATAAAATATCCTTTTAAAAGAAAATATCTTTTAAAAATTATTGTACTTTTTTGCTCTTCTGGAATTAAGAAATCTAAATTCTAGCATTAATCTTTATTAGGAACCTATTATAATTTGGACATTGGGGTAAAATACCAGGTTCAGTTTTTACTTCTTTGGACTTTTGGATTCCTCTGAGGTGGGTCTGAATGAAGATATCTTTGTTGTTGTCAGTTTTCACCTCTGAGAACACTGATCCAGGTGGTGCTTTGTGAATCAGAACTGAAGAGCAGGCAGGCTGGCTGGGGAACATGGGACTAAATGCATCCCTGTGTAAGGGTCTCTGCCTCTGGAGCCCCCCTCTTCTTGCACATGGTGAGCTTTCGTTCTTGCTCTCCAGTCATTTGGAACCATGGCCTGGGGAAGGGAGAAAAAAAGTCACAACTATAAACACTCAGCGAGCACTTGCTGTGGTTGTACATGCTAGACATCTTACGTACATAGTCCCAAATCCTCCTCATGACAACGTTGGAATAGACACTATAATTAAACCATTTTTGCAGATGAGAATATTGAGTCCCAGAGGATTAAGTGAGCTGCACATCTAGTGAATGAAGAAGGTGCTGGTGCTCCATCCTGTCGCCAGTGGGGCCAGCTCTTCTCCATGAGCTGGGATCGCATAGCTCTGCGCACATCTTGCCCACATCCATTCTCCTTTCTCAGTCTGGAGTGTTTCCAAAGAGAATCCTGCTGTAGTACAATAAAAAAGTGGGGGAGATTTAAAACCTTTGGAATTTCCCCAGTGATAGGTGTGTCTTTGTTATTCATGGGCCCCTTGGATCACACCTGAGATTATGTTTATGAGGTGACTCCTGGTCGCTCCCCTTCAGAATGGGAGCTGGTCACTAGAGGAATCAATCATGTGATTAGAGGGTTGGAACTCTGATCAGCCTGACTTCTGGGGAGTGAAGAGGGGCTGGAGGTTTCATTCAATCATGTGAGTGATTTTATCAATTATGGAACCCCGATAGAATCTATGGGCGCCGAGACTTGGTCGAGCTTCCAAATTGGTGAACATATTGATGTGCCCAGAAGATGACAGACCCTGATTCCATAAAGGGGGGTGAACAGAAATTCTATGTTCAGGACCCTTCCAGACCTCACCTTCTGTTATCCTGTCACTTGGCTATTCCTGAGTTGTATCCTTTATAATACAACTTTTACAGTTTTATCATACAGTTTTATTTACAGTATTTCCTAAGTTCTGTGAGTCATTATAGAGAATTATTGACCTGAGGCACTCATGGGAACCCCTGAATTTTTAGTCAATCAGAAGTGCGAGTGGCCTACAGACCCCTGAACTTGAGGCTGGCTTCGGAAGTCGAGGCAGTCTTATAGAAGACTGAGCTCTTAACCTGGGGCTCTATGCTAGCATCACCATCAGGTGGACAATGCCAGAACTGAACTACAGGACATTAGCTGGTGGTGGTGTTAAGCTCCCCTTTTCTTCATTCCCTTTGCATTCTTCTTTGAAGAACCTGTGTCTGAATGAAGCTAGAATCCTGGTATACATGGATGACAAGGATGGATTAAAAACAGTTTATTTTCAAAAAACTTCCTTTGGGCTGAATGTTAAATCCACTTGATTTAGGATAGTCTCAGTATATGTTTCAAGCAAGTTAGGTCATAGCCATTTTGGAAGCAGTTGAGTATTCAGTTGGAACAGTGGGAAGTGGTACTAAATTGTCTAAAACTGTACAGCAAGTGAAGACACTCTTTGTGTTAAGGCAACCTAAGGAAAGACTGTTTCTTAACTTTCTGTCTTTAGGTCAATGAAATGTTCTGTTTTTTCACCAAGTGCCTCAGAGACTTGAGAGAGAATGGTGTTTGGTACTGCCCTGTTGCTGGGGCAGAGATGGGTGAGAAAGTGTCATATCTCCATTCACTTAGCACATTTATCTATACTCATGGGAGAGGGAGCTTGGATGAGAACTTTGGTTTTTGTTCTTCGTGTAAACTGTAGGGTAAATATTTACCATGATGTTTCATGTCTTCATCCTTGGAAGGATATAGGTCAAATGGGAGGTAACGGGGAGGTTTGCATTCATGGAGCAGCAAGTTTCTTGGGTAGCTGGGTTAAATATGATGTGTAATTATTTACATTAGCAAACTAAGTGTCCATCGATAGACAAATGGAAAATAAAGATGTGGTACATATATACAATGGAAAATTACTAGTGATTAAAAAAATGAAATTTTGTCATTTGTGACAACATGGCTGGACCTAGAGTATATCATGCTAAGTGGAATAAGTAAGATAAAGACAAATGTCATATGGTTTTGCTTATATGTGGTATCTAAAAAATAAATAAATAAATAAATGAACAAGCAAAACAGAAACAAACTCATGAATACAGAGAACAAATTGATGGTTGCCAGATGGGAATGTGGTTGGGAGATGGGTGAAAAGGGTGAAAAAGATTAAGAAGTACAAATTGTCAGTTATAAATATAGTCACAGGGATGTAAAGTACAGCATAGGTTACATAGTCGATAAGATTGTAATAACTGTGTATGGTGTCAGGTGGGTACTAGACTTATTGGAGTGATCATTTAGTAAATTATATAAATGTGTAACCACTATGCTGTACACCTGAAACTAATATAATATTGAATATCAACTGTAAAACAAAATGGCTGTGCAGTGAATCTACAACTAATAGTCACCCAAAGAGCCAGAGATAGTCAAGGTGCAGCAGGAAGAAAGCTCTTAATCAGGAAACTAGACAATCCTTGAGTGTGATGTACAATCTGGGCTGTTTTGTTAGCCAGTTTTATTGTTCTTCCCTACTAAGTTTGCTGCTCATTAAAATATTACCTCTGAGCAATAAATTGAGGTGTGTTTTGGGTAAAACATCTGGGGGGGGGGTCAGAATCTACCTCAAATAAAAATGCAGCTGACTTACTGAAGACACAGCACCTTATCTTGGTAGTCAGTAAAGCAGCTCCCTTTCCTTCTGCTCTGCCTGCAAAGCTCTGGCTCACCTCCATCTCCGGACCTCGGTGGGGGAGGAGGAGAATGGAGGTAGCTGGCTGCATGTCTCCATCCAAATAGCAACAAAATTCCTCGGCCTGACTGTTCAGTAATCCTCTGCCAGTTGGCTACCTCCCTCTCATTTGAGAATGCAGTGAATCACACCTCCACAGTGCACTTGGCCCTTGCACGTCCTGAGGGCTAGAAGCCTGCATCTGCCAGCTCAGAGGAGCTGCAGTCAAAATGCTAAACATGGATCAGTGCAGGGCCCTAGAATTTCTGAGTGCCTGAGGCTTCACAGCTGCAGGGAAAGAATACTGATCTGGGAGTGGCAGAATTCAAAACCTACCAGGATGCTTGCAAGGTCAAGTTTTCTCTTTCACCCTTTTTAGGGGCCTTTGCAGGAGAGGACATTCTCAGGTAAGCAAAGGAGTGAATCTGCTTGGTTCTCTTCCTGCCTCATCCCCTCCCCCACCGCAGAGAAGGTAAACCTCTGCTTCTTAAGATCTCTAGCTGTTAGGACATTAGCAGAATACCAGGAGCAATACACTGGGTCATGAATACTACCAGGTGCATATCTGGGGGTTCTGTGTCAATGATTCAAGGACAGAGAACCAGCAGAGAGGTGACTGTTGCTATTCCTTTTACTGTTGCATCAGAGACACACGTTCCAAGGCTAGACCTTTTACAAAAGCAGGGAGAGGATAGAGTTTAGGCTGCCTCTAATTAGAGTGACTGGGGAAAATTTCTGTAGATAGATCTTCAGCATAAAGCCCCATGAGACATAGCAGAGCAGGAGGAAAATAAAGCCAATTTATGCAGCTTCCTTCCCTGCTTGGTAATGCTCAATCACCTCTCTGCCCAGAGGGCTCTCAGGCGAGGCTGGCCCATTGTTCAGTGCTGCTGGTGCTCCTTTCAGCTTGATAGCAGACTTACCAGGCCACCTCTCACTGCTCCCTCAGCCATGGCTGGGAAGGCACAAGTAGAAGGGACACTTGAGAGCAGGAGGGAGGTATGAGTTGAGGCCCCCAGAGCTGCAGCAGGTAGAAACAGAAGTAAGATTTGGGAATTAGCCTATTACCTTACTAAATTGTCATGGAACATGCAAACAAAAGAACCCCTAAGCTCTGTTAACTGGGAATTTCAACTAAGTTTCTTGCTTACTTGGTGAAGGGCCAGTGATGGAAAGCCCTGTCTATGGACCCTGGCACTCCCCAGCAACCCCACTAACCTGGGGATGCTCAGCCTTTGCAGGGCTACCTGGATTTCACCTCCTGAAGGCTGGAAAGAAGCTAGAGCAGTCCCCACCACTGTGCTTGCTTGCTCATTCTCCTGCTTCCCCAGGAGCAGAGCGGCTCTTGGTCTGAGCCATTCTTAGGGCAATCCCGCAACCCCTCCCACATGCCAGCCACTACTGCCAAAAGGTATTTTTAAAAATTATTTTTCCTGAAAAGATCAAAATAATCTTCCACCTGATGCCCAGTAAATCTAACCTGGATCCTGTAGAGACATAGCAATAAGTAATTTACTCTCTGCTTCATGCTGTTCTCTCCTGTCACCCACTCCCTTGCTCTCTCCACTTATTCTAAAGGCCTGGTTCATGTGCAGTGAGTTTCCTGACACACGCCAAATCCCACTGCTTCGTCAGAGGTCTCCTCAGTCTCTTGACTTCCTGTATGCATCCCACACATCTGTCCAAAGTTGCCTTCATGCTTGCCTCCTTGCCTTTCTCCCAGGACAGGAATCTGACCATGATCATTAGTTCCAATGCTTGCTATTTTCTTTAGCATCAACCACCTCCTGTGTTCTGCCTCTTTATTAGATGATTAACACGATCAAACCTCTTGAATTGAAGAAGGAAGGAAGAAAGGAAGTAGGGATGGAGGAAGGGAAAAAAAAGGAACCACCACAAGAAGAACCCAACTATCCACCTCTCCTTGACCCACTATCTCTTTCCTTTCCCTTGGAAATATGTATTTAACACCCTCAGAGGTACACATTTTTCCCATGTCAGTACCACCACTGAAATTATGTTTTAGAGGACAGGAAGCATCACATCATAGCTTGATTGCAGTGCTTTCTTAGTGGGAACATGGAGTAACATGTCTTAGTACTGATGACATCTTGGATGTGATGAAATGTGGCATGCTACTTTGTGTCATGTGTTGTTTGATCCTCAACTACTGTGCTCTGGTTTCTGTTCCCAACCACCTCACTGAAAATTGCTTTTCCATGGTCACCCAGGGGTTCCTAACTCTCAAAACCAGTATTTTTCAGTCCATGTTTTATTGGACCTGTGTATTGTTTTTGACGTTGGTTTCCTGAAATTTGCCACCCCATTTCTAGAGCATGCTGTCTCTCCTGCCTTCTGACTTCCCTTTCCTCCTCTGGCCAGCCTGCCTCACATGTGCCCAGCCCTTCTCTTAGTCCATGGGGCCAGGGTTCCTTGGGATATATTCCTTAGTTCTCTCATTCTACACTATGCCAGTAATGGCAATCTTAACACTTGCTTCATCTGCCACTCGTGTACAGAAGCTCTCTAGTCAGGGTCTGTACTTGCATCATTTTCTGGGCACCTGCCTGCAGTGTCTCTCTTTGTATTCTTTTCTTCAACCAGAGCCTCTCAACCTGGAACCATTTTCTCCCCAAGGGATATGTGCTAATTTCTGGAGACATTTTTGTTGATTACAACTTGTGGAATGGTGTTACTGGCATCTGGTGGGTTTTGGCCAGGGATGCCACTTAAATATCCTATGGTACGTAGGACAGTCCCCCACAAAAAAGAATGATTTGGCCCAAAATGTCCATAATACTGAGGCTGAGAAGCCTTGCCGTATGCACTTCAGATGGATAATGCCTCACACTGAACTTCCCCTTGAACATCTTCCATATGGCATGCCACCGTGTTCAGTGATTGCGTCTGTCCCCCTACTGGGCTGAAAGCTGATAGACGCATTGTGCTTTATTCATCTTCCCTGTCAAGGAATCTGAAATACAAATATCCAACAGCATTGTGAATTAATGGAATGTGTAACTATTGTCTGTGTGATATCCCCAGAGAGAAACTAAGTTCTCTGAATGCCAGGACCATCGTAATCTACCACTAGGTGTTGAGGAAGGTAGAAACAGTGAGGGAAAAAGTGGAGGATTTGGGACAGGTGATAAATGTGTAGAATCTAAGATATCATGCCTCTGCTGGCCAAGTATGGGTTAATGCCTTTAGCCCTAACATCTGCAGGGGGAGCGGGGGAGCCTAAAAACAATTTAGATTCTATTACACTTTTTAAAAATTGTAAAGAGGTTGAAGAAGTAGGTAGAGAAGGTATAAACTAGGTGGATGTTGGTAAAATGTGATTTCAAAAAAATAAAAGTTAAAATTAAAAGATGAGCCCAGATTGTATTTGGAATAGTAAACACACTATGAAGTAAAACCGAAGGGGGAACATTAGCATGAAAATAAAGAGAAAACCCTAGATGAAAAAATGATAATTTCACACCATTAAGTTTTTTCATCTATTCTAGCATTCTACCATATTCTTATTTGGGTAATATATAACATCTTTGAATTCCCAAAATTAGAATAAATTTTTATGACACCATATGGATTGCAGCTCTACCATTTTACTTCAAACTTTGCTTCCTTCATGTTTCTTTCACAGGAGGCATCTATTAAACAAAGATGTAAGCTGTACCTGAGTGCCTGCTCACACAAATTGTAGGAATCTGTGTCATATGCCCCATTCCCCTTTGTAGTCCTGAGATAGACAACCAGTGCCCTTGGCTGCTGGCTCAAAGGACACTTGTTGCTACTCAGAGGAAAGGGACCATTTTGGAGTCCTTTATGGCAATCTGGATAATATTGAAAAAAATATATAAGAAAAGATAAATGAGAGAAATCACTTACATTTCTGTCCAAAGTCAGTTATTAAAAGCCACATAAAAGTAGGCTTATACATGTCAGATTTTCTGTTAACATGTATTATGCCCTATGCCCTTTGAAATGAGAGAGCAATATAAAAGAGGGACAAGTTGTTAGACATTAAATCTTATTCATGTCCTTCCACATAATTTGGCAAAGTGATAACATTAAGAAAAACTGGTGTGCCCAGGCACATGCCCTCACCCCTACTAGCAGGGCATGTCAGCATCTCCCTCTCCACCTTAAGGAGAATGGGATCTGGGTCTCAGAGGACAAGTCTGCTCAGCTTCTATGTGGGGATTTGATCCAAACTGCAGGCTCTGAATGTTTTCCAAAGAAAGCGCTCTTTCCATTCAGCTAGGAATTAAATAAACAACCCATAAAATTTCAGTACAAAGAGTTTTTTATTGACATTATAAGAAACATTGTTCTTTCTCTTTGTTACAAAAAGGACTAAGTGGTTTTGAAAGCAAAAGTTGAGTCCATCTGTGGCGGCTATAGGGTGGGTACAGGGCATCGCTCAGGATGCAGGCAGATCTGAGGAAGGCCCAGGACCATCCACATCTGGACACTATGCCTACAATACTTAAATGTATTTACATGTCTTTCTTTTAAAAAAGGATTACACATTTTATTTTTTTTTTAAAAATCTAAAAAAGGTGAAAAAAATGAACTTGTATTTTATCTTACATGTTTGCAGGATACACAACAGTAACTTCTCAGAAGAGAACATCCTCCTATCCATTCAAAACAACATGGGAATCCAGCTTACAAGGCAGCTCAGACTCTGCTACAATTGTGTGTTCTTAGCCGGCTGGGAAGTGCACAGTTTCAAGCTCTGATTGGGCAACATCAAATGGTCCCTCCCATGAACACAATTAACATAAAATAAGGCACATATATCGTAAGAATCAAAACTCTGTGGCTCAAGAGGATAAGCCACAGTGTGAGGAACAGGGAACAGTCTAATCAGTTCTTTAGAAAATAAAACAAAATAGTTTGACAAGTAAAAACATGTTTTAACAAAGTTGTTAAACAGGAGTACCACATAGAAGCCCGCATTACAAAGAAGAATGTGATACTAATGAGTTGATGGAGAGGAGGTTGGAGGCTGGGGGTGCATCCTACCACAGGACATGCTAAGTCTACAGAGCTCCATATCCATACAGGACACTTCTAAGTGACCCCAAAAGACCTTTGTGCCACTCACTGACTGTCACAACAGATCGATCCTTCTGAGATAAGCCACATATTGAGCTGAAGTGTGAAGGTCCCTGCAAATCTAAAGGCAGTAGCAAGAATAACAAGTCTGAAAAGAAAAAGTTAACAAAGGGGACAACCCAGAGAATCATCTGAAACTTAAAAACAAACAAAAAAACCCATCACACAGCTGAGGCACAAGATGACAACAGTGCTCTTCTCAATTGCTATTCCCTTCCACATGGCACAAAGATATGGGAAATTATGGGAACTGAGAAATGCGGGTTACATCCAGGAATACTACTGGAGAAAGGTGGAAGGGGACAGGGATTGGGCCAAACCACAAGAGCAAGAAAGGTAATACCAGGACCTGGGGATTTTGAGGTTCCTGAAAAAAGGAGATTCAGGGAATGGGACATTGATTTTGTGATTGAATCACGACCTGTTTGAAAAAACACAGAAAAAGCCTTGCTTTTCCCATTGAAAAGTAGTAGAGAGTTGACTCTACTGAGCTCAGATCAGTAGCTGTCTTTTGCTTCTGGGCTCTGTTCTAGAGTAGATACATCCTTTGATTTAAAAGAAGGTGCTACAAGTGGGAGAATGGAAGATGTTGATTAGAAATCTCAGCATCTCTCTGATGATCTCAGGAACATCCAGCTGAAAGCAAACCCAATTGCCTTGGCCACAAAGTTCCAAAGGGAAATTTACCTCCATGCTGAGATTTTTGATTCAAATGGGAGAACAGAAACATGAGAAAAATAAGATGGTCCTAACATTCTTTCTGTTACCTAACATTTTATTGTATCTGATATTGTCTTTCTAAAACCAATTTAAATGGCAGGAAGAAAGGGAAAAAGCCACACAATTAAACCATGAATCACTGTGGATAAATCCAACTCCAGGATCAATGGGAAGAATACAGCAGGTAGTTTGATGTGTTAATATTTTATTTTAATAGTTTACATGTTTTAAAAACTAAAATGCTGGATAATCCATGTACTCTGTGCACACATAGTATGTCTTTTATGTGTATCCACTGCACATGGGAAGCAGCTGCACTTTTTAAATCTTTAAATGTTTTAATCCAAAAAAGAGGATAGATTAAGTCCAAATTAAGGACTAACTGCACAGAACATTTAAGTTCTTAAATGGATGCAGCATTTAATAGATAAAATATATAAAAAAGAAAAAAAGGCATCCAACAGCTACTAAACATCCTTCTTAGTAACTAAACATCCTCCTTCGTCTCTCAAATATCAAAAGTGGTCAAAGCTATTTATTCTAATTATCATTGTATGGGAGCTTTTTCTGTTACAACCAAGTTTTATAAATCTCTGAAAATAGGGTGCTTAGAACAGAAGTAGTCCTTCACTATAGTGGGATTAACATATGTAAATGACTGCGGGCTGTGGGGTTGTTTAAATGCCTATATATTTTCAACTAAATATAATCAATTCTCAGTTATCTGTGATAACAGTAAAGAGATGGAACGAATCAATACAGCAAACCCACAAATATTCCCCAAACTAATTCTACCCAATAGCTTCAATCAACAATCTACCTAACTTACCAGAACAGATGAAAAAAGCCGTGCATCTGAACACTGCACTAAACAGCACTGAACATTCATGAAGAAAGAAGAGGCAAAATAAATAACTGAGAACTGACCATACAGATATACCCCACAAAAGCACACTATGGACAGGAAGAACTTTACATATAAACTGTGAGCAAACTATTTCATTTCAAGAGCCCCAATTTCCATTTGTGTGCAACTGCCAAAAGTATACCATGAACTGAATTAGGGGTGGGGAGCATGTCAAAAATCTGTGATCAATGCCCACAAAAGATTCTTAACTCACTATCAATATTCTGATTCTTGTGCCTAATGTGGAAATTTTAAAAAATCAAAAACCAAAACAAACGTTGAACATATGTAAAGGGAATTTTTAAAAGCTAGACATGTGAATCCTTGGTCAAAGGCATACCAACTCCTATTTTCTTTGAGTAACAGAGAAACATGTCAAATCCTTTAGACTGACCTCTTTGAAAAGAAAGAAGGACATGCACAACACACATTTACATTGGTTTGCAAAAAAAAAAGGGGGGCAGGCTAACAGTTTTTAAAAAAGTAGGTGGTTTGAGTATAACAATACTGATTCAAACTGAAATGGAAGACAGTTTCTCCCTAGAATACTTTAGGGTTTTTCAGAGTCCTTTTCCATAAAAGGAATATACTTGAAACACATCCCAGTTAGGTGAGATGAGATTGCTAAAATACATACAGAACTAAAAAAACAAACCAGCAAAAAATTGACTCAATTTAATCTTTTAAACTCCTAAAGTTTCACGTTTGTTGGCAGTCTTTTTTCCTAGCGCCTATTGCATAACTGCAAGGAATTTGCTTTCTTCTGCAAGGGAGGTCAACAAAGAACTCATGTCCCCAATGGCCATGTTGGTGGTGCTCACAGACAGTGCTGGTAATGGGAGGGACGTTCGTGGTGTCGTGAGGCGGGAGGAGTTATGGGAAAGGTTCTGAATGATACTTGGGCTCAGGGCTCCTGACATCAGGCTGGCATGGTCCGCATCATCTATGATTGCATCAAAATCAATCTGCACCCCTTCCAGATCATGGTTGTCAAGGCTGTCAACTGTGCTTGTCACCTGGTTAGCACCTGGGGAAAGTAATTCAGAGTTTTCGGAGCTGGCCCCCTGTAGCAGGCAGTTGGCTTCTGAAATAGAGAATGAACCAGTTTTCACGTCTTGCTGACTGAAGCCAACGGTTTGGTCATAGAACTGACCAGAGTAACTCTGAACATTAGAACAGAGCTGATGAGGCTGCCCTTGCATCTCCATCTTGATGCCATTCACCCTGTAGGTCTGACCTGTGTCACTGTGCTGTCCTGGCTGTAGAGTGAGGCTGCCTCTCGGCACAGCCTGGCGCCTGTTGCCTCCATAGCCAGCACATGGCTGGTAGCCCCTGACAGCTGCCAAGCTGGACGGCTGACCCTCAATGCTGGGAGGCCCTGGCAGGCCGCTCTCTGGCCCTTGATAGATATGGATGTATGAGGTAGCGCTAACCTGCTCTAGCATCTGCTGCCCCGCTCGGCCTGCCCCCTGGTGGTGTATACTTTCGCTGAGTAGCTGATGAGCGAGGTAGCCCTGTCCCATCAGGTCTCGAGTTGGCATGCCATTCACTATGCCACCAGCTGACTCATTGGGCACCATCGACAGGTCGAAATCTGGCTGGCTTCTGTTCCCTTGCATGGTGGTACTTCTCAGCTTTGCAGCTTGACTCCCAGCACTGCAGGCACTGTCGAGGGAGCTGGGGGCCCCAGGCTGCCTGGTGAGATAGTTCCCATACGGCTGGACCTTATAAGGCTGTTCATGGAAGGCATTTCCATTGGTGCCAGTCCCGCCACTGTGGCTCACCAAGTGTTCTGGGCCGCCGTAGGCACTGCCATGCTCCCCAAAGGTCTGATAGCCCTCTGCCTGGCCAGCCCCATTCCTCAGGGGATTCTGTGGGTGGATGCTCATGTTGCTGTATAACCCGAAGCCTCGGGCTGGCTGTGCTGTGGACCTCTGGCCACACTTCAGCCTGGAGGAGGACAGGTCAGCACTGCCAGAGCTAACCTCGTTCCACTGAATGGGCAGGTCGGCTTTGCTGGCTTCAGGGCAGGGCTGCTCCAGCGTGTGGTACTGCTGGCTGGTGTGGCTGTCTGGTAGCCCAGAAGAGTCAAAGTTGCTGTGCCCGCTCCCCAAGCCAGGCCCATGGGGCAGTTTGCGGTCATCAGAGATGTCACTCTGGAAGTGCTGCTCATACCCAGCTTGGTTCTGGGAATTTAAATACTGTACCACATCATCGGGCAAGAAATCCTCATCATTCAGGTTCATATCAGCATCCATGGTCAGGGACTCCAAGGTGACATTTTCAGTAATGCTTGGGGGACAAGGAGAGGAATGGAAGTGGCGGAATTGGCCACCCTCAGGTCGTGTGTAATTCTGAAGCACTAAGTTACGTTTTTCCAGGGATGGAGGCAAAACCACAGGGTTGAAGCTGCTCAGGCTGTTGAAACGTTGCACCCTGGGCAGGGAGAGGTTCTCCGAAACCGTCCTTACTGGGTCGCTGGCTCTTCTTACACTGTGGCCCAGTGTATCCTGGGGCAACAGAGGGCGCCGGCCATAGATGTGGGCACCCCCATCGCTACATCTTCGAGGAGGGTGTACAGGGGGCAGGGCCCCTGTGGACTCCTTACCGTCCCCGAACAGGGCCATCCTGGTCTTCAGGCTCATCCTCTCCATATTGGGCAGTGGCGTGGGTGGTGGTCCGCCTGTGGCGGCGGCATACTTGGCTTTCAGGCGGTACTGCTGGGCTGGCGTGAGAGTGAGTAGGCTAGGCAGGCCATCATTCTGGCTGGCTTCGCTGGACCTGCGCGAGGCGTCGGTGGAGATGGGGTCATAGGAGTCGGCGACACTTACGTTGTGGGGCCGGCCCTCGGCCTGGGATGCCTCGCTGGACCTCCGGCTGGAGAAGCAGGGAGAGATGCCCGAGGAGCGGCGGCTGCTCAGGTAGGCAGAGCTGATGGTGCTGGCGCTGCTGTCCCTCCTGTTGAGCATGTTCAGCATGGTGACATCAACCCCAGAAGGGTCACTTCTATTAGGGAGGAGGGTCATGGGCCCACCCAAATTGCAGCTGTTATTGGGCTGGGTACCTGTAGAAAGTGTGGCAGAGAAGAATTCATTTCAGGATGACTTAAAAACAGGCCTCAGCACATGGTAAAGGGCCAAGTAGTAACTATCTTAAGTTGCCCAGGCCAGAGTCTCTGTTACAACTACCTGCCTCTGCTGTGCAGCATCAAAGGGCCACAGGCCATAGTGAAGGACTGGGTGTGGCTGGGGGGGTGACAATAAAACTTTATTTACAAGCCCACAGACAAAGTTCTGGGACTCTTGACTTAAAGTAACACCACCCTGGATCAGTTAAGCAACTCACAGGCCTAGGCAAGGGCAGAATGAAGAGCCCCAGATGTATGAACAGTGCTGAAGTTACAGGCATGTCCACAGGCTCAAAGCATTCCAAGATTTCATTCCACACTCGGGGCTTAACGTGATATCCTGCGAAGGTATATCGCACCTGAGTGGCAGGGTGGGGAGGTTCGCCCTTGGGATATGCTCCAGGCATTCAGTGTGACCTCAGAAGCAACAACTGACTTGGGCTGACAATACAAAAGGTTGTTTGCCTTTCCCTGAACTGGACAACCGTCAGTAAGGTGGCTCCTAACCTCCTACTTTTAGATGTGGAAATAAGAGAGACTGGTGATGACTACAGATGCCTTTTTTCTTGGGACAGGCTCACCTGGTCTAATAGTTATGATTTCACTATCAGAATACAAGATATGCAGTTTTACTTTTTGTTTCAGTCTTATCCAGTCACTACCTGCTTTATAATATGGAATCTCCAGAAAGGCAACATTAATATGTATGGTTATGGCATAATTTTAGGACTGGTGGGAAAATTAACAAACATAAAACCAGGACCTAATTCCTTCCAGGGTGCTATGGCTGCATTTAAAAGAGCAGACACAAGGTCTGATGCAGAGCTCACCATTTCCTATGAGAGGAGAGACCACAGGGGCTTTAGGGGGTAGGATGGGGTTGAGGCGCAGTAGCATTCCATTCACTTGTTTGAGTCTTTCCAGTTTTACGTGCTCCATCCATTTGGTCCCTGCTGGGTTTCTCCTGGCTTGCAGGGCGAGGGCCGTGGTGGCAGTGGAAATGGTTGAGTCCATGATTGGGGTTTCGTCAATGGCACCGAGGTCTCCCATACCACCTCCATCCGTCAGAGGAAGCTCGAGCCCACTGTTGGAATAGTTGCTGATGGGGGATTGTTGGCTGCTGTATGAAGACTGACCACCAGGGCTTGGCTGAGATGTCTGTTGGGGTCAAGAGGAAAGGAAAGAAATGTTACTGGGAAAGTAAAAGGAAAGGAAGCCAATAATGAGAGATGATGCAGATTAAGACCTACAGGACACTCAGTGGGTTCTGGCAAATGGAGGTGGCCTCTCTTGACCACGATGACTGATGAACCACTGGGTGGATATGAAGTGGGGGGTAACGAACAGCAGGGAGTACTACAAGTGGTGTGACTGGCATGATATCAGCCATGGAACCCTGTCCAAAATGCCAACTCTGCAAACACACTTCCTCAGTTCCAATCCCACTTACACGACTTCATTCTTTGGGCAAATTACTTAGCCACTCTAAACCTCAGTTTCCTTATTTATAAAATGAGGACAATTTATTTATCTTAGAGGTTGTGGGAATTAAATTTGAAGCCTTGAGAGCATACTAAGAATAAAAAAAAAGCTTATGTAATAGCAACTGATTGGCTCAGAGAGCATTAGCAATTATTATTATCCTAGTTGGTTTCAGTCCTCGGGTTCATTATGTTGGACTAAAATATACATGGAAGACATGCTCCATAAGCACACACTACCTCCTCTCCAACGAGAGACCCTCCAAGCTGTTCAGGGCTGGTTCCCCAAGCTCTTTGTAATTTCTCCCCCTTCCTTCTACATTTTCCCACTTTGTAGAATCCAAAGTACGGTGTGGGTGAAGATGGTTGTAAGAAGTAAAACTTCGATTACTTCTGCTGTACCCAGAGGTGAAGAAAAGCTGCAAGTCACAGCCAATCCAAGCATAGGGAAGGATCTCCCCATTCCATGAGTGTGCCCCTAGCATTTCACTAGGAGAATCAGGCACTGCTACCCTAATCCCAACCAAGTAGACTATGTAAGACAATTCTGCAAATAGATGAGAACTTAATCTAGTCCTTCCTGCAGAGGCTCCTGCAAACGGGGAGTGGAAAGCTCCCTGTTTCCATGTAAGGGGAGCACTGTATAAAATGGCCTGCATGAGAAATCCATACAACCTAGAATTGTTCTATCTAAAATCCCACTGGTGCCCTGGTTGATAAACAGCCTAACCGTTTTTGTACAGGTAAGTAATGTTCAGAAGTTCAGTGACTGCCCAAAGTCACAAAGTCAATAGTGCAACCCATCTAGACCCGCAGCCCAGTGCTATTTCATTCCTCTACAGTACCTTCTCTATTATTACTCTAAACACTGGGGCCTGACAGCAGCTCTAAGAGCAAATTCTCCAGAAAGAGATAACTGTACACAGTCAACAACAGACCATTGTTGTCTCAGCTGGAAGGTACAGTGCTGTCAAAAGAGGTTTAGGACACAGGTATTCCTCTGTGGAACCCATTGCACTTTTTCTGCAACCCCAGAACATATACCCAACAAAGCAAATGAACACATCATGTGAGTGCCATGTAAGACACTAAGTCCTGGGCAACCAAGCAGAGCAAAGTAGGATACGCAAATTTGATCATGAGTTTGTAAAGGCTTGCTTAGGTTTTTGCTTCAGCAGTCTTGGCACAGCAGACCAACTACTCCTTCCCAAGGTTCTTGGAGCAGTCAGGGCTTTTGATGCCCTTTACTCTGGATTGTCAAGTCCGAATGTGTGTGTATATGGATCTGTGCATATGTACATACATGCATGCAAATGCTTCTACAGGGCAGAAGAAGGCACAAATGCATTTACAGTTAGATAACTTCTTAAAAGAGCTCAGATATTTAAATATAGACTAAATTGCTAAAAAAAAGTGTATACATATCTTTCTCAATTGAAGGTGGTGCATGTCTGGTCTGGATTTACCCTAGTCAATACGGTAACTAAATAGTATTTGAGAACATCTGCTTGGTCGGCCCCAGTGTGATTTATTATGAAAACCTAGACAAAAAGAACAATGAATTTCACTGTCTAACTCCACATTTCCACATGCTGGATGTTCAAAATAAGTGCTTTTATGTTTAAAACATGTCTAAGTAATGTTCACTATCAAAGATATACAAAGCACAAAAACTAAAGAAAAATGAAATGAATAAAAATTAAATGTTAAAATGAAAACAAAATAGAACAGAGAAGCCAAAATTCCCTCACCTTATTACCCACTGTCCTTAGGAAGTGAGAACAAGACATTTAGGAGCATTACACAGAAGGGATGTTGAATTAATAAGAAAAAAGAAGAAAGAATTTAATTTTTAACATGGTGATCAAATCAAAGACAAGATTTTATAGAAAGAATATTAGAAATGTAAATTTCATTTACATTAGTAAATGTCTATGAAGATATCTACTTATAGCAGATATGCATGTGTGTACATGTACATACATAAGAGACTCCTGTGGAAATCTGATTCATTCATTAATGTCACTGAGCCTTGGTTTCCTCACCTGTAAAACATAGGGCCTCATCTCAGCCTCTGTGATCTCTTCTGGCCCTGTTTCTATGATTTAGTTACTTTATAAAATACTTTACATCTGTGACATCTCAGATATCACTGAGCCAAATTGCTATAAATTTTTATCAAATTTATTTTTAAATAATAGACATTTAGAGAGGAGGCGACAAGTTTTCTTAATCCAGGGATATACATGAAGGTACAAGAGACTTCAGGTTCTTAGGATATCCTACCAACATAAATCATTGTCTTTCGATGAAATAATCTAGGAAATCACAAATTCATATTCCTCATTTCATTAAACACTTGAGGATAAACTGTTGAATGTTCCACACAAAATTATTACACAGTTGGACTTTATTTTAGGAAGTCAATATGTGCCTCTAAGAAAAAGTATATAAAACACAGTTTATGACCCGATTAATTTAAAGTATAGTAATCAGTCATAATACATACATAAACATTTTACTAAGGTGCTTTTTTAAAAGCAAAGTATAGCTACCCACTGGGAAAGAATAAATCTGTATGTTTATTTGCATTATTTTTGGCAAGACTTAATGTCACTAAGACTTGTAAGAGTTCCAAACAAACTCAGTATGTCATTAAAAGTCAATAATCAATTAAATTCCACCCCATCAGTTCTGAAATTGTATGTGCATTATTTCCTGACCATAAGTACTAATGCACAGGGATAGCACTCAGAAATTTATAGGTATCCATCTAATTGCTGGACTTTCCTAATTTTAAGAAATGTTTCCTTAAAAATGCTTCCTTAAACTGAGTATAAATCTTCCTGCTTGATCATTTCCATGGATCTGGAAGTCTAAGTATGAGACTTCTATCTGGTACCTTTCTTCTGCCTTTAGAGAGAGATAGACCAGACCAACACACATTTGTAGAGTTGACTCCATGATACATATGGCCAATTATAAATATACTGAATCTCCTCTGATAGTCTTTTTCATTTTTCTTGTTGTTTTTAAGAAAATCTTAGCTATCTTATCATGGCACATACATAAAGCAAAATCACCAACCGAAGTTTGAAAGAAGATCCAACAGTAAGTAGCATAATCCATATATCTTATTTGTCACTAAACTAGAGAGATTTTGGCTGATGACATCTTTCAACTCCTCTCTTTCTGTCCACTTCTGGTTCAGGCACCACTGTGGATATGGTCTCCAGTCTATCAAGCCAATCTCTAGACTGGCACTAGAGTTGTCTTTTCTAAAATGTCAGCTGTGCCAGGTCACTCCCAATTACCAGCAAAACATAACCCTTTACAGCCTCACCACTTTTTACTACTGCACATTACCCTGGGGCACATTGGATGGTGTTTGGCTATGCATGGACCTGCTCCTTTCCCTCTCTGAGTGCTGAAACTGACGGCCATCTTTCCTTTTGCCTCCTCCATTGTGTCCTTATGTGCAGTGGTAGTTAGCTGCCCTCTTGAATGTTTTAACACAGACTTGTGTTAAAGACCCCACACACTGAGTTGTATTTGTTTTTTTTTTGGTCTGTATATCCCACTGGACTATAAACCCCTAAAGAACAGGGACTATAGTTTATTTATCTTAGGGTACCAGGGCAAAGAAGACAGGAAACCTGTTTACCAAAAGACCAAATGAATGATTTTCTACATTATAGGGCCACTGAAAATGTAGACAGTTGTGTCTTTCTATCTGCCACAAGATGGTATGGCTGCAGATTAATTTTAGAAACCTATTAGGAAATCTTTAGGAAATTCTTTTCTGAGCTGAGTTATTCTATGCAGAGCAACTCTTGAGTAAGCAATCCAGTTCACTCAGCTTTCTACCTCCTTAAATCAGATAGCCCAGTGCAATGAGGACGGGGGCAGTCTAGTCCCTCTCAATGCCCTACCCAGCTCTTTTACATGACCTAGGACAGCTTTGAGAAAACCAGAAGGAAAGCGAATGACATACCATGGGCTTCTCCGCCTTGACTGTTTTCACTTGCAGGCATTCCTCCTGTTTTGAGGTAGTGTTGCTGAGGTCCTTCTGCTCACCAAGGGCTCCCTGAGTCTGCCGGCCAGGTGACCTGGACTGTGAATGGCTGCCAGAATCTCGTGGCGGTGGGGGGCGAGGATGTATGTCCCCACGCTGCTTCTTGGTGACATGAGCCTCTGGGCCATGCACTGTCTTCACGTGTTTCCGAAGGGAGCTTGGGTCTGTGTAGCGCTTAGTGCAGCCTGGGATTTTGCACACGTATGGTTTCTGCCGAATGCCATGAGAATGAAATAATAGACTGTTATCAAAGTGATTATGCCCTAGCCCAACAGACTTCTGTGGTTGTTCATTATATGTTTAATTCTTTCAAAGCATTTTCACAAAGCTTTGAGGAGTTCAAATACCTCTAAATGGTACAAAGCTTCAATAAAGGCCATTTGAACATTGTTCAGGGTCTACAGAATCTAGCCTTAAGAGGCTATTGTTCTAGAGAATGTTTAGGGAGAGCTATGAACATGTAAATTGCATTTATACTCTTGGAAACATTTACCCTATGAGTAGGAAGAAGTATCATAGTGTCACAGTAGGTGGTGAATAGATATTTGATGATGATAATGATGGTGATGATGAAGACAGAATGCAGCTTAAAAGATAACCATCTTTTAAGCAGAAGAATGCTATACAACTCTCGAGAGAGCTTGTGTGAAGAACTTTTTTAGAGACATCCTTGTATAGTTCTCAGATTTAACATCACTCTACCCCCTTTGAAAATGTGCTCTTTACACAAAGGCATAATAAAAAAATTGCCTACAGACTCTCCCGTGTTAGATAGCACTCAAATATGTTCCTTTGGGTAGTATTACAAATGTGTGGGGATGGTCAGGGCTCAGAATATCTAGAACGTTTCTGATCTTCAAAGTCGTAAAACCTGTTATACTTTCCATGAAAGCTCACTCATAAATTGAAAAGGGCTGATGGACGATATCCAGGAGATGAGGAGTCCAGGTCTAGGCTGTACTCCTGGGTATGAAGATCTATAAATTATTTCATTTTCTATGTGAGCCAGTGATTAAGCCTACATATAAATATAGTCATAAAAATTACATAGATGCTTATAGCTGAATATTTACTCAAATTACAGAACTGCTGGCATTATATTCATAAGCAACATCAGAATTGTGACTTTGTTTACTTAGCTTGAAATACAATATATTCATGGATGCTTATATGAATATATACTTGACTATATACTTATATCTATGTATACCAGAAGATGAGCTATTAAGTAAGCAATAGTCATAAAAAGCATGACTAATATAATGCTTCCATTATATTAAAAAAGGTGTGCTATCTTATAGAGCATATGTATCTAAAAGATGCTTTTTCACTAAAAGCCCAAGAACAGACTGAGTGCTACCTAAAATGATAAAAGGTCCTAATGCAGTGAAGTGAAGATTCTGAAAATTATTCTGAGAGACTTCACCTGAGATCCAAATCTGAGATTCTTTTAGGTAGAACTGATTCCCATTAACTATGAATTACTTCTATTCAAGAGCTCCTATGATTTGCAGCAGGCACACACACACACACACACACACACACACACACACACACACAAACACACAATGAGCACATCAAATGCTATGCATTAAGTACAGAAGCATGGCTCTGACAATTAATGCTATTACAGTGCTCTGACATTGGTCAGCCCTGCACTTGCTCAATGCACTGCTCTGACAGGCTGCTCCATCAACAGGCAGACTGAGATGCGTAGGGCAGGTGTGTGGAGATTAGTAGGCGGAAGCACAAAGCCAGGGTAGTGTTAGATGTTCCAAGAACTACTCTTCCCACAAATATATGCATGTGGATACTCTGGTTTTACTTGGAAATGAGGACACAGCTAGAGGTGGAATGAGTCTACAAATGTTCATCAGTTCCTAAATTTCCAGGAATAAAAGCACATACAAGTACATGCATGTCCAGGTACTGTAGGGTGTGAACATATATAATATCTACCTGCAAAAGTCCATAAGAACAGGTGCAGGAAACCTATGCTTTACAAAAAACACATTAACTCATTTATGTAGCTTGGTTCTCAAATTTTATTATGATCAATGACTGAAATGAAATATAATTGTAGGCAAAGGTAAACGTCAGTCTCCCTGAGTTGAGTTGCCCATGTTTCCAGCGCCGGATGTTACATTTCGGCATGGTCGTTACCTTTCAATTCACTGCACTGAAAGGTACTTGGTAAAAGCGATTGATACTTCTTGTACTTAACTTTGTACCTTTTAATCTCATTAAATTCTCATGTAGCAGGGCACTTTTTACCTCACAGAATACAAGCACAACTTAATAATACACTTAATAAGAGCGAATAGACATGTGGCACATATTTTAAGTCCATGAAAATGTAAAAAGCTCAGTAAGTATGTTCATATGTGTGCACTGCTGATCCTAACATACCCACTACCCAAATTTCTCTCCTACAACAGGGGAGAACCTTGGCTTAAAATCTATAGGAATGAATACCCTCTAAATTTCTAGTCAAAATTATACTTAAATATATTAAATGTAGTTAAGTACATTAATTAAACTCTAAATTAAATTAATCAAATACTGTAAAATTTTCAATTATTTATTTATTTATTTTTAAAGTGAAGAAATAATTTAAAATTTTCCCTCATCTAACTCCCCATAAGACATTTTAAATTGAGATATAATTCATGTACCATAAAAATAACCCTTTTAAGCTGCATAATTCAGTGGCATTGAGTACATTCACAATGCTGTGCAAACATCACCACTATCAAATTCCAGGATATTTTCAACATCCTGAAAAGAAATCTTGTATCTATTAGTAGTCACCTCTACTCCTACCCATTGGCAATCACTAATCTACTTTCTGTCTCTGTGGATTTGCCTGTTCTAGGCTCCCTAAAACTTGGTACAAAACAAGTATAGTAGATTATTACAGTGTAACTATTAAAAGCATTTTTTACTTAAAAAATGGAGATACGGTATCTCCCCTAAATAATAAGTTCCAAATGACTCATTATTCCACCATGAACTTTTCAAAAAGAGTTTGAGTACATGAAATTGCATGTGTGAGTTTATGTGTGAGTGTGCTTTTTAGAGACTGTGGTTGATATCATTGGAGTTTTTGCTTTGCCAATTCAGCTGAAAAGAAAATCAGTGAGGACCACCTTTAGCCACCTTAAAGCCAAAGGGCAGGAGCCGATTGGCACACACTGTTTTTAACCAGATTCTCTCTTCCAACTCTCCATCTGGAAGATGATGAATGGGCTTGGTGACACCTTGTGAGGTCAGATCACAGCCATGCCAAAGTCAAAATGCTCCTTCTCTCACACATTTCTAGCAAACTATCTGATGACACACTTTGTGGGGCAGAACTACGCTTCCTGTTAACAAAGTCTAGTTAGCTCTCCTATTTCTACCCAAACTGTGAGAGACTTTTTTGTTAATCTCTGGATTCATTCAAGAGAAGACTTCACAAAGAAGCCAGAATTTGAGCTAGATCTTCGAGGAGAGTTGGAGGTCAGTAGGCAGACATGCAATAAAATGTAAGCAAAAAGATTTTGAAATCATTTTCATTCTTATACTTCTCTGAAATTTTGGGGGAGATAACTACCTAAAAAAACAGCAACACAACAGGATCAACCCACTAACCATGAAGCTTTGCTCAATATGCTACCTTAAATAATTGACTAGAAAACATTCTGGGTTTCTGAGAATACTTTTCAAGATCTATTGGAATTTAGGCTACCTGGAAATTGTACTTAGCCAAGACTGGTTGCTTTGTAAAAGTCTTTTATTTCATTTATTTATTTTTTATTTTTGATATAATACATTTGCACATATTACCTAGAAAAAGCAAATAAATACGGATGTTTTAGTGGTCAGCTGTCAGCTGTCAATATGTTGTTTCTGAATCTATCCTTGGTGCTTGCAGGGTCATTCTTTGCATGGATTTATGCTATTCCACTGGAGAAGTGAATGGAATTCCAAGTCAAATGCTCTTACTGTTTTGTTTGACCTATAGGTAGTAGTTCTGAGCAAAGTGAAAACTGTTTGCCAGGAGTTTTAGTAAGTTCTCTCTTCACCTGCAGTATGCTCCAAACCAGGCCTAGTTTCCAGTCTACACCCAAGTCCCCAAGCTTTTACCAGCAATGAGTGCTCACTCATGCTGAGTGTGGTCAAGAGGAAATAGAACAGAACAGGCCCACCTCTCCACAAACATTCCTCTTGAAGGTTCACTGTTCCTACCCACAAACTCTAGGTCCAAAATGTGTCTCATGAGGGAGCTTACCTCATTGGAATGTGTTCTGTTTTGGTGCTTGGCACGATCAGAAGCATTTGAGAAAGCCTTGTTGCAACCTTCGTGCTCACAGACATACGGTTTCTCTCCAGTGTGAGATCTCAAGTGTGTTTTCAAGTTTTCTAGTCTTGAGTAGGCCTTTGTGCAACCTTCAAACTGAAGACAACAGGTAAATCTGGGTTACTCTGTACAATAACAGCTTATGCTTAACCTCTCTCACAGTTGATGGATGTCTCATGTTTTGAGGGTCAGCAGCTTTTCAAAACCAAGGAACAAAAGTCCACTGAACTCTATTTATTGGGATTCAGACGGGGCTCAGTGCGGTTCAAGAGAAAGTATTTTCAATGCTAGTAAAAACTCTGGAGGTTTTTTTTCTTAAGAGACTACTCAATGCCAACAATGGGTTTCTTTATCTGCTCATTGATCTCCTTGAATTCTCACTGATTTCGAATTCAGCACAAAGTTCATTAATATGGCTTTGTGTCCATACAAAGGCATGGAATTTGATCACGTTGGTAAAGGGCCTTTAAGATGTAAAGTATCAGGGCTCAGCAGTGCCCAGTGTTCCTGGTGGGCACCTCAGTGAAAGAAGACTTAACCCTGCAGGAGTCCCAGCCTTCTTGGGCCATTGGGACAGATTAGGAGGGTGAAGAAAATCTCTAAATCCATAGTTATATTTTTAAAAAGTTCAACTTAAGCTTTTCAGGTCAAAGCTGGTATCACTTTTGCCCTCCAAGTCCTCTGACGCAATGGTATTGGCACAGGCATGGTGGCTATGTGCTCATTCCCAGTGCCAAAGTGTCCCAGCAGCTGCCTGTCCACTTGCCACTCTGCAGAACTATGCTGTCCAATATGGTAGCTGCTTGCCATGTAGGATTATTTATATTTAAATTAAATAAATAAACTAAACTAAAACAAAATAAATAAAGTTTCCTGGTTGCTCTAGACACATCTCAAAAGTGCTCAAGAGGTACATATGGTTTGTGGCTACTATGCTGGACAGTGCAGGTCTGAAACACTTTCATCATCACCCAAAGCTCAGCTGCCAGTGTTCTTTCTCTATTTCTCATTTCCCTTCCATTTAAGAAACCCCTTTCACAAACCCCCACATTTATAACAGACAGTGCTGCAACTCAGCATGCCTGCCCTGGGCTGAAGTCATCATGTGCAACCCTGAGAGCCTGACGAAGGACCCATGGTACAAATCCTGACACCCACAGGAGTGAGGTGACCCCCTAAACTGAGAGACTGTGTCATCCATGTACTCACAGTGCATTTATGAGGCTTCTCTCCTGTGTGTCTTCTCATGTGCACTACCAACATATACTGGGCTTTGAAGGGTTTCTGTTCTCTTGAGCAATCTAACCACCGACAAACAAATTCCTTCTTCTCTCCATGAATATGGTCATTATTTATATGCTGGAGTTTGGAAAAAGAAAGAGAGGAATTAAGTGGAAATATATTATTAATTTCTGAAGGCAAAAGAAATGTAAAATATGCCCAACAAATAGGTTCTAAAGATAACACAATAACTTTACTATTTTACAGATTATTTTATTCTAATTAGCATATTTCTTAAGTAAATTTGTTCTTATTAATTGTATGAATACTTCCTAGCTAACAGGAGTGACATTATTTGGAGGAAGACTAATGTCCCAGAAAAAGTATTGCACAGGGCATCTGAAGAGCAAAGCTGTGAAATGGGGTAAGCCACACGAACCCTCCCTGGGCCTCTGCTATTCTCATCTGTCAAGTGGGAGTCAAGGGTAAACACTCACAGAGGTGCTCTCCAGCTCTCATGCTGTCTAGGCCTTGGGTTAGAGCCATAGCTCAGACTGCAGAACACATGCGTGCACACCACACACACAATTCTGTAATAAGGAGCAAGATAAACCAAAGCACTTTTTCAAACTGCACTTTATTTCCAATTAGCGGGGTTTCCTCTTGAATAAGAATCACAGAGAAATGAATGTAGATATTGGAGATGAGGACCAGGTAATAGTCAATAAATTAGTTTCTCAGGATTTTGGCTATCTGCACGTACAAAAATAAAGAAACGGATTACCTAGTTTCTAAGGGTCTTTTTTTTTCCAGCTCTATAATTCTATTGATTTGGTTTTTAAAATGAAAATGAATTTCCCTGAATTCCTCAACAATTCAAAGTTTTAGAATATTATTTTAGAGAATTCCTTGGAGTCATATATCAAGTGTCCTTTTAACTGGGAGACACAAGAAACCTAGAGCACCAAAGAAAGAAAAGGTTCTTAATTTGGATCAAATTTAAATTAATTTCAGTATGATTTCAATGTCCACTTATGGATTAATGAGGAAATCTGTGTCCTAGGTTGCCACCCCACATTTTATCTGCCTTAATGTTAAGGTTTTTTTTCAAACACTTTCTCAAAAATACATAGAAATACACCAGTAAACATTTTGCACAATAGTAGAAAGCTCTCCTTGAGTTCCATGTACTGCATAGTAGTGATAGAGCATTTAATTACTTTTTCCTGCCTTGTCTCCATCTGGCTCCTCAGTGAGTGGTCTCTGAGGGCCAGAGGGTAAGATGCCACCGATTCAGCCTGCCTTTCCCAGTTACTCCACTAGGCGGCCAACTGCTGCCAGGAAACAACGAAGTCTGTCTGGCTGTCTCTGGAGTTGAAAACTGATGAGGGCAGAAAAAAGTGATTACTATTCACTTTCCTCTCCTTGAGCAGCTCCCAGAAAGCCGGAGGAACACAAGAGAGTGGGTGATACAGCAGCACAACACACAGAAAGACAACTGGGATCCTTTCAAAAGCTCTGAAGACAAGGAAACCACACAAAACCACTCAGGTTCATGATGGAGTAACAATCCTGTGGCAACCAGATGTGAGTTTCCTACAAAAAGCCAATTGTTCCAAGTTTTAATGTTTGTTAAAAGTTATTCTGGTGCATATAAGTATACGAAGAGAAAAGATGTGCTGGACAGGGGACAACATGCAATCTTTAAACTTATGCTTCAAGTATACTTTTGCAGTCCATTCACACATCACCCCTTCACTTCATCACAACGTGCACTGATGTTCTGCCTTTAAGCCTGCGTAATATAGAGGGGTCCTAGGAATTCTCCTTTCCAGCGAGAAAAATTAATGATCACACAAAACCATTCCATAATAATTGTTCTTGGTTCAGTTTTTTCACAATTTATTGGAAATACAGCTCCTTGGAAGGAAAAGGAAGAATACATGAAAGGAAAAGGAAGGATGGGAGAGAGAAAAGGAGGAAAGGTGAAGGCAGGTAGGCAAAGTTAAAATTAGGAAACTAAATTACAATTTGGGCTGAGCCTACTCCTTGAGGCCAGGACCCATGTCTTTTAGTTTCATGTTCTCAGCAATTGACAAGTATCCCTGGTACTTGGCAGGGCCTCAGTAAATATTTATTTGTGGAACTGATTTGACTCACACAGCACACTAAAGTTTCACTGGACAAAAGTAATTATACTTGATGCTTTTGCTTATCTTTTTTCAACTTCATTTCACCTAGTACCCATACAATAAGAGTTTAATATAAAGTATTAAATTACTTTAACATACCATCAAGAATTCAAAAGAATCTGAAAGATATCCAAATGTGAACCCTATCTTGCTGAGTGGAATACAAAGAATACACTGTGACTGCAATGCTGCACTTGCCTCTCCCATATTTACACGTTCATATTGAGTGCCACTCCACACCAGGCCTGGCACTGAGGCATCAGATAGAAATGATTCCTGCCCTAAGAGAATTACCATCTACTAAGGAAAAGATAATGACTTAAGTTACTATACAATTATAGTTGTGATCAGTGTTCTGAAGGGAAATAAGGTTTTATAAAACAATTAAACAGGGGATCCCAACTCCAAGTGGAGCATCACAGTCAGCTCTCCAATAAAATAACATTTAAAGTCAGACTGGAAGGGTGAGTGGAGGCCCACCAGGGGTCCAGGTAAGGATGAGAGTGGGGGAAAAAGAACACCACTGCAGAAAGATGAGACAGAAGCACCTAAAGGAAAGAACTTCGTGCCATCGATGATCAGGGTGAGGAGTACCCATGGCAGGAGAAAATGGGCCAGGCAGACACAGGAGGCACCCGCACTGCCTGGTACAGTATGAAGCATGGGCTTCCACAGGCCGGGTGGATACCACTGAGGTAGCCAAGTTTATCCCACATGAAATGCAGGGTGCCAGGTCAGGTCTCTAGCAGCAACTATGGGATATATCCCTGGAAAGAACTCACATAGACTCCACCAGAAAGTCACCTGGACACCAGCCCTCAAGGAGGAGAGCATCAAGGTTAACTAGCATTAATCAGGAACTGGGATGACCAGCAGGGGAGGCACCAACAATGGCCAGTGAAGGAAGAGATTCTTGTCTATTCTTCCCAACACACTGGAGGAGCTAGACTTTAGGAGAAGAGGTAAGAGGTCTCCTTCTTCAGGTGGGGTGTAGAGCAGGAGCAAACACCCCCAGCTCCTTGAGCGCATGCCTGGTCCAGAAAAGGAGGGAAGGCATTTCAGTGGACATGAGGTTGGAGGGTTAAACTGGATGGACTTCAGTAACCATGTGATGGAGAGGCCGCAGAAGCTGCCTACAAGGGTGCTAGGGATCCACTACTAAGCTCAGACAATGTCTGAAAATTCCAGTGGTGGGAATCCCATATGAATTAGAAAGCACAGCCCTGGTGTTGTCTCCACACGGCGAGGATGTGCGAAGACAGCTGAGGATGTGGGCTGGAGAGTGGAGGAAAGTTCACTTTCAGAAAGGTAAGCATCTTGGAAATTTTCCCTTTCTTCCCTCTTAGATTAGCCCTGAGTTCCATTTAAAATGCTTTTATAATTTATGAAACTGTTTGCGTGCCAAATTGGATGGAGACCACAGGTTCTTTTTCTTGAAAGGAGGTTGTACGACCTCGGCCAGCAGGGACCAGGTCCATTTTGCTTGTCTTTATGGTCCAAATGCTGACCACAGGACATAACCAATTACTATAAAGAAATATAGATATAAATGTCTAACCACTACGCTGTATACCTGAAACTATTATAATATTGAATGTCAACTGTAATTGAAAAACATAAATTTAAAAAAGGACATTAGATAAAAAATGAGGAAATTTGATTAAAGATGGGACTTTAGGAATATTGTATCAATTGATATTGGTTCATTAATTTTAACAAATGTACCATACTAATGTAAGATATATAAGATGTTAAAAATAGAAGAAAATGCTGTTTAAAGCAGTCAATTTTTTTACTACTCCCCCCAAAAAGAAAGAAATACAGAGACATCTTTCTATTTAGGCCGTTCAAATGCATTTTAAGTTTAAAACATTTCCTGGAGCTAAATTTCAAGTGAAAATTAAAGTTCTAAGAAATCACAGACTTTATATATCCATGTGTCCTGAATATTTACTTTTTTTTCTTTGCAAACTGTTTTGACCTCTGCAGTGAGTGCTCGCGACGGCTCATCTCAGGGCAGACCTTATGTTTTGAAGCGAAGAGCACAGTGGGAAGCAGGTGAGTCCAGATCAATTCCTGATAAGCTATGTACCTTTGGACAGTTCAGTTAACCTATTTGGGGCTTTATTTTCTCATCTGTAAAATTAGGGTTTTGAAGTAAGTTCAGGTGTCAGCAAACTTTTTCTATAAAAAGCCAGATAGTAAGTATTTCAGGCTTTTTTGGGCCAAAAGGTCTGTTGCAGGTTCTTACCTGCTGCTGCCATGGACAGCACACAAATGATGGGTGCAGCTCTTCATCTATGGATGCCAAAAGTTTCATGTGTCATGAAATACTCTTAGAAAACATTTTTTACAATTATTTAAAACCATAAAAATCATTCTTAGCTCATGGGCCATGCAAAAACAAGCAGTGGGCCTGTGGGCCATTAGTTTGTTCACCCTGAACTAGATGACTTCAAATTTTCCTGTGTAAGCTAGCAGAGCCCATGTCTTTCTTAGTCAAGCTGGCTCTTACGCCTGAGGAAGTAAAATCAGAAGGAGGTACGTTTCAGTGTCAGAGAAAAGAAAAGGCAGTAGATTTAGGAATAAAAGTCAGGACTCTGGGCTAAAACAAGGGGAAGGTGTTAGGCAGACTTTCCCCTCTACATCATGTTTCTAGGACTGGATGGAAAAACACACATTTTTTGCTCACTAAAATCCTAGGTAGCTAAGAAGACTAATACACAGTAAGTTCTCAATATTCAACAGACAGACTGATCCCATGAGAAGCTGGCCTGAAACTCAATGGGCATGTGTTTATTTGTGGTTTCATTGAAAATTTGACTTCCTAGCAATGAAAACGTTAATCAAATCTATAAATAATTTAATTGGAGAGAAAATAATGCATGATTAAATTCCAAACTAATCCAACACAAAGACATGCAATTTGCCAGAGGCCCAAGTGCCAGAAAGAGATAGATGGTGTAAATTATGGGGTTGTATGCCAACTCTCTCAGCAGGGCCTGTCTGGATAAACAGGACAGGGATGCCAGCACCAGGCAAATCTCTGCAAAAGGCTGAGTCCTACCACTGAACTTTCTGATGGATCCATTTCTTCAGTTTTCCAACAGGTACTGTAAGCTTTTGCTTTAGGAAACTGATGGCTAATGAAACAAAATATCTCAAGAGCTCACAGCAAACCAATAAATTGATATTTTACCACTGTGATCATGTTTGTAGCAAGATGCGCCAAGACCCAGTATTCCCAACTCTTCCACTCCCCATGGAGCTGTGGGAGCACAGAAAAAGGTGGGAGCAATCACTCTGCTTACGTGGCAATCGAGGAAGTGGAAGGTGTTTCTTTTAAAGGGTTCTCTCTGGGAAGCCCAGCACTCAGTGGCAACCACAGAGGCTAAGGTGCTACCATAAGAAACACCTGAAGGAAAACGGGACAGTGAGGCTTTTTTTTCATGAGCAGCAAAACAGAAGCCCACAATGAACTTCACTAAGCTAATCAGGGTGTTTTCTTCTTGCTTCGTTATATCACTCTGAGCTCATTTGGCAGTTTTTCTTCAGTCTGATTCCTAACCCTGCAGATGGAATACAGCCGAGCGGCCCTTCAATCCAGAATGTTACTAGCTTTCCATATACAGCTGCTATTCCTTCAGGTCATGAACCATAGAAGCACACTTCTGCTTTCTTCCATCTCCCTCTCCTTCAGCCAGATTCCCCACTGATTCCCACTCAGAAAGCACGGTTTTCTAGATGGATAGGTAAGCACGCTCCCCTCCCCCCTTCTAGATGACATTCTCTGATGGGAAGCAATAGCACAACTTAAAGGTGTGTGTGAAAGATTTGCAAGTCCCCATTCGACTTCTGCCAGACGACATACTAATCAACAGACCAATGCCTTTCTGTTTCAAGTGTTTCACTCTCTAAATTAGCCAGTTCCGTAATGTCAAGAAGGTAAATTCCTTCCACAGTTGTAATGAAAATATTACTGCTGAGCATACCCAGAAACAGTGAAGGCAGGAAACATACAACTTCAATTTCCATATGGCTCCCTGCGCAAATACCTATGGACACACAGCAGTCTGTCAGTATTTACGGTTTCTCAAATAACACACAACTTTCTCACCAATTTAAGAGGTTTCTCTAAAGTATGTTGTCAAGTTTTTCACAGTACTGAGTAAGAGCAGAGAATATATGGTGTTCAAGTAAACAAGATCTCTCTACAAACACCCACGTATACATGTACACATACATGAACACAGACAGCATTGCCACTTAAATATAAAAGAAAATAAAGACATGGAAAGTAATGTATTTCATATGTAAATACCCAAGACAATAGAACTGTACTATGGGCTTGTAGATAGCTGGGTTCGCTGAAGCCTAGAGATGCTTCTTGGACCCTCGGTTTTTTATTTGTGATTCATCTCTTTGTTAACATTTCTCTGCATCTTGACTCACAAACATGCCACTATTCGATGCCATCCTTTTATTTTAAAAAGAAAATAAAATTGATACATTTCCTTCTCAGATTATTAAAATGGAAACATTTGATACTTTCTAAATCTTTTCACGTTGCTACCAGGGTTAGCTCATAAGCAAAGTTGAGTTAATATGTTTAACAGTATTTAATAATTTGAAACTTCTATGGATTTTTGGAGGAGCCACTAAGAAAGACTTCTATTTAAGTATAAGATGGGATATGAACAAGTAAAAATTTTAAGAAAGCTCAGTTTTCAGTCTGTTTCCTGACTCTCTAAATCTATTACTGTCTCTGCTTAGTAGTCCAAAGACATTTCTAAAAAGGAAAAAGGAAAAATAATTCAGAACCAATTAAAATTTAATTTATATTAAAACTGATTTGAGAGATTGAAATGCTTGGCCTAAAAGAAAACTCTCAAAATTTCCAACTGAAATGAGGCATATACCTTCTTATTTTATGTATTATTTGACACACGTATCTCGTTTTAAAAGTTTTACAACTGCTGTGACATGGATTCCATTAAGGACAGGCTGTGATGGATTCCTAAATGCTTCACTGCGCAGAAGTAGAAAAAAGCGGGAATCACAAACTATTAGGGTTGAAATAGGCCCTTTATCTCAACACACAATTTACTTTTAGATACATGAAATAATTTAAATGATCTTAGTGGCATCCATCAATCTTTCTAACAGAGTGTTTAAAAGTTTTAACAGCCTGTTATGGAAAGAATCTTCAAACAAATCTCATAAAACAACAGTTTCAATTCACACTACCTGATAAAAATATCCAAGTATCTATCTTCTAGTTTTCTAACGGAACTATAAAATTATACCCCCCCCCAAAAAAAAAACCATCAAAAGGACTCAAGATTTTGGGTACAAAACTGCATTCTCTTAATAAAAATAAAATGTTTTATTTCTAAATTGTGAATATTAAGAATTGGAGTGAGATAAAAAATATGCTTCTTAGTTAAGAAAAAATAAATAAGTGGAGTCTAACAATTATTTAAATCTTGTTTCTAGATACAAATCTGTAACAGAGTTGTTTTATGTGTAAGAAAGGCAAAGTTCTTTAAGAAGATAAATATTTTATATAGAAAAAGGGCTTCACACCTAGAGAATGTAAATTAACTAACTTAAAATACCTCCCGCACCTCCACCCCATCAAGGTCAGCAGAATTTATACTCCACTGCAATGGAACTCCATCATCATTCACATTTAAAAACAAAAGAGTACAGAAACGATTAACATACTGACACACACTAAAACGTGCCTGAATCTTGACATCACACTAAGTGAAAGAAGCCAGTCACTGAAGGACTAATATTGTTATGATTCCACTTATATGAATGCTGAGAATAGGTAAATTTATCAGAGAGAAAGCAGGTTGGTGATTGCCAATGGCCAAGGAGAGATTGTGAGATGGGGTTTCTTTTTGGGGTAATGAAAATGTTATAAAATGGATTGGGGTGGTGACTGCACAACTCGATGAATAAATCTAACACACTGAATTGTTGCATATTTTAAATGGGTGGATCACATGGCATCTGAACTATATCTCAAACAAGATGCTACTCCTCCACCCCTCCAAAAAAGGGAAACCAAGAAAATGTACTTGGTGATGGACTCTGGTAATAGTAGAGACTGTGGAGGTGATTAGGAAAAGTGAAGGAGAAAACAGCCGGGTTAAATCTGATGTTCCCCGAGGTCTGCATCTGTCCTCCAGACAGTAGGAGTGGGGCCTAGCAAATGATTTCCCATGGAAGCAAAAGGCTGCATCTTTATCATAACGTCTATTAATACACACACACACACACACACACACACACACACACACACACACACACACAAATACTATCCACAGACAGATCAAGTTAAAATGGAACATACTTTTATGACTCAATATTTTCTGGTGGATTTCATACTGGACTCAGAGTTAGCAACCTGGGAACTTCACATAAATGATAACTTCTCTGTATATCCCTTCCTCATCTTTCAGGTTTCAGAGATGAAAGGAAAGATGGAGAAAAGTGAACTTTGTGCAGAACCAGAAACAAAAACTAAAACATCGTACACTAATATTAGTTCAAGTAAGTTAATGTAAAATACCACATGATTTGGAAAAACTGGTTATTTTCTAATGTATGATATATTCTAAAATTACTAAAAACTCATGGAAAAATTTAAGCACAGTTAATTCAGAATCTCTGTATTTTTGGTTTGGTTGTTACCTTGAATTACAAAATACCTAGATGTAAATAATTATATAATTTGTGGTATAATTTAGCTGTTACTTCCTTCCCAAAGAAGTGCATGTGTTTCTGGCTCAAATTTATATACACAGAATAATACTATACTGGCTTAATATTAAGGTGATTTAAAACAATGAAATTTTAGCTTTTGAAATTTATAAAAAGCAAAATACATCCGTCCTTCAATTATGCAGTATTTTTTTATGTGAGCTTTTTTATACGTGGTAAATACCCACCCCACACGTGTACACTGACTTTTTATATGTGGTTGCCATTTATGTGGTCTCATTTTATGTGGTTCTTTCTTTTTGATTTCCATTATTGGCAATTACTCTTTCTAAAAAATAATAGCTTAACTCAGCAACGTAAAAGAACTAATACTAACACAATTAATGATCTTCCCATTTGTGGGATGGTAAATAAAAAAACATGGTGACTACTTATGTTTTTTGGGATTGGTTTTACAAATGTTTTGCTGTAGAAGCTGAAAGTTATAGAAGGAAAAACGTCTTCCTTTTAAAATGCTTTTACTTTTAGATAATACACCTTGTCATCCACATGACTTAGAAATTAAAATATAAAAGTTATGTGTTTGCCACCAAATACAACTTCCTTGATCCAACCTTTAGATCAAGGTGTTATTTCCACCTTTTGATTAATTATACTAAAAGGAATTTTAATGGTATAAATACACAATATTAAGTGGTATCAAGAATATTGCTTTAGCTTTGAGTGATATAAAGCCATCAACTTTAAATGCTTGCTTGAATGCAATATGGACAGAAGTGGTCGTACCAGGGAATATGGTTCCAACAACCGAAGAGAGAGTAACTGGCATTTTTAATTTATTAAATAAATTTCAAGAAGAAGGCTCTGACAATTTGAATGTAGATGATATCAACAAATTACTGGTTGACTGAAAATTAACTGATAATGAGTTAATTCACTTAATATCTGAAGCCCATCCTATCGATGAATATGGTAGTGACCTTGAACCTGTTTCATTCACTGCAGAAAACATTTACAAAGCTCTTCAACTGACCACAAAATTGCAAACTTCAATTCTATATTTTGATCTAAGCATCCACGAGCCTTAAAATCTAGAAAAAAAATTAAAATATGTTGCTGTGAATATCAAAGAATTTATGAAAACTTAGCAAAAGATGGAATTGGAAAAAGATCGTCCAAAAACATAAACATAAATAACTGAAGTAGTACTTTCAAATATTTTGAGTGATGAAGACAGTGATTTTATGTCAATTAAAAAAAGAAGGTTGATTGCTTTACAGTATAGTCACTGAAAGCGAATAAAATATTTTTTGGTTTTCCTGAATTGTCGTTAGCATTTTTTAGTGAAAATGTGTGAAATAAATATTTTTATGACTTCTATCGGCCTATTTCTTTAGTATATTTTTTTTCATACTGGTGGACTTTTTTTATGTGGTTTTCTTCCATGAAAAAAAAAAGGTGCATGAAGAACAATCCACGTAAATTGAGGGATGGGTGCATAAATACTAATAGTATCAATTAATGTTATTTACATTACTTAGGTAAAAAGAAGACATCCTCATTCTTAAAAGTGGGTTAAGGGCCTATAATTATTGGAAAAACTGTAAATCTGCTCTTTCTCTTACAGTTTTTTTCACTGCAATCTAACATTACTAAAACATAAATGTAACTCTTTTCTTTTAGGAAGGTTCTTATAGTTTAATAAGGTGACTTTTGTTAAAGAACTTCTCAGAATTTCTTTTCTGAAAAGGCCAGTATTTAAATCCCATAGAGATTTAAATATAAAGTGGCTTGGTCACATCCTCTAAGCATTCTAAGACTTTGCATCGTTCCTACAGGTAACTGGACATATTTACTTTTTATCTTATTCTTTTAAATACCAACTTTTTATTTTGCTAAAATGACAATAAAAACACTAACTCTTCCTAAGCAAATTGATTGGGGGCCTAGTTACCAAACACAAAAATAACAACAACAAACAAACAAATAAAACCTACAAAGAGGTTAAGTAAGTAAGAATTTATTACTATCCATTCCACAAATAAGAGAAATACTAAATTCAGACAGGCAAGATAATTTTTATTGTGTAATCATGGAATGAAATAATTTAGGAAACCAGTTCTCAAAAGACATCTTCTATTTTACCTCTGCAGTGAACAAATCCACCAAGCACAGTAAGTGCTGGCTTTGTGATTGAAGCTCTAGCTCCAAAGGGGAAGCAGTTAAAGCCCACTTTTCTGTTCCTATAGTGGCTCCTAGACTGAGAAGAAGGGCAAGGCCAGAGGGTCCAGGAAAGGTGGCCATAAAATGCACCCTCTCCCAAGGACCACATGAATCGGTCACTCATGTATGGATCATTTCTACAAATTCAGTGTATCTGGAAAGCATCACCATCCAAAGCAATAGCATACATTGCCAACTCAAAGGTTTCAGAAGCCAAATTGTGTCCCAAAGCATGAAAGTCCTGCCATCCTTTGGGTTTGGATTTTAGCCATGAAGTGAAAAGGAGAGTTGATGGATAGTTTCTCTGTATAATAATAATTCCAACTAGTATCTGCATAGTAGTCATACTCTTTAATCTACTATCTAAATAATTATTTTGTCATAAAACTTAAAAGGTAGGTTGGATAGGTACAATCATATAATTATAATAACTGTACTTTTAATTCATTGCCCATATAAAAGTGACCACGCATCCTACACATTACTGAATTCTGATTCTGATCATTAAAACAAATCAGCCCTCAAACTTGCATATTATTGTATAAGTTTTGATATCATAATTTGGATGACTAAAATATTTGTTAAAATAATAGGCATATACAATAAAATGTATTTGGATTTCAAATGATAATTTATTTTTAGTTTTTAGAGAAAAATCAACTTTTTTTTTTTCCTTTTAGTGAAATCCTTTAAGATACGGGATAGAAAAGTTGCTCTGATTCCAGCCGTCTCAACTGTGGCCACAGCTTTCCCTGAAGGTCTTGCTCCAATCACAGTGGGAAGGGAGGGTCCTGTGTGAAGAGCACTGGGAATCATCTTCAGCAGTCAGAAAGAGATTAGGTGAGCATGTGTACACAGTGTGTACAAAGTGGGCGGGAAGTGCTTATGATAAAAACAGGCAAATCTCAAGAACTATTGGAAGAAAAGGAGGTAGACAAGCAGGCAAAATTATCCATTTGGAAATCTGCCCACGGGAAGTGCTTATGATAAAAACAGGCAAATCTCAAGAACTATTGGAAGAAAAGGAGGTAGACAAGCAGGCAAAATTATCCATTTGGAAATCTGCCCAGTCCCGCTGAGCTGACTCATTCATTCACTATTAACCCAATGCTCATTTATATGACAGTTACTATGCTAAACACTAAAGAGCCAAGACTGAATAAAACTTATCCATTGGATCTTATTTAAGATTTGGCTGTTGGAATGCAGAAAGGAATACTGTTTAAAAATTAGCTTTTACATCATGGATACCTTTGCAATTAAAAAGTAAGCTACTCAGAAGAATGCAGGAGTCTCTTCCTTCCCTCACATCCCACATCATATAAAACTAGCAGGGCTTTTTCAGGTTTGTCTTCCCAAAATAAGATGGAAAGGAAGCCCTTGCACATCTCCGCTTTAGCAAGCTTTCCAACAGGTAGAACGATGAACCCTACCATTTTTTGACCAACTCATAACTTATTCACATGCTACCCCGTTCTAAACACTATAATCTCTTACTGCTTGTATATAAGTATATAGAAATAAACCTTCCTATATAATGTGGACATACACTAACTGTTCCCTATCTAGATTATAGTTTTCTTTATGTTAATGGAAGACATAAAATTTATAGAAAGAATAGTGACCCAGACATTAGGATATAGATTCATTCGTTTACTGTAAGCAAAACAAACATGAATTAAGACATGTTTTAATGTTTAATGTTTAATTCTTCTCAGTGCCCTGAGAAGATGATATTTTAAATGGAGTAAATGGGAAACTGTGGTTAAAATTAAATGGGATGGGTAGCAACAAAAGAATGAAGTCAGGAAAGACTTTATGAGCAGATAAATGAGCTGAATCCAGAAGCAAGGGAGGGAACCAGACACAAAGAGAAATATAACCCCGAGGGAAGGACCAGAGCTGCAGAGGTCCAGGGTCAAAAAAGGCATTATTGGAAAATAACACCAAGTGCATGGTGAGGGCTTATGTATGCGTCCACTTGCTGTAGGAGAGGTGTGGGAGCCGTGCAGCAGGATGAGTGCTTCAGAGGTAGGTTGGGGCAAAACCAAGAGGGATGTTGAATGCCCTAAGGCCTCAGACCCTAGGCAACTAAGGAAAGGTTTAAGCAGGACATTGATCAGATTTGTGATAGAAGGTAACTTGAGTAGTGTCAGAGGAACTGGGCAGAGAGCCCATTTAGGGAGCTGCTGTAATCATCCAAGAGAGCACTGTGGTCTTAAACTAAGGCAGTAGCCATGAGGATGGAGAGAAGGGGCTAGATTTGAGAGACATTTTGGAATAATTTGTTATTGGTAAATTAAAGAGAGGAGTAACACGTGATACCAAAACTTCCAGCTTGAAAGATTCTGAAGCAATAATGGCAGTGGAGGTCAAAGAGATTTGAGAGAGATTATGTTTCTGTTTGGGACATGACATATTGGAATGCCTCCAGGACATCTCCATACAGAGATCTACTGGACACAACAAGTCTGAACATGAAGATTTAAGAATCTGAGAAAGGCCACAGATGAAAAAGGAGGGCAACCCATCCCTATTCCATGTTACCTTTGGTGATCTCAACACAGAGAATTTTAAGGATTTCATAAAGCCGCCCCCCCCTTTGAAAACCTGTGACCTATGGAGAATGTACACAGGATGAAGGACAGCAAGTGGAAATGATGGGAGACCAATGTTTAAGAGGGAAACAAAAAAGTAAAGGAGGGGACAAAGGAGAGAGAAAGATGGTGAGGACTGGGGCACATCAATTGTGTTAAGTGTATCTGGAGGACACCTGGGCACAATGTGAACAGAAAGGATTAAGTCAGTAAAAGCTAAGTTCTCTGCCAGTGACAGCTTCCCAGTTCCAGTACGTTTTTGGGGAACAAAACAGACAAGGGGATATATCTAGTAACACAGTGGAGGATGTGAGCTTAAGAAGGGAAATTGGCCTTTTGCAAATCCCCACGCTGGAAGGGGCTAATGAACAGTCAACAAAAATCAGTAGTAATTAATTGTTAAGGTGCTTTCTGTTTGAATCCTCTTTGTTTCCCTGAAGTTCTCTATAAAATTTGGTTCTATGTAACAGCCTTTTACTGAGGAGAGCTGCAGAGCTGGAGAAGGCTGCTACCTGCATCTCTTGGTCTGGATGTCAGAGTGGAAGAAATGGAACAGTCACCAGGGACTGGGTGCCCAATAAGATGGAGTGGAATGCAAGGGGATTCAAGAACCACGGGGACCTGGGCGGGGCGGAGCACACCTGAATTCCCAAAGAATATGAGACAAAGAGCAGAGACAGTGCCTTAAAGGAAAATGCCATTCTAGAGACTGACTACTGGACATGTAGCTCGGGACACCTGGGCTACATTTAGGATGGGGCCACCAAGCCAAGATTATTTTACCTCCTTCCAAGTCCTTCTTCAAATGTGGCCTCCTTAACAAGACTGGTCACCGCACATACAGTACAATCTCCTCACCCCTAATCCCACCCCACCCCTTTACCCTGCGGCCCTATTTCCCCTGCATCCCCTATCACCTCTGACATGTTATGATTTGTGTACTATTTATGATTCACTATTTGCTCCTCCACAAGAATGTGAATTCCACACAGGAATTTTTAACGATTTGTTTCAATGCTACATCCCAAGTGCCTGAAACAATGCCCAGTAGAGTGGATGCTCAATAAATATTTGTTGGAAGACTATGTTATAGGAAACACCACATTTAGGGCTGATGTGGTCCTAGGCTTCAATATACTCCCTCTCTGCTACCTGCCTTAGGTTTGTGCTTTGAGAACAAAAGGCCACAGGAAGCAGAAGCAATTTCCTGTGATCCCTCTAGTCCCAACTGGATAAACCTCAGCATCAAGCAAGCTGAGCTGCTCTTTTACGTTTCAATTGTAGACTAAGGTTTTGAGACAGTAATGACATAATTCAGAGTTATCTTATTTGGTCCCTATTCATTATTAATGAAAAGGAACTCTAAAATTTATTTTTGCCCACCACAATACTGAGCTGACATTAACTTTGTGGTAAGGGCTCTGACACTGAAGCAGTAAACCTAACTTTCATGTTCCATTGGCTGTAGAAAGCAAATAATCTTATGTTTTACTATAGGTTTCTTCTGAAATAATTCAATAAAGCTTCAGATAAAGGAGAGGAAAAAAAAGCCAACTTACCCTTGTGATTAAGCTATACTCTATCTCACTGGAAGTTTGCCCCATGGCTACTATTTCTGTTAATAGTTTATACAGATTTCTTCCTAACGCAAGGCTGTTAAGTAACAAGACTGAAGGACATATTTCCTCTTTAATCTGCTTGTGGAAATTTCATTAAGGTAATGGAAAATTTGCCCCCTACCATGACTAAAGAGTTTGAGCAGACAGAAACAAGGAAGTAAGGTTGTTCCTATAGAGTTTCAACTGGAGAAAAAATAAGGAAGGTACTTTACCAAAAGACAGGTTTAAATTTGGAAATTAAAAATAAAATAAAAATAAATCAGGGTGTGTGTGCACAAAATGATCTGTCACCTTCCAAAAGAGAACTGAGAAGTCAGGACACCTTGAGCTAAGCACACTACTCTTTAGATGGTGAAATCACTCCTAGAGAAGGGTGACTGTTCTTGAATTTGAACCATTTCTGCTTTTTTCCCCCTTTGCCTTTCTCCTCTCCACCAAAGTTAGAATTACATTCCTCAATAAGTGTTAATATATTCCTAAAAACATGTTTTTAATTTGAGGGCTTGATTCTATAAAACATATTTTTATAAGCACATTTTCCTAGGAAAATGTGGCCAATATATATTAAGTGATCACGCAACTTTAAAAAGTTTCATTTTACCTTTCAAGCATATGCCAACATATAGGTGGCTCTCATAATTGTCTCCACATTGACTATGAATGTAATATTAATACTGTGTAATAGCACAGAAACTGACTAAAAGTTTATAAATTTTAACATTCTATACAAAAAGAAAAAACAGTGAATGCACTTGCCAAAAAACCCAGAGACTGAAGCTAATTGAAACTGAATGTTTAGTCCAAATTTTTTCACCTAGATATTTATATAAAACTGAACTATTTGCTTGTTATCTAAAGTATCTGCAATATTTGTATATTTTATTTCTCAGGTAACAATCACAACACAAGCATCAACACAATATTTTAAGAGTCAAGGTAGGCATCATGATTCCAGGCTGTCTTCACCTAGATTCTTCCCATGAAGGAATATAAATCTACTGTACAGTACCACAGGAGGGTGGTGGCTAGCATTAACTATCATTTTTGCTTTGTCGTCCTTTCTCGTCGGTTTCCAGGGACCTGGCATGCAGGCTGTAGGCACTGTACTTTTGCCCATGTCAGCTCTTGTACCTGCTTGTCTGATTTCTTCTCACTTGGTTAATTCCATCTCATCCTTTAACTCCCACACAAAGTTTTCCTAATGATCAGAGAGGTTAAGAAACATATCTAATAGGACACCATGAGTTTGTGGCATAGCTAAAAACAGAATCCAGGGCTAAACTTTCTATCTATACATAGATGGAATTAGGAAAAAAAGTGGTAAATTCAAGATTAAGAAAAAGCTGGCTCATTTGTCAGAAATAAAGAGCCAAAAGGCTTACTAAAAGAGGGTATTTCCTAGAGTTTCTTTTAACTAAATGCTCCAGAAAGTACACAGACAAGAGATGGTGACCTGCACCCCTAAAGGAAGGAAGGAAAACACATGCATTCCTGCAGACAGACAGAGAGACATACAGACATACACATACACACAGAGGCATACACACACACACCCACACAGAGTGCACTGCTTATACTTTGCAAGCATTCCAAGATCCTACTATCAAAACTAATAACCAACATTTCAAGGGTTGGATAAGTTATCCTTGGTTGGAACTGGGCTTGACCTCTAGCACTAGTAGTCTGGAAGGAGACAGCAAGTCAGAGAAAATTTATCTTTTACTTCAAAGAGTAAATTTGCTATTTTGGATACCACGGTTTGTGGTTCAACTCCCAGGAGGAATGTGTTAACATTTCACACACCTGATGGAGAGAAAACTGCTATTTTTAGGAAGCTTTTTTTTAAATTCCTCTTTATTTCTGCCTTGAACCATTATTAAATGGGCTGGGTAATTTTCCTAAATTTATTTATCATTTAAAGATCATTGGTTAGAACAATGACTTTTCCTTCCAAGATCACATGGGAGAGCCACTCATGGTCAATCCACTTTACTAGTGGTTTTCACTGAGTATCACCAGTTCAAACATATTCAATCTATATCTTTAAAATTGCTCAACATAGAGAATTCTCCATGGGTTAGTCAACTACTGGCTCATACACAAAGAAAATACTGTATTTTGCTCTGAAAAGCTTTCTGCATGAATTTAAACACAGTGAGACAGACACAATATCCCAGAGAGAGGAAAATCTACCTTATTACATTCCTGACCCAGAAGAAAGGATTTGCCTTCAGGACATAAAAGGAAGTCAAGAGGGTGTGGAGGAAAGTTATCTAATCCTAAACATAAAATCAGTTTATAATGTAGCATGACAATACTTTTAATCACTGACATAATTGCAATATGTATATATAATATGACATAAGGAAAGTCGATGCAGCTTGCTTTTCAGCCTTAAGGGCTTTCTTTAATATTCTACTTTCAGTCTTCTGGGTTTTATATATGCTTGAGGGAAATTTCAGGGGGAGGTAACATAATATTATACGATTTTTTTTCTCAGTAAGGTCACATCTTTTTCCTATTTGAGTCAATGCATCTGTATATGTTAAGTGTGGTAAAGTGAAACTCTGAGCTCTATGAATGCAGTGTTTTACAAGTCTTCCTTGATTTCCTGTGCAAGTCCACGGGGCCATGAAACGATGGGCAGAAAGAATGAGATTTTTATTTCTTCATAATGGAAAGCTGCCAGGAGGGACACTTACTTAATCTCAGCTGTGAGTGGTGTGAGTGTTAATCACTTCGCTTTTATGGCTATAGAAAAGATTTCTTTAAAAAAACAGGGGTTTAGGTTTTGTCTTCCCCCTCTCTGATGTTTCCATACACAATATAATCTAAGCCTGAGGTGCCATCTCCCAGCAAATAACTGCATCCTGCCTTACTGGTTGGAAGGTTGATAAAAATGTCATTTTGAGAAGTTCAGCTCCCTCATCGCTCCTTAACATTATTTATGGAAAGAATTTTATAACGTCCTTAAAAGCTGCTATGTGGTGGCTGGACTGCCAACCCTGCAGGCTGACATTTTTACACTAGGCTTGCCTGTGACCAAGGAGCTGTCCATGTTCACATTTTATTAAACTGAATGCTATTAACAATCCCTGACAAAGCCAACCATCATTCCAGATCATGGAGTATCAGAGCCACTGCTCTCTAAGCATTCATATGATTAGATGAGCAAAAGAGAAGAAAGTACACAACGCAACAGAAACTTAAAAAGAAGGAAAGGAGAGAAAAGAGGAGCCGGTATCTTAGCTAGACATGAAGTGTGCCTTAACTTTCCTGAACACTAAAATTCTTTGAATGATATCTTCTACTTTACATTCTCTATGGGTTTATTTTGCTTAAGAACAAATTTTACCCCTTCCAGACTGCTTCCAAAGTGGAAGGATTGTATTTCATTCATCTTGGTGCCCCACAGTCCTTCACTTGTGACTTCCACACAGCAGGTATTTGGGAAATGGTGTACCTTGTCGTGATCCAACCATCTCAGCTTCTTCACTGTAGTTAGAGTTGGCTGTTCATCCACCTAGGTGCACTAAAAAGTTTTCTCAGTTTAACTCTAGCCTGATGTTTCTCTTGCTGTACTTCAGAGGGAAGATTATGCTCTAAGGCCAAGGATATGTATGTCCTATATGCCTGCTGCACACTTTTTCTGATGAAAGGCAAGGGTCAGAAATTCTTTTTCTTTCAGATGTTGTCATTAAGCTGGCTCCACTAGGTCATCCTAAGGTAATACTTGGAAAGAGAAGGTAAATGATGGAAGTGGTCATTAGGGACTTAGAGGGGCCAAAAGCTGACTTCATTTATTTTATAAGTAAACTGAGCTGGCTGAAGTAATAAATATATGGCACCTCTTCTAAGGTGTTCACACCACAGGCTTAAATTCCAAGCGCATGACAGAGAATACTGTATTTTCTTTATACATATTTTTAAAAATAGCTCTTTTATTTCTTTTTCCTGAAGTGTCCAGAAAGCCAGAAAACCATTCAAGAGATGCCCAAGTTCTGCTGCTACCAACAGCTTCTCACTATAGCAGGACATGAGTTAGGTCAAACGAATTGGTCATGAAGCATTAATGAGCCTATTCCACAACCATTAGTGATATAATTTTTCTCTCTTTTAATGCCCCCCCCAAATAAATTCCATTTCTAACTTTTAACACCTCTCATCAGACTATGAAGTACATAATGTACTACTTTTTGCAAGAATATAAAATAATGAATTACAGCATTTCAATAGAGCACTTAATTTTATTGGCAGAAGCTGTGAATGGTGTTAACATAACATTGGCTCCATACAAATTATAATGACAGAGCTAACTTAATGCTCAAGCTATGAATATTTTCACCTCTACATTACTCACCAAATTATCCATCAACTTTGAACATCAACAGTCAAATCACTTTTTTGTTAAGTAAAGTTTTAAAGTGAATATGAACTAAAACTTTAATTATTAAAGTTTCTTTCCCTTCTGCCTAGAAGTATTCTTTTTCATCTCAATCCTCTTCAATGTCCATTTTTTTTTAATTTGCTCCCATGTACCTTTTCAGCCTTTGTGGAGTATGATGGACACATGGATTTAAATCTTATTCAAGTATATCCAAAGTTTTCTATATTTAGTATTGTTACTTTAAAAGTTGGAATTTGATTTAGTATGTAAATTAGAATATTCAGACAACTGGAGTTTCTTGTTGGGTGAGAATAGGGTACCATTTTCTTCACTTTCCATCACACACAATTTCATGATAGTAAGTTAATATCATTAAAAGTCTAACTTCAGATGGCAAAACTATTAAGAAAAAAATGGAACCATCTGAATTAACATGTGAGACACACGAAAATGACCTAGGATTCTAGTTTCCATCACTGTATACAGAACAACTATAGCACGGAAAACCCAGACCATAGCCTGAAACATTACTGACTGAAGCAGCAACATCTTGAATTAAGTAACGTAGCCCTTTTGATACATCGGCTGAACCAGAACTCACAACTGTTCGAAAGGCAAAAAATTGTTTTGATTAATTTTATTGCATTCCATTGGTTCTCGGTTACTCGGGCTACATTGACCACAAAATGAGGTAAACAGCCCCTCTCAGAAACCACAACTACTTTCCAATCATCCAGAGTGGTTCTTCCTGACCTCATTAACTTCTCATTACACTCTTAAGACCTTGTATCTCCAAGTACTCTAAAGCAGTAGTTCTCAAACTCTCTATGGTGAAGAATCATCCATCTCCCATTTGCTGCTGACAGATGTGAGGCTCCAGGTCCTACAACATTATTGTACTGGCCCCTGAGTCTGACAACACCCAAATTGGTCTACACTCTGTCAATGAGATGAGCCACTAATCACACACTTGAATGACAAACTGGTGATGATGCCAAAATGCCATGGAAGTCTCTAAATGAGTGAGCACTGTCTATTCTGTCCCAGGCCACACTGTGAGTCACACTGCTCTACCAGATCCGAAGAAGGGAGTCAGCAATACACTGTGTGCAGCCTGAGCTGTCCCTCACTGCTGAGCAGCACTAGAACCATGACACGCTGTACCCCCTAAAAAAGACCTACAGTGGTCTCTCACCTAGACAAGCAGAAAGAACATTATACCTCAACCCTACAGAGGTGAATGCCTGCCAAGCACGGAAACTGGTTTGGGCTGAGCCATGCACACTCCTTTGTTTATACTGCTGGAGAAAGAAAGCCTGGAGAATAAGAATTTATATTTGTATTTGCTTACATACCCATAATGAAAATCCAGAAAAATACAGAAATTAAGGACAGTTGTTACTTGTAGAGGGAGCTGAGGATTGGGAGACAAAGAAAAGAGGAAGACGTCTCAATATGTACTTTTTACAACTTCTGGCTTTTTAAACTACATGAATGTATTCTAATTTAAAATTTTAAAAATGATATAAAATAACCCCCCCAAAAAACAAATGAATGAAAAAAATAACTAAAAAACTGTGTGGGTTGAGATGGGAAATCTGCTACCACCACAGGAGATTAAAAGCATGCCTTATGTACACGCAGTTGCCAAAAACATCCACCATTTCGGGAGGTTCATGAACATTTTTCTCTTGCTAAGGAAAAGGGGAAAGACTGCTCAAGACTAAGAGTAAAAAAAGTTTGCAAATTATGAATTGAAAAACAATCAGAAAAAAAACCCTAGAAATATCTTCTTGCTGTTCCCAAAGAGGATTAAAAAAGCCATTAAGTGTATCTAAAAAAGCACTCAAGTAGAGAAATAAGCAAGCTGAAGAGAAAGGAAATGGATCTAGCAGAGGAAAATCTACCATGAGGCCACAGGGAGTCCACTAGAACCCAGAAAAACCAAGTCAAATCAAGTTGCATAGCATGAACACATGTATGTTTCAAAAAAAAAAAAAAAAGTAAAATGAAGAAAGAGATAAATCAAATCATAGCAAACTAAATGTTCTTAGCATAAATCAGACCTGAACTTAATGAAAAAGACCGAGATATATTTGGTACCATTAAATAATTTTCAAGAAAAAAAAAGAAGCAAAATATAGAAGTAACCTTCCAATGAAGAAAACACAGGTTAAAACAATTTTGCTATACACTAGTCAGAAACAGAATATGAGGCCCTGCTCACACATTCCCCTATCAAAGGCCTATAAGACATGCTAACATATTTAAGACTTGGACAAGTCCTGCAGCAAGAAATGACTATTTTAGCTTTTCGCTGGGCACCTGTCAACATCTCACAGTACTAGTATTCTGCAGAATACATTTTGGAAAATGTTGAATTACACAAGTATAATAGAAAATAAAATTTTCTTCCCCAAATACTTGACTCATTTAAATTGTTACTAATATAGGAAGACAGCTTTTTAAAAATTTTTCCTGGGAGTGGCTCCATAGTGTAGTGGGTAGAGGTTAGCACATCTGCTTTACACTCACAAGGTCCTGGGTTCGCACCCCAGGTGGAGTCATGGACCATACCCCAGGTGCGCCAGGCTCCCGGTGCGCTGAGATGGCAATATCTGTAGGTCAGGGGTGGAAGTGTGGGGAAAAATTAAAGAGAAGAAAAAAAAAGTTCTTCCTATTGACAAAAATATGGAAAAAATTTCAAGGAAATCCCATTGTATGAAGATGAAGCACTGAAGTCAAATGAACACAAAACAAAATATAAAAGGTCATTGAAAAGATTTATAAAAGTAAACATATAAAATGAATCAACGTGACTTACATAGTAAAATTATTAACTGTATAATAATTATTGAGTCTATAAGCCCTAACTAAATTGATTAAGACAGGAAGAAAAGAGGAGGGAAATAATTTTTTAAATGATAAATAACTTATCCTGCAAAATAATGTAAATATGGAGATTAATTTTAGTATATCTATTTTTTGGTAATTAGAAATTATGCATTTAATTATGCATTTAATAAGTGTATAGGCAAACATAGAAATATTTAAAACACTATATTTACTTTTAAGTTGACTATGGTAGAAATAAGGAAAATATGGCAATACATTCATCTATAAAGAGAAGAATTTAAAAAGCATACAAAAATTCACATTGAAAATAAATGTCTCAAACCTACCAACTACAGGCAAAATCTCTCAGTTGATACTGATAAATATAACTACAAACTTTATAAGGGAGTCACTGAAAACTAAATTTACAGAGAATGTTTAAAAAAATGGGTGGATATATTAGTAATAGTAATCTGGATATTAAACAAATTAGACTGCAGGCCAAAAGGTTTAAATAGAGTAAAGAGAGTTTTCTTTTGATTCAGGTATAATCATTAAAGGAAAGCATTGCTTTCCTTTATCACATAACAGGGCATTTAAAATGTAAAGCAAAATCTGTTAAAATTATAAGGAATACAGCTAGAAAAGTAAGTATATGAGATTTAACACACAAAGAAATAAGTAGATACCACACTAGTTCAAGGTAGAAATTTTCTAATAAACCTTTCCGATACTAACAAAACCAACCAACAACAAAAAATATAAGACAAAAAGAGATGAAATAACATCATAAAAGTTGAAAGAATGACTATTGCCTCAGACTATTTTTACTTGTCAATAGGACCATTTAAAAAGTAAATGTGTATAACATCATAAAAACAACCTCAATAAAATATTAAAAGTAGAGGCGGCACACACCAAAATCTCTATTGACTAGATAAAGTTATAAAATAGTAATACAAGCTTAAATGCACCAATAGACAAACAAATGCTCATCCCCAGGAGACATGACAACTCATGGCTTTCTTGTTAGCACAGTTATGAAGAAGCCAGCTTGGTTCTACCACTTATTGGCAATGTGTCAAGGGACAGGCTACTGAAACTCTGCCTTGGGTCTTTTATCTATAAAATAAGGATAATAATATTTACCCCATCAGGTTATTGGGTGGATTAAATGAGTTAACACATGCTATTAGAATAGTACTTGGTAACAAATGAAGTGTTAAGAGATTATACTATTACTGGAACACGAACGCCATGAAGACAAGAATTTTTGACTGTTTTGTTCATAGATGTATCTCCAGAACCTAGAACAGTGGCTGTTTTACAACAGCAGTCCAAAAATATTTGTTGATGAAAAATGACATTATCTACTAAATCATAAAAAAAAAACTACAGACTATTTTGAAATAACAAGACTGTCAAAATTTATGAGATAAATTCAAAGTGAATTGAATGTTAATGCCCTAAGTGCATTTAATATTAAAAAGAAAAAAAGAAATAAACATTTCATTCTAGAAGTTATAAAAAGGAAACGAAAATCAGCCCAAGAAAAGTATGACAAAAAATTTTTTAAAAAATGAACAAAAAGACAAATTAAGAATGAATCCCAGAAATGTATTTTTGATGGGAAAAGACAAAAAACAACAAAACACAGATATATCCAAGCAAATGCGGGAAGGGGGCCAGGGGCGGGCGGGAGGTGGGGAGGCGCAGAGAGGTCAAAATGATCAGAAAAAGAGTGATGTAATTAAGCACACAGAGAGATTATAAGAGAGTTTAAATAATCACAGTTTAAAAACAGTAAAGTTGAGTCTAAATGAAATGGGTGACTTTCTGGAAAAAAAATAAAATTAACTGAAAAAGTAGAAACTCAAATATGCCTCAAACCATAAATGAATTTTTGAAAACTTAAAATGGATTTTATTCTCAAAAGGTTCTAGACTCAAACAATATTTTTGTTATTTCAAACACTTAAGGAATAGGTTATTATGCTATGTAAGGCACTCTGGAAACAAAAATGATGAAAATAACTTAGAATGTTTTTTTAAAAATCTAGCATAACTGATACCAAGGCAGTACAAAAAAGTCTCAGTCATAAATATGTAGAAATTATAAGTAAAACACAACAAACTAAATCCAGTAATACATCAAAAGAATAACTCACCTAGCACATTCTAGAGTAACAAAGATGCTGCATGGTAATATCTGCAGGTGACAAAAAATTAGCAAAATAACGAACAGTCATTTGATATGACATTCTTAGAAATTTACAATAGAAAGAAGGGCACTTCATTCACATGTCCAAATGTTATCCATTTTAAATGAACAGTCAATAGATTATATTAAGGTTGAACACCAGAGGCATTTCCATTAAAACCAGGTACAAAAGAAGGGTTGTGGATACCAAAAGAATTATCTAACACTATTCCAAGAAATCTATCCAATGCAGTGAGACAGAACAAAATATGAACCTATTAGAAAGATGAGAAAATTATTACTTGCAAATAATAGGAGTGTATTATTAGAAAACCTTAGATAATAAAATACAGAACCATTAGGAACATCAAGAATGTTTAGGAGTTTGAGTGCCCAAAAAATAAAAAGAAACAATAAAAAACTGAGTACTTTTTCTGTTAAAAGCAATAACTAATTAGGGAAAAAATATCTAGAAAAAAATTTCATACCTAGGAATGAACAAGAAAAGAAATGGGGTGGTCATAAGAAGAGAAATGTCAAATTAGAAAGTTCAGAAATAAAAATATATTACTATATGGAAAACTGAATATTTAGAGAATATACGTTCTAGGCAAAATCCCAACAGTATATTCTTTTAAGTTTGGTGAAAATTCTCCTAAAGATAATCTGCTTAACTCAGTTCCTCTGTTTTAAAGATTATTTCTGAAGAGAACCCAAATAAGGAACAAAGAATTTTATACAAAGGTGTTTACTATTTCTGATAGTAAAAAATGTTGGGAAAAACCCTAATGTCAAACAATGATTAGTGATTACAATGCATCCATATGATAAAAGCAGGATATGAAATATAAAATTAATAACAATAGATTTGGTATATTCTCCATTTTTAAAAATACATTGAGAGAAAAATCTATAAAAATTTTAATAGAAGTTGCCTTTGGCTTTGATTGTGAAGGCATTGGAAATGGTTATTTTTTAAAGTTATCTAAACTTTACTATTTCCATTTTGCTTCAGTAACTGTCACCACTTTCTCCCATTTAATATATACTTGAGTGAGTGTAGTCTTCCCTTTAAGGGCTCTCTTCTGTATATCTATATAATATTCACCATATTTTAGAACTTTGAGGTCCATTTTAAGAGTGGATGAATGGATAGATGAATAGATAGCAAAGCGCTTCACTGATTAAAAGTATTATTTTACCTTTTATTCAAATATACACGCGCGCGCGCGCGCACACACACACACACACACACACACACACATTCTGGCCATTGTGTTAAGGAGAGAGTCAATGTCTATTAATTCATTCATTCAACAATATGTACAGAATACCTATTATGTCCCAGGTTATTCTTGCTCCTGGGACTACAGAAACAAATAAACAGCTTTCAATTTCATGATGCAAAAAGTAGTGTTTTAGACTGTGATATGTGTAAAATATTAAAAAGCGGAATAAAGGGAATGATGAAGGGAGCATGTGTCATTTTATACTGGAAGGTCAAGGGAAACCTAGATACAGTAAGAACCTCAGATCAGGTGAAAACTTGGGCAGAGACCTGACGGAAGGTCTGTGGATTCTATGAGATTGATCAGAGCGGTGGGAATAGCAAGTGCAAAGGTCCTGTGGTGGACAAGGCCTTGGTGTCTGAGTAACAGTAAAGAGGCCCACAGGGCTAAAAAGGATACGGCAGGAAAACAGTATATGGGCTATGAAAATTAATGAGAAGAGCCACTAACTGCATTTTTAATTACTATCCCCAAATCCTTCTTAAATTTTACATTGCACTGTGATTAAAAATTTTGGAAACAAACTTCCTGCATGTTGGAACCAACTGACTCTCTGAATTTATACACATCTATAGAGTATAGCAGCTTTACAGCATTTTATGAGTACAGACAAAGCACTTAATCCCAAGAGCCAAATTACAGGTCTGAAAAATCATGAGTGTAATGGAATGAAGAATGAAGCTAAGGAGCTTTGAAAACAAAACAAAATGTTGGAGACCTAAGCCCTTATCATCCTCTGTAATTATTCACTGTATTAATAAGCCCTTAGTGGGACACCATCATGTGCCTGTACTGCCCTGTATTTTCATCTCAATGGATGCCTTACACTTTCCCTTCTTTCCCTGGTAAAACTCTGTAAAAAGGTAGAATTTTTTCCTGCCCTCATTGACTCTTCCCTGGGGGCCTCTGGGTTATCTGCTCACTGGTGATGAGACCAAGTATCATCACAGTGGCCCTGAGGACTCACTTGCATCGGTCATTGCCAGTCCTTAGCCTCCCCCTAGAGCTGGTGGGGAACCTGCATTTCAAACCAGCTCAGGATAATTCCTGTGCATGCAGAAAGCTAAGAACTCTGCCTTTGCTGGATCCCTGGAGCAGAGTGTGTATCAGGCCGGTGCCTGCGGGTGGGAGAACTTGCCCCACACTGTATGGCTTAGGGATTCCATCCCTTTCACATTTTCTTCAGTACATGGGAATCTATATTCTAGGTCCCTAAAGGGGAGGGCAAGGAAACAATGGTAAGTGCATTTCATAAAGCATTTTCTTAGTTCTTGAACTAAAAACGTTTATTTCTATTTAGTTCTTTTTACTCATCTCAATTTCTTAACATTTTTCAAGAATTTCTGATGATAAAACACACTGAAAGTAGAAATAGTAATGTGGGCAGGCCACTTCTCAGGGCACAGAGGTGTTGCTGGTTCCACATCTGGCAGATGAAGATCTACCAGATATTCTGAGCTCGGCTGTGGTTCATGGCATGACAGTCCCTCAAATGAGAGGTCATCTTGTGATTCATGAAGTAAAGGAGGAAAACGAAGGGCCAGTTGGTCAATAAAAAATGATCAACATCATCGTAGATGTTTTAGCTCAACTCAGAACACAGGGAAATGAGTGAAATGAATTATCTATATAATGAGGCTAAGGAAGGAAAATTTTTTTAAAAAAAGCAAAGAAAAAAGAGGAATCCAATAAGAGCCATGTGTTGTTACACAACAGAGAATGAGAAAGAGCAGCTAATTTAAAAGCTCGATTATATAATCTTTTTTGTGTTTGAAATAAACACAAAAACAAGATAGGGAATACTCCAATAAAGGACTGCAGTCTGAAAAAAAGAAAAGGTGATGCAAACACTGAATAATCAGGCTGTTTTAGAACCTTCAAATTGCAGAAGAATTCAGCCACATTTCTACAGTCAAAATCTAGAGAGAACTGAAGTACTTTTTAAGGAAAAAAATATCTTTTCTAATATGCAAAAAGTATTTGATTACTTACCTCTCAATCAGCTTACCACTAACACTTTTATCTGAAGTTATCTCAGAAAATATATGTGTTCTAAAAGTACTCAGCACACAACACTGATTTCTAAAGAAAATTCTAAGGCAAATTATCATATATAATAAACACAACAAAACTAGTCACACCAAAATAAAATGAGAGGAAAAACAAAAATCCAAGAAGTTTTTGGATTAGAGGTAGCTTTGGCAAACAAGGAAACTCTCTGGCCTCACAGAACCCAAATTCTTATTCTTAGTTTGTTACCTGAGGAACTCAGAGCTTCACTTTTCAAATGGTATGTCAGTGTAACTCATTTTACTAATTACTAATAAGTTTTACAATAAAAAAATTTTAAATATAGGGGGAAAAAAGCTTGGGTTAATTAGACTATTAGAATTGTTACCGTACGGGGCGATATGAACTCTGCTGTTGCCTTGGTAACACTGGAGATTCTTGATTCTTTTCACCAACAAAGAAATGAATTCCAACTCAGCAACAGTCATGAGAGGTAAGATTTATTAAAGGCATGTTTTGAGGTAGAAATGGGTCACGCCTAAACTGGCGGTTAGCTCCTCCCACTCCATGAGGAGCAGGTTACAGCTTCTCAGGAAAGAGGGCTGTAACACCATGGAAGGGGAGGTCTGTATTATATTAGGGATGCGATGAGGGGTTATAAAGGTGTTCCTAACTGATTGGCACCTGGGGTCATTTTGATTGACATTTGGCTGCTATATAACTCTTTGCCTAGTGCACATGTGCTTACCCAGAATTCACATTGTTATAATTAGACTCATGAACTTGCAGGCATAGACATGGTAGTATAGTGATGGTATAATGAGGTTGAGGTTGTAGGCAGTTTAGGATAGTACCTTCTGTACAAGTGTCTGTGGCTGGATTAAACGACTATAGGTTTGTGGTCCTCTAGTCCTTTGTCTCTCAGGATGCAGGAATGATTCTTTAACTACAAATGGGGTGTTCTTTGGGTGGTCTCTGGGCTGTCTCTGGGTGGGGCCTTCGTTCCTTTGTTGCCCTGTAACTCATGTTTCCCTAACTATCTAACAGAACTTATAAAACTGAGATGATTTCATTAATTATTCTTAGTTAAGAAAAAATGCCAATCTGTCCCTGCTATGAACATAGCACATAAATAGCTTCAAGAAATACCTGTAGTATAAAAGAACTGCTCTCAAATTTGAGAGTCCATCTAGTCTTGAACCCACTGGAAGCTCTAATTACCTCTAATACCCACCTAGTGGTGTCCAATTTAAATACCTAACATTCCAGGTTCAGGACTCCCTCTTTTCTGGGGTAGCATTTTAGCCAACTCTAATTGTCAAATCGGTTTTCCTATTTCAAGCCTGAAATCTGTCTCCCTATGGTTTTCATGTACTGGATTTATGATCTGACGCTAAGAACAAGTTAGATCCATTTTCCACAAGGCAGCTGAGCCACCCGCAAATATTTAAAGGCAGTTATCATGCCCCCAGCTCTCTCTGCCTACCAGAAACCCCCAAATCTCTCATCCCTGGTTCTATCAACCACTTATAACATGGCATTTTTGGATCTTTTTCTGCTTGACCCAATGCTGACAAATCAGTATTATCTTTAGAACACGGAATGCTGCGCTAAGTGGTACTTTCCAGAAACACTATGATTCTACTATAGCGTATTTGTATTTCTATAGTTGAGAATCCCATTAGCTAGTTTTGGTGGCTCAGTGCCTAATAAAAGTGATTTTTTTTAGTTAATTAAAGACCCTATGTTATAATTTTTAATCTCCTTGGAGCGATTTCAGTGTTTTGATGTTTCAAGGTCTTTTAGGACCTGATTCAATCATTAACTTGATTTGAAAATTACTCATAAACAACACTGATGATAATTGCACTGTGACTTTGTCAAGAAACAAACACCAAATTGTTAGGCAAAACAGGATTGGGGCCAACCCCAGCAGCATCCTGCTTCTAGAAACAGCTCCCTTGACTAATGTCCAGCCATCTGTTATCATCCATCCAGTGACAACATCTCCTAACTGCTGTTTGACACAACCATCACTTTCTGTCTTGGCCAAAGTTTCTTATTAAATGTTTTGCTCAAGTCCCAACACATATTTACAGTATTTTCCTGATCAACCAGTCTAACGATATTTCAAAGAAAATACTGGCTTGGGCTAGCATGACAGTTTTCTTGGTGAGCCGAGGGTCACAGTGATTACTATTTTGTCTTATATTAGGACAACAAACTTTTAAAATTTAAAATATAGTTTTCTGTAGAATTGATTTGACATTCTCCACCTACTAATTTTCAAAATTAATTTTCTTGCTCCCTTTCAAAGTGCAGAATGACATTCACCACCTTCAATTTCCTAGCACCTCACAGATTTTTTATGATTGCTCACAAATTTCTGATACTGGTTCATGGTTACATTTGTAAGTAACCTCAGTCCTCTGGAATAGGAGAAGCCTGTCTGCTAGAGAGATATTGTCATTCAACTGGCCTCTGATCCCCTTTGCCAATGGTATCCTCATTCCCGTTTCAGCTGACAAGCACTCTTATTCTCTTGCTGCTGTCCCTATTCTGGACACGAAACTCTAAACCAGGAAACATGCTTCTCCTTTCCCGGCTCCCATAAGCAGCTCTTCTGTGGTCATCAGCATGTTCACCAGGCAGTGCACTGGATGGGGATCAGAAGAGTGTGTCACACCTCTCTCTTATCTCCATGTGTGTGCTTTCTTTCCATTTTCTGTACGTTTGATTTTAGATCTAGCTTTATTAAAGGATTCCACTAGGACCTGTATTTTTCATACTCTGTGCTTTTTTAGGTGAATGTGATTGCTGAATCAGAATGACTCTACTTAGTGATCCGCAGCTCTCTTGCAGTGGCTTCTCCTGCAGTCTCATGCTCTTTAACCAGGCCCATCAGGAAGCTTCTTGTCTGGTCTGAGCTGTGCCTCTGCACCTGGTACTGTCCCTATGTAAGGCACCAAAGGGTTATCCCACTGGCCACTTTCACCCTAGAGAAGTCTCATTTTTGCCTCTCTCCATTTGAAGGGCTACAGCTTAAAGTAAAACTAGAAAATAATAGTAGGGATGAGGGATAGGAGCAGGGACTCAGAGTTTCAAGTTCCAAGTTCTGCCTTTTCCCAGTATTGTTTCCCGCCATAAGTTTAATATATTCTTTACTACATATCCCCTAAAGCAAAAGACAAGTGTTCTGGATGAGTTCATGAGTTTTAGCTTGAATCATAGAGGGCATCTGACTCTCATCTCTGTTTTGAAGAAGGGGTCTGAAGTTTGTGATGAAGAGTAACATTTACTTTCAACAGTATCCAAAAATTAAAAAAATAAAACAAACAAACAAAAAGCCCTCAAACCCCCAAATAATCTGATTTAAAAATGGAGAAAAAATCTGAATAGATATTTTTTCAAAGAAGACATACAACAGGCCAACAGATACATGAAAAGGTGCTCGACATCACTAAACATCAGAGAAGTACAAGTCAAAACCACAATGAGATATCCTCTCACATCTGCTAGGATGGCTATTATCAAAATGACAAGAGATAATAAATATTGGCTGGAATATGGAGAAAAGGGAAGCCTTGTGTACTGTTGGTGGGAATGTAAATTGGTATAGCCATTATGGAAAACAGTATGGAGGTTCCCTTAAAAATTAAAAATAGAACCACTGTATGTTCCAGTTATCCCACTTCTGGGTATATATGTGAAGGAAATGAAATCAGTATATCAAAGAGATATTTGTTGTCCCATGTTCATTAGGAACCACCTAAGAGCCAACAGATATATGAATAAAGAAAACATGGGATAAATAAATAGAATATTATTCAGTCATAAAAAGAAAGGAAATCCTGCCATTTGTGACAACATGGATGAACTTGGAGGACATTATGCTAAGTGAGATAAGTCAGACAGAGAATGACAAATATTGTATAGTATCACTTATACACGTGACCTTAAAAAAAAAAAAAGAAGAAGAAGAAGAAGAAGAAGAAGAAGAAGAAGAAGAAGAAGAAGAAGAAGAAAGTGTCAAACTCACAGAATCAGAGTAGAGTGGTGACTGCCAGGGGCTGGGGGTAGAGGAAACAGAGTAATGTTAGTCAAAGGGTATAAACTTTCAGTTATAAGTTGAATAAGCCCTGAGGATCTGTGGACGGCATATTGACTATAGTTAATAATACTGTATTATATGCCTGAAATTTGCTAAGAGAGTAGATCTTAAGTATTCTCACCACCCACACCAAAAAGGTTAGATGACAGCTGTGTTAATTATCTTGATGTTGTTATTTCACAATGTGTAATTAAATGATCATATTGTATACTTTGAATACACATCATTTTATTCATCAATTATATATCCATAAAAGCTGGAAAAAAATAAATTTTATGTTTTGTGCATTTTAACACATTTTTTGAAAAAGAAAAAAAAAAAAAAAGAAATCCTGCTGTAGTCCAGTGAATGAACTGGCCGGGCCCTGACCAGAACTGTCCTTTTATATATTCTTTACTACATATCTCCTAAAGCAAAAGACCAGTCTGCACTGCTCATGCCCATGCTTTCAGGTCTCTAAGCAGAAAGGATAAACCTAATGAGCTCAAATGTCAGTGCAATATAAATTACAGCCATGGAAAAAAAAGAAACAACTTGATGCATGGCTGAGGATCTAAAAGAGGAATGTCCACCATTGTTTGTGATTATGGATCACATCACAATCTAATAGCAATTTTTATTTAATCAATAATTTCCATGCTGAACAGACAGCCCTGTTACAAAGAATCGACAAGCAGATACTGATAGCAACAAGCCTTGTTATTAATCTTTTCTCCACTAGCTTATCAGCCAAACTCGTGGAAAAGGCACCACCAAGATGGATTTTAGAAGCCACCTTTCTCCTTCCCCCACCCCTCTTTTCTTTCTCCCTCCCTCGTAACATATCATATAACGTAGACTCTACATTTATTTGAGTAACCTGGGGCTTGAGTGGCATAAAAAGGCATTTCACATTAAGCAATTTCACAAATCAGTAGGACCTAGACCATCGCTCAGGGTTAGCCATTATAGGCTAATAAATCATACTTTCTCTTTGAGTTGTCAATCGCCAAAAAGCTTTGTACAAACGTTGGCATCTCTAATTCCATGAAGGCTTTTCATCTTAAAATAAGATGCTCTGTACTGATAACAAGAATAATCCTCTCTTGATCAAGAAAAAAAAAATCTGCATTTTAGCAATTAAAGCTGCTGCCAGAAGCCAAATGCCTCAGCACTGAGGATGCAGTGAAGTTTATCTCTGCTAAACACAAGCAGAATACAGTGAGCACTGTGCTTCATTGCAGTTTGACTGCTTTATCTTGTGATGGGAAATGCGCCACCTCTTAATGAGTTGCAGAGGAGAAAAAAGTACCAGAACTTTCACTTCTTCCAGGAAAAGCTACCAGAAAGACCTGCTACCTGCTTTTCATGAACCAGCTCTCTTACCTGTCCTGGAGAGAGCTCTCAGCTACTTGGGACACATTAGTGTGCTGAGACATAGAAGCAGCACCCAAAGAAACATGATGTCTGTGCAGGTGGCGTGGAGGGAGCATAGGAGACAAGACCTGGCCAGGTATGGAAAGAGACCACCACCTCACCAACGGAATCCCGTGAAGCCCACAGCAGACAGCTGCGTAGTTTTGTTTTCTTGATTAGAAAGACATTTTCAGAATCTGAGATTATGTATTTATAACTAGAAAATAAGGCACACCAAAAAAAACAAAACAATAAAGAAAGAAAAATAATAATCACGCAAGAAAACTGTCTCTAACTGGGCCCTAAAAACTTGACTAGCACTGGAGCGGACATCTTCCATTAAGTCATTAAAGATCATTCTCCCAACAAGGCTGATAATTACTTTTAAAAGACACTAGAATCTTAGAACCTTGGGCCATGCACAGAAGAGACAGGGGTCCCACAGGCAAAACCAAATCCCACATGCTCAGTCTGCCACCTAGAACCTTCTGACTACTCTCTGAACATCTAACAACAATCCACATTAGCTATGAAACTGTAATTGTGAAACATCTCAGAACTTTCCTCTCAGGTATTTAAAAATAATTGCTACTGTAGAATCTCACTTCTGGTCCTGTCCCACCCTACCCCTCCCCTCTTCAAAACACAACACTTATACCTTCTAGGGTTTTGCAAAGCTCAGCCCCCGTCTTTCTAAAGCTCATGCTGGCTCAAGCCATTCCTCTCATCAGAAACATTTGATTCTCCTTACTCCATCTGGAATATAACTCGGACTCCTAGTTTATCACACCTAACCCAGGAAAGAGTGCTACTTTGCTCTTCAATCTTAATTCCTACTACCTCTGCCTTCTAAAACACTTTGGTTCATAACTGCATTATTTACCACTCTTCAACTAAATACTTAGAATGAATCATTTTGTAATTATAGCTCTAACCCAAAGAAGTGTCAGAAATGCCAGCCTTTTATTATATTAGCCAGTATCATAGATAAAATTCTCCTATACTTTCTGTATCCATTAACTTCTTCCTGCTGTCTTTTCCCTCTTGGGAGCCCCAACTCCTCCCTGCAGTAGTCATTTCCTATTTAAATCCACCTGTTCTTTAAAGACCATGTTCAAATATGATCTCTATGAGACCCTTCTCTCATTCCTTCTTCTGTACCTTCACATTACCTGTTTTCCCACTGCTCTGCCTGTACATCTTTAGTCTTCACAAAATCCTGCCCTGTATATTCCCCTTACTCAAAGGGACAGGCACAAAAGACCTATGTGTCAGGTCTTGCCCTCCCCACCAACCCCAACCCCCAGCCCATAGGTCTGACATCCATGGCTTTTTCCAACACTATGCCTGCAATTTGTGTAGTGGCCACCAGGTGATGCTGATATGTTGTAGCAAGTACTATCAACAGCCTACACAGGTTGAGAGGGTACAACCAAATCAATGACATACTTTATATACTCTCTTCTTAATCTCTACATTCCTGAATTAATTATGTTGATTATTACTACTTCTAGAGTTCATTCTTCCTCATACTTGAATAATGCTGTAGCATTTACAAACGCACTTTCATGATATAATCTCATACTATCCTCACAAATATAAAACAAATTGAAAAACTGAAGTTGTAGGTGACTTTACTAATAGAAAGTCTTTACTAATAAGAATAAAAGCTAAATCTTCAACACACCATCCGATGCACTCTCCACACCCTGCTCACTAATTAATGCTAGTTTTACTGAAAATTCGGAGGGGTGGGGTAGGGGTGGTTTAAGTTTAAGGCCTTGGCCTATACATAGTTTTTTGAGGATATGCCACTTAACAGTTCTCTTCTCATGCCAACATTAACTGCTCTAGAAATGAAAAAAAAAAATTATCTATTACAGTATTTAGCTAATCTCAGAAAAGCCTAGATGTTCCTGAATCTTCAAGAAGTCCTTGCCTAGAAAACTGCTTTCTGTTTCTGAAGCTCTGTTTTATGTCAAAGCAGAAGTCTGATATCCAATCCTGCTGGCCATGATATCAGAAGCTGAAGTCTAAATGACTTCCCTTGGTCTAAGGAGAAAAAAAAAAACAACAGTGATGGAATTTTTCTACCAAGACCAAGGGACTGGTTGGTAAAGGCCTTGCTGAGAACTACTAAGTGACTAACCTTAGCAAATGTGGTTTTAAAATTAAGTTCTGCCAATTTACACACACACACACACAGAAGCATGTACATACAACATGCACCACATAAACATATGTACATATGCATGCATGCACATAAGCACACCACATACGTATATATTTAATAGCCTTTTGCTCTAAACTATTTAATGAGGTCATCTTCTCTTTTTAATCTGAGCATTCTAAGCAAGAGAAAATTTATCTTTAATCACATACTTTTTTCATTATTTTTTCCTACACTACAAGATGAAGAATATGGGGCAGAACTGGGGACATTTTGCCCCCCAGGGGGCATTTGACAATGTCTGGAGACATTCTTGGTTGTCACGATGGAGGAGGGCACTCCTGGCATCTAGTGGGCAGAGGTCAGCAATGCTGCTAATGGTCTTAAAATGATTTCTCTGCCCTAGTGTGCCTTGCTTTTAGAGTGATCACCAATGAGAACTTTCAGAAGGATGTCAGAATTAGGCTCTGATTCTCATCACAGCACAAGCGAGTGCGAGGAGGGATTTGGAGCGTAAGGAATGGACCCAGAAACTTCTCTAGTCTTTTTGTCTTAGGGCTGCCAGGGACCTAGTCTCAGCATCTTTATACAATTATTAATTTCATGGAGACATGTCAACCCAAACACTGACCAAATATCAACCTAAGCCTCGCTTTTATAAACAACATGCATGGACCTTTTCACTCTTATAAGGACAATTACTAACATTTTATTGAGTATAATTTTTTGGCTAATCCCCCCAACCGTTTTCTGAAGTGAATAGTATTATCATTCTTATTTCACAGAGAGGGAATGTGACGTGTCTAGGGTAGAGGTTAGGCCTTGAACTCAGGTCTGTCAGCTTTGAAACATGCCACGTACTCCTATAGTTGCAGAATAGCGGTAAGCCAAAGTATTCTTTCAGATCAGGTACTACTACTTCTTATAAAACAATCACTGTCACTGTTACCATCACCATCATCATCATCACACCTAAAAAGTTGACCCCCATGCTTCGCTTGGCCTTAACCATATTCCCCACCTGTTTTCCAGAAGCTTCTTAGATACCACTCATGTACTTCTCCCTCTCTGAGCCCCTAGAATCTCAACTACACAATGCAGCTTCATTATGTCCTTTCTCCTATTGTTCACTATGCTTGCATGCTTCCCTGTCTCCCTTCCCAATGAGAATGACCAGTCCTGGAGGGTCTGCTCTAAGTTCTGCTGGCAGTGTGCCCAACATCAAGCTGGGGCAGTGGGTTGCCATGCAGGCCACTCCCAGGCCTGCTTCTGATGAGGACTTGTTGAGAGAATGGCTGATCTGCTAATGTCATCTCGTATTTTTCCTGATAACCAAGGGGACATATTGTGCCAGCAAGATCTGCTATAGACAACTATATTTCAATGAGGTGTGAAGCCCCGTTCAAAGTGACCATCATCCCCTCTTGTATAAAGTGGGTCCATACTGAATATCACAGGGAACTAATTACTGGCAGAATCCAAAATCCCACCTAAAGTATTATTCAGAACCAACCAATGAGCTTTTGATAGGAAAATTCTCCCCCAATGAGAGAAACAGTTACTTGGATGAAGATTTTGATATTTTGAAATATTTCAAGGGGTACATAAAATGGAGCATTTCAGGGGATATAAAATGGCCAAGTAAATTTAAGAAAGTAACCAAGATATTACCCTGTACCAGTTATATCTTACTCAAAATACTGATTTGTTATTCTTCATTCGATGGTTAAGGCATATTAGTAAAAAGGCCATTTTAATAATTCAATAATTACTCAAGTAATTAATGCACCACTTTGTAGAAAAATTAACTACAATTATTCTGGATGGCACTTAATTTACAGAGTAGGAATAGACCCTGGGAAAGAGATGGTAAGTACCTGCCTCCTTTGAGACACCACCTGGGGGCAGTCATCCATAACTGGCTGCATATTCTTACCCCCAACCTCCATGGCTGAAATGAGAGGGGTGCTCAGCATAGCACCCTAAGTGATGACCAGCCAATAAGCTGGCACTTAAGTAAGATGAAACCTGTTTGCCATCCCTATCCCAAGGACAATCCAATTCAAATTCTTCACTTGGTTTTACTAAAACTGAGATCAAGGAGTCAAAATGTCTTGGCCAAGTCCCACAAACACAGACTGGGAAAAAAATGTGGTCTTGACTTCAGTCAAGTGCATGTCCCAGTTCAACAACAATAAATATAAAATAAGCCTTAGAACTGACACGAAGAAGCCACAAAACTCAACAGTGCCACTCCCTTCCTCTCCCTCACTCAACCCTACAAAACACAAATACATAAAACAAAAAGACAGAATTATCTCCTTTAGACCCTCTGTTTCTTGTTAGACTTACTGCTTGTGATCTCTGTTTGGCCTTGGACATTGGGGACGACATTTATTTTCATGGCTCTTTCGCAGTATGATAAGTGAGAAAATAACATTCTAAAGGGTCAAATGATTCCAGGGAGGTTATCTGGAGGGTCAGAGCAGAGATGGGGCTGCCACTCAGAATTCCCCTGGCCTTTGAAGGCTTTCACTGGTGGACCACACAGTCCTCCATGCCCTTCACTCTGTCTAATCTCCTGAGTGTCTTTATGAGAACAATTTCTGCAGGTGCAATTTAGTCAATAACTTTAAAAAGAACGTGTCCCTTGAGGCACAACTGTCAAAGGGTGGCTTTGAAGTTGGTAGTTCTTTGTCTACATTTTACATACAATATTTCCAAGTAATTAAAGTAACTAAATTAACTAGCAACCCCATGCAGGGAAAATAAGATCACAATCTCCACTCATTTGTTTTACATTTTATGTATAGACTAAACTAATTTTGGCCTCATATCTAAGACCCCTATCACATCTTAAACTCAATATTCTCTTAGGTAAGGATGTACAATGCAACTTTAGCAAAGGGATCAAAATTAGATGGAAAACATTTAAAATGCAAATTTAGGATCATGGTACTAATATGAAAATAATGTTTTCACCACATCCTAACTCTTCTCCAAATTTCTATGGATGCATCAATTCTTCACAGATCAGATGTGCTTTTTTATATCTAAAATTTGTCAGTTTTCAAATGACAGTAAAGGTGATTATAACTGTATTCTTCTGATAAAGGAAACTTTGGTATGCTTCTAGAAATCAAAAATTGCAGCATAGGAAAGCATTAAAAATCAAGTAGGTGGTTAATCACTCTATAAAGAGGTGAATTTTGACAACACGTTTAAAGATACACATGGAGGAAGGAGTACAGAGACTGAAATGACACCCAATTGAATACACACAACTCGCATTCTCACCTATGCGGCATCGATGGCAGGAGACAACAGCCCCACAGCGCAACTGCCAAGGCCCTGACTGTGAAGTTATTCTACTGGTGATGGAGTGAGGAATAAAACTGTTAAAAAATAATTTAACCTTTTAATGACTTTTGGAAAGGATATTACATGTGTTATTTCTTAAACCAAAAGAGAGGGTAAGGAATTATAGTGATGCAGTGAACAGGTGGCCATTAGGTATGGTGATTATACTGTTTTTATTCTTTCAGATCTCAGCAGTGATGTTTTCAAGTATTGCTATCACTAGCCACTCAGCAGTGGTGACCCACAATGAGGTGTACATTCTCTACATTTATTCCTTTTCCTCTTTCTAAAAAGCCTCTCAAAACACTTGTAGCGTCATTCAGAAACAAAGTATGCAGATTTCTGAGACCTGACTTCAGATGTTCAGTCATACAAAAGCCAAAAATGAAACTGACTTCTAAGATAGAACTAACACAACAGAGAAATGGGAAGGACTGGAAAGCTCTCCCATCTGTATGAGAAGCCAGCCCAGAAGACAGAATAAGTTTTTTGCATAATAACAAAAGCTCAACCAAACCAAACCAAACAAAGCAAAAACAGAAGCAATACTCTGAGAACGGATATTCTACAAATTTAAATTTAAGATGTCTTTTGTAAGATATAATGTACAACATTAAAAAGAATCTAATTAACTTAGCATTGAAAGGAAAATGTGAACTTTTCAACTTATTTTGAGATGTTAGAATATGTGCTTTCGGATGTCAAGGTAAGAGAAAGTGCTTGCATCTTGACAAATCAATAATAAATTCAGTCTTAATCAAAGGTACTTTAATGAACTTTTGTACTATATATCTTTCTTACTCTCTTGTTCCCTTCTATTTTAACTGACATGAAGAAAGGGACGAAGTACAACAAAAACCTGGTTAACAAAAATATATATCAATCTTCTTAGCTTCTGGGCATAGATAAAAATTTATGACATTTAACACCAGCTTGAGAGTAACTAAGCCCAATTTTAATTATCTTGATGGGAAAGGAAACTAATTAAACACTCAGTGATAAAGACCCCACAGCAAATATAGAATAAACACAAATGAAGAAGGACAAGGGCTTGAAATAAAAAAGAGAAGGGAGAGGCAATATTCAGCCCATCTGTTAGGACAGTAATGGGACGAGGTAATCTTTTCAATAGAACATGGAGTTCATTACACTGGAAATGAGACTACCTGGCAAGCAAAGTTAGCCGAGTCCCTAATTCTCCTCTTCAACTTTGTGATTTGCTAATGTGAAACATATGTTTCTCCTTTTGCACCAAGTTCAAATGACTCTGGAATTCCAACCATGCAGCTCAGCGACTAAACCAGAACAAGGGGAGAACTTGTCAGGATTTAAGAGCTTTCAGCAAAGCCCTTCAATTGCAGCCAGCGCCCTATTCCACAGAAGGATATCAATTATAGATAGTGACTTGCTTTAGCAGACAGTCGGGACTGCCAGACACTAGATAGACAACCATGAAGAATCGTGAATCTTTCCATTAACTGTAAGAGGAGGAAAAAGAATGGATCATAGCTATAAATAAGGCGCAGCATCAGAATGGCTTAACACCTTGCCCCTTGGTTGTATGTAGCATGAAAATTCAACTAATTGACAAAATGTCCTCTCTCCAAGGAAAGTCACAGGAACAGAAGCAGTTAATGCTCCCCTCTATCCCTAAAAAGGTGGTTTTTGCAGCTGGCATTATTTCCATCTGCCAAAGTAATTAGGTGGACCTGAAGTAGCTATTGGTTCAATCAACAAAAATAAAGCGCCTATTCTATACCAGGTCACTGCTAATGCTACCAGATACACTCGTGAGTATGAAGGTACTTACATGTCATGCAAAATAAAATCAGTTTAAATGCACAAAAATGGAATTTCCACACTTTGGATAACGAGTAAAAGGTACCAAATAAGTGATATAAACTACTCTATGTTGTTTTAAGTTATGATTTTTAATTCACTTAACGAAGTTTACTTATTCATATAATTTATCTCAGACTAAAACTAATATCATAAAGGCAATGTATTAAATTTCCTTCTAATTCTGGCACGAATTTTTTCTAGCTGATTTAGAATTTAAAAAAATTCCACTGTATGTCTTTATTCATATTTTTACAATAAGATAGACAACATGATGGTCAGTTGATAGTTTAAGCACCATTACCTTAAAATTACTCAGATCTCTCTATTAAAACAACATTACTACCTAAAACCTTTCTCCACTGAGATTAAATACAGATACCCACAACATCCACTGTTTTTAAAAAACCTTCACATTAAGTGGCCAGCAAAAAGGTTTACTACCACAACCCAAAAAATGTTAACTCCAACCTTGCCTCTAATGAGGAACACAGTTCCCTTCAAATGTAGGCTTAGAACAAGCTCTTATTTCATTCCTCATTTGATAATGGTGGAACCATAATCACAGCATTTTTTGAAAACTACAATGACTTACCCACAGAAAAGGCATCAGGAGACTACATCATCTCTCAGAAGGACATTTTAACAAGCAAGCAGCACTGCCAATATCTCAGTTATAATGGCAGTTTTTATACAAACGATTCTCCTCATTTATGTTGTGCACTCATTATATCACTCGGTATTCTTGGCACACTCTATGCTTTGGAAATGTTTCTCTACATTAAAAGAAAAATTCAAAACTTCTTTTTCCCCTTTAATAAGACAATGTCTGTGGTTTCCATTAAAACAACCAGAATGAAGGGCCATTAAGTCAGGCTTGGCTTAAAAAATAACACTTGCATCAAATTAAAAAGAAAAAAATAAATTCAGTTCATAGAAAAATCTAGAAATACATTTTAATTAAAAATATCTGATACTCTAGATTTTTTGCTGTGCTGATAAATCTATAATTCTTCCTTTACCATTATAGAGATACGATTAAAAATAAAATAGGGGGGAACTCTGCTGATGTCATGTTAAATCCTCAAAACATTCTATATATATTATAACAGAGCTCAAGACAGACAAACCATATATTTACCACTATAATGTAACTGCAATGTGTAGAACATATCACACAGAATGGGCCAAGTTGCAAGATATACTTCAAAAGCTCATATATGAAACATGGGGGATGTGTGAGGAATTTTATAATTTTAGTGTTATAGAAAATAATCTTAGTGTTTAAATGGAGGAAGGTTATCAACAAATATGGATCATCTCAAATTAAAAAGTTACTATAAAAGAGAATGGAGTGTGTGTATGAGGAGGGGTAGTCACAATAAAAGCTGGTCTGTCAGATTTTCCATCATATTAAAAGCTCATGAAACTGCCACACTTAGCAAACCATCCATAATGTCTTAATGGGACCCTGTCCCTCTGCACCGGAGTGTGTGAACTACATCTTTTCATTCTTGATTATCTAAATGTCCTTCCATTTCAGCAGCTCCTGGTCCCATTTACAGGGAGACTCTATTGGCCTGAGTGAAAGTGCCGAATAAAAGAAAAATACTGGCGAAGGACATATGGCTAATCAGGTGTGTGTGCACGGGGTAGGGGCACACTAAGCATTATTTGAAATGATACACGAAGGAGGGAGGGAAAAGACTTCTGAAGCTGGTATGGCAGGAGAAGGTGTGGTTCTCAATCTGACTGCACTGCAGTTTTCAAAAATAGACATCATTAAACACATTTTACAATACATATCACTTTTTCCATGAAACTATTAGCCCTGCAATGGTTGGCCTCGAGTCAAGAAGCTGTGCCCATGGCTCGCCCCAAGCATCTAACTATCTCACACAGAGTACTAATTGCTGCATAAAACAGTGGGAGATTCCTGAGGCAATGAGGGTTTGGGAGAGGAAGGTAAAGTGGAAAAAAGGAATCCCCCACCTCTACAATCTTTTCTGTTTTACCGGGTCTTGGAAAGGAGACTCAAACTTGGTTAAAGGTTAATAATAATTCATGTCCAGCTTACTATTACTCAATAACCATCAAAGTCACTAACTCAAATAGTGTTCTCTGGCTTACAGGATCAGAGTCATTACATTCTCTATTGAAGACTTTATTGAATTTTACACTAAGCTTTAGCTGATTGAACAGGTCAAGCACTGTGGCTCAGAGTTCTCTTTATTCTCAGAAAGTCATAAAGGCCTCTCCAGTTTGCAATGCTGCTAGCTAAGAAACTTGACTCAGCACAGGGTCAGGGAAGATGATCCCACAGAAAGGTCACACAGTTGTAAAGCCCAGTTCCCAAGTCCCCTTCACTTACATGCACCAGCTGCTCCTGGGTGTCAAACTCCCTGGTGCAGCCTTCCCAGTGGCAATTTGTCTCATAGATGACTTCAGGCTCTTGCTTGCTTTCATCTTTGTCCCCTTCCTCTTTCACCAGGGTGGTTCCCTCTGGCTGTTCCTGAAAGGCAGGAGGATAAGACAAAATGAGAATAAGAGTAGAAAAACCTGATTTAGGTTTGTTTTCCTCATAAGGTAATTTTTCAGTGAAAATAAAATAGAGCCCAGGTCTGTCAACTGAGTTTTATGAATAGAAGAAGTAAAACATGTGGAATCATTTGTATTTTTTCAGATTTACCAAATACCCCTTCAGAGGTTGTTAACTTGTGATTAAAGACAACAGTCCAAACAATAACAATGATAAAAAGTTGAGGCCAAATTTTGCTGTCCTTGAATACCAAGGTAGAAAAAATCTGTCATCCCATAAGAGAAGCAATTAAACTAGGTCATGTTGTCTTTATCCAAAAGACTGGTCTGATTCTTTTCAGTATATTAATTTGTTCATTCTCATATTTTAGAATCCAGGGAAATGGTTACTAGTAATTCTAACTGGAGGCTGTGAGAGGCACTCAGTGGATTTTATAGGGTTCGACCTCTGATCTCCAAGGGTACACTCTCTGCACAAGAACCATAGCATCTAACACTTGGAGGGTATAGTCTGTCCTGGTCTTCTTAGGACCTTTAAAGCAATTAAAACACAAAGATTTTCTAGAATTCTGGGAGACAATTACGTGTGTGGATTCCAGTTCTAACATGGGGCTAGATGACAAAAACTGTATACAATTGTATATAACTGTTGGCTAGCAGAATGCAAGAGGAAGGATGGATTTCAGAACCCATAACGTCCATTCATTCCATTCTCAGTTTGGGCTAAAGCAGTATAAGGTTTTGGGCAGAAACAAGCTAGCCATAGCAAAGTCCAGATTCTATGGATGTCCACACTCTTGCTTAGCCTCAATCTCGGGATTAATATTCATTGACCTCCTTCCTGTATCAGGCACAGGGACCCTAGGAGCTGGAATTATGGTAATACACACATCTTTAAACTGAGGGTCAGAGGATCTAAGTGACTAAAGTAGAGACCAGATTGGAATTTCTAAACTCATCCTTTCAAGGCTTTGAGTAAAGGCCTGGAATCTAAGTAGCCTTAGGATAGGTTGGTTCTGCCTTGATCCCTCCCCATTCTCCAGGCTCTCCTGGAAAGTGGGAAGTGGCAAAATAAGTACAAATAAGAACATGATCAGTATAGGGAACATCACTAGCTCTGCCCAGCTCAGGCTTAGGGCTAGGAGTTTATAATTTCGGGCCCAAGACTGGGGCTAAGGACTGAAGCCTGGTCACATTGGTGGTCAGTAACAAATTAATCCAACTACTTACCCTATGAAGCAGTTTATAACCCATATAGCTTCCCGCATTTTTTTTGTTTGCTTCTGAGCCAGAGAAACAAATTAAGTCAGACTTCGTAACTGGTCTTTTGTCAAGTGTAGAACCTGGGTGTCTCACCTGCTGACCCCGTGGCCCAGGGCTGGGGAGGTCCTCGTCAGGTTTGATCTTGGACCGCTTGTTGTGCATCAGGTCGCCAGTGCTGCTCACCGCAGACTCACTTGTAGGCTTATTCTGCTGATAACAATTGCAGGGACAAGGACAAAATTAGGTTTTGATCAATGAGTAGGATCATTGCTGAAACATGCAATTCGAAACAAGTGGGCTTGTTTGGCACTAACTAGAGTAATGACTGATAACATTCCAATCCCATGGTAGCAGAGTTCATAATGTGTTCAAAACCAGAAAATACGTTCATGAGGCAGCTTCTTGTTTTTACCTCATGAGTATAATCTCCCTGTGGCTTTTAAAAGCAAGAAGAATAGCGCTGAGGGACTGGGCTTTATTCAAAAGAACAAAGTTGTAAGATGGGTAGAAAACCAACATGAACTGTTGGCGAAGTTCTTTAATTAGAGCGTCCAGATTCTTCTCTGAGCATTATCAGTGTGGAGGTAAGAAAGGAGGGCACAGCAGTTTTATTTGTACTCTGACATTATCACATGATTCTAAGCACCAGCAGATAGTGACCAAATGAGAGCAACACATTCATGAATGTATTTTTGTTGAATGAGGGGATATACAGCACTGGGTCAGAGTGAAGCTTATCAAGCAGCCCACTTTTCCATCAAGGATAAATGACTCTAATGGAAGAAGCTGTTGTTTCATGAGGAGCACATGCACAGCATATTCATCAAAATTGAAGATGACAGCCCTGGGTTAGGAAGATAGGCAACAATATGGAAGTCCTGAGAATGTCAAGTCACAGTGCTTATTAAGAGCGGCAGAGTGGCATGGCTCTCCTCTATAATTACCAGGACCAACCAGCTCATTGAGCTGTCTTTCTCACCTGTGAGGATTCGGAAGGGCCAGAGCTGACCTGGACGGGGTTCAGAACTGTAGGGATCCCAGGAATAGGCCTCTGTGTTGGAAAAGTTGGGGCAGGATGGATGAGTGGAGGGCTATGTCCAAAGGCCGAGCCTAAGCTCTGTTGTCGGCTTAAGATTTGTTGATGCATATGGAGAGACATGGGTGCAGAAGGGTAGGTGAAACTCAAGGCAGGGCTGCATGGGGGAAATAAAGAGCAGGAGACCATCACTGACATGGCATGCAGAAACTAGTACAGCAACCCATGTTTGCACCTTTATGCCTAGTTTTATCTTCCCAAATCATATCAAGTCTGTCTGTTTAAATTAGAAAATAAAAACAATTATTGACAAACATCTTCAGAAGTTCAAGAGAAAGATGACAAGATACGCATGTGTGTGCAAACAAACACAGACCTGAAATAAGATTCAGCAAAACGAAACAAAAGGCATCAGCTCAATAAAAGCTATTTATTGCAATAACAAACTTTAGATAAAAAAGAGAACAGGTGACTACATGCTTTATAGTACTTTCACTGGCCCTCAGTTCCATATGTTCCTGTGCATGGAGCAATTCCTTTAATCTCAGCTCACACTGTGCACTTTCATATGTCTCCAGATCTTATTACAAGAGGAAAGAAAATCAATTGGTTAAATGTGCTCTGAACACCACACTTGTCATATCACTCATTTGTTTGTAAAGATGGAAAGCTTGGTTCATCCAGAATGCCACCTAAAGAATTTCCATCAGTGCCGTCTGGTTACAGAATCTGATGGATTAACCTCTCCTGGGTGAAATTGGTGATCAATGTGCTTTGATGGAGGAATATTCCAATGGGAGGCCAGAGCTCCCTCTTCCAGCTAAACAGCATTAAATGCCTATTAAAGTCCATAGTACATGCTAATGCCTGTCACTACTTCATTACTTCCCAGGATTTCCCAGGCTACAGTAAGTTCTGAGGAAGCTGCTCTATTACCTAAAGATTTCTTGACTAGTAGGAGTGCCAAATCATCCTTTGTGCCAGCATGGTTTATCCTCTTAAAAGAATGAAGTGTTCGAAGAATTTGTCAATGGCTTAAAAATGCATGCAAAACTATAAGCGCATTCATGAATATTTCTTTCTTAAAAAATAATCAGTGAAAAAACATGCATACACACACACACACACACACACACACACACACACACATACATTTCCCCCATCTTGCTATGTAATATACTGAATCAGGGTTTCTTGTTATGTCAAAGGTAGCATTCATGCAAATTTCAAGTTTGGTGGGTAAATTACTATTGCTGTTAAACACATTAACTGAGAATATAATAATTACAATAACAAAATTCAAATCATTTCAACAACTAAGTAATAATTCCAAAGATATACTATTTATTAATGTGACTCCACATTTTGCCTATTTGACTACAATTCATAAAAGGCAGCTTCAATGGGATTACATTACTATTATTCGTACAGAGAACCTTACATTACAATAGCTTGCCCATTTAAGACCGAATATCATTAAGAATACCCTAGGAGAATTTTGCCAGGCTTAGAGGAACTCTCCTTTCATTCCGTATTGTATTTCTTCAATAAAGGAAAGCAGGAACATGGTGAAAACAGTCATTGTTCACAGTAAGTTAGGGAGAAATCAGTAATAATAATCCGTTTTCTGCAGTGCTACGGTTTCTGCCAGTGTTTTCGAAAGCAACCATGAATGATTACAGCAAAACTTAGCAAAGGTAGCTGTGTGGATGATTGATAGGGCATTAATCAAAAGATGCATATCTGCCTCAGAATTTGTTCACAAGCTTTCTTCTAATAGCTGATTTCATGTTCACTGAGCTCTATGCCAGTTTGTTCAATTTATTTTTCAGTGTACAAGCCATTCATCAAAAAAGCACAATGATTTACATTCCCCTTCCTTTTGGTGAATGGGTATTACTAAGTTTAACTACCTTATTCTATTCATTAAAAAAAATAGATCTGACTACACATACATTTACAATATGGCATAGACTTTGCAGGAACCTCCACACACCTTTGCAGAGTTTACTGAGCCTGCACAATCAGGTGCTCGTAGTGGGCCCCTATGGTCACTTACATTCTAATTCTAGAAGGCAGAGTTGGGGACTCAAAAAGTGAGGACCTATTTAAGAATCAAGACCATTGAAGAACACAATTCACAAGGAAGAAAATGCCCTTAGTTTCACACGTAAGCAATTTACAAACGTTAGTAGACAAACAAGGTAGGTACACTTTTACTTTTAAAAAGATGTAGGAGAGAAGACAAAAGCCAGGGCTGCAGTCTTGTTCTCAGGTGCATTCTGCCTTCCTCCAGCAGACATAAGAAGGAGTTACAAAAGCTTACATGTTTCGGTAACATCCCCTTTTGGGCTGCTTTTTTGCTGGTAAAACCAGGTGACAGGAATAAACATTCTCCGAAATCCATGTCAACTATTAGATTCCAACGGATGGAGGACATACAGAATGGACAAGTGGTTTTCAGCTGTCACTACTTATTCATAAGTTAACAGCAACCGAAACCCTCTCTTCTACGTGCAAAGAGCTGGCGATAACGAGGCACATACAAGGGGCTGGGCTCAACCCAGAAGGGCTGGTGCTTCTGTTGGCTCCGAGAAGTGCTGCAGGAAGGGAGGAAGGATGCTTGCTAGAGACTACAAAGCCAATTTAGAATTTGATGACAAAAGAGAAATTCTTGACTAGGTCACAGCATCAGCACATGAATTTGAGTGCCACGCTTCCTCTTGCTTTCAGAGCAGCTTGCAGAGTTCCTGACCAAGTTTCTTAAGGAAGTAGCAGAGATGGGCAATGACTGCCCTTAGGAGTCAAAAAGAAAAAGAAGTCCTTCCCCACACCCCCGGTTCCATGTGCATGAAAAGAAGCTCCAAGGGATTTCTCATCAGTGGGGTCCAGAGGATCTAAGCCACAACCTGCTCTGTGACCCTAGGTGGTAGTGAGCTGTCATCCTAAGAAGCTCTGTCTCATGAGTCTCTCTGCACACAGGTACTTGCTATGCCCTTTTAGAACTCAGCATGGCTGCATCCTTTCTGTCACGTGGGTCTTAGCTTAAATGTCACCTCCTTAGAGAGGCCTCCTGAGACCGATTCCCCCATCAAAATAAACCCCTCTGCAGCACCTTGCTCAATCATTCTCTATTGTTTGACAATTTTATTCTCACCACAGCACATGGTTCTCTGAGATCATATTCTCTCTCACCCTATATAGAATATAAGTAAGGTCCAGGTAAGCTGGGCCCTGATCTACCTTGCTCCCCACTGACCCTGGTGCCTGGAACACTCCCCAGCACATAGCAGGCACTCAATTTTAAATCAATGAGTGACTGATCGCTTCCACAATGCATTAGTGTCCTGTTGCTGCTGCAACAAATTACCACAAACCTAGTGGCTTAAAACATCACATACTTATCTCATAGCTCTGGAGGTCAGAATCTCAAACAGGTTGGCAAGCCTGCATTGTTCTGTAGTTTTTGTTAGGTATCCTGCCTCTTCCAGTTTCTAGATGCTGCCATATCCTGGGCTCATGGCCCCACATAACTTTGACATTCTCCTCTCACTTTGACACCTTCTCTCTTGCCCCCTCTTATAAGGATGCTTGTGATTGCATTAGGGCCACCTGAATAATCCAGGATAACCTCCTCATCTAAAAAATTCTTAATCACAGCCACAACATTTCTTTTGCCATACAAGGTAACATGTTCATGAATTCCAGGGATTAAAATACGGACATCTTTGGAGGCCATTATTGTGCCTTCCACACTCAGAACAGTAACTTCAAAGAAAAACATGTTTTCCTCCGAAAACTACAATTTGATGTGTCTGTAAAACAATATTATATAAACAAAGTTAGAGTCTAGATTCATTCTTTTCTACAGAACTTCAGCAGCTGATAATAGATATTGCTAGATTTTGCTAAATATAGAGGTCAGAATTCAAAAGAAAATATAAATTCTACCTTTAGAAACCCTAAAAACAATCTTCCTAAATGGTTCATGTATTTATTCCATAATGTACTAGAAATATAAAGTGTTGATACTATAGAAAATATTTACAAATCTGTCTTCTCTAAAGAAGGTCATAGTCTAAAACTTGGTCTACCTGACCTTTAATAACCCAAGCCTTTACATTTCTGTTCACCCTATTCTTTCCAATGGATCACTTAAACAGAGATTAATTTTACAGTCTCATCTCTGAACTCTTTCCTCAATGTTCAATAAAGTGTAATTTAAAAAACTATTTTTATAGCTTTCACTTCTTTTCTACATGAGGACTTGAAAGATAGGGCAATTTAAAAAACAAACATTTATAAGAATGTGACTTAAAACTGTTAATCTATATTTAGTCAATAAGATCTCTAGAAAGTGTCAGGTGGCCCAGATCTCCCCAAGCAATGCACTAACATTGCTAACATAGGCCTCCTGAGATAACAATCCAAAAGTAAGTATTATGAGGGCAAAGAAAAAGAGGTGCGAAGATCATAAAAGTCTGGGGAATGAGGGTTCAAGAGTTCGGAACCCTGGAGCTATTAATATGCAAATATGCATTCCCAAGGTTCCACCCTACATAGAGAGTGCAGGTATTTGGAGGAGCTTCTAGAGACCAGTGTTCCTTGTAAAACACTTTGAGAAACATTCTTCTAGGACTACATTTATAAAGCCAGAATTAATTCAGGTGTTAGTTTGCCCTTTATTTTTCTAAAGAGTAAAAAAAAAAAAAATGTAGATTTTAGATCCCTGACTATAATGTCTCTGGTGTACTCATCACCAAATATAAATTGTATCCATCAGAACAGATCTATGGTTACTGAATTTTGTTTGATAAAATGCCTTAAAGGGACATTCCAGTGTTTGTGGTGACATGGGGACAAAGTTCTGAGTATATTTAAGTAAGGATAACTACCCACAGTTACTTCCACCTTTAAATTCAGCTCAGAGGTTGGCTAAAAGTGATCAATAAACAATTGTTTGAGTGGGAGCCAGTTCTATTTTCAAAGACTTAGAATTCCCAAAGTCTGAATCTTTAGGAAAGTTTTGGTGCATTTTTTTATCCTATATGAAAAATCAGAGGTAAAGTTTTGTCAATACCCTTTGGCAGTGTATGGTCAAATGCTGCAAACTGGGCCTTGTTTCTTAGTATTGTACACTAACACCTCACTTATCTATAAGTCTCCTGTTTGGGAATCTCAAGAACTATCTCCAATTTGGTTAAAATCTGAAGTATAAATAGAAAGAAAAGATGCTAAGGAACTAAAATGTCATAAAATCCACATACCACATAATACCATACATTAATTCAGCAAATTTAACTGAGAACTATCTATACATCCCATTTAAATTTCCAAAGAATAATTATTGGTATCAATACGTTAAACTCTGAAATCCATGATTATGTTTAACTTTCACAGAAACATATTTTTTCACATCCAGAAATTGATGAGTCAACATTTGTACAGAAATTTTTGTGATCAATCTGTACATCAAATTTGCATTTAATTCCTCAAATGATATAAATATAGGAGACATTTAAAAGTTCACATTGTAAAAAAGAATTCATTAAACATTTAACCTTACTATATACATGTAGGCATTTCAGTCATTAATATTCAAGTCAAAGGGACGAAATACAATTAAAATAGCATATTAAAAGCATGTTGGAAATTCTATATGTGGTGGCGGGTTGGAGGGAGGGGGATATGCTGGATAATTTAATGGTACAATAAATAGAGTAGCATAAATTGGCCCGCTGCAGTCCTTTATATTGGAAGGATAAAGAGAGCTGATTACAATATTGAAGAAATCTGTTTTCTAATAAAAGTAAATAAAAAAAATTGAGGAACTATAAGAAAGATGGCATAAGGCTGGATCACCCAGTCACCACACACTTGAAAGTAAAAGGTTCGACTCTACTGTTTAATGACTTCAATCGACGTGACATTTTAACTCTTCTCTAAAATCATAGCTCTTCCTTAGAGCTACCATGGACCATCTCACTCCCAGGAAATCGCAATGCCAGGGTTCCTTTGTGTTAACATGCAATATATGTGGAGAAAGGATGAGGGAAGCTGTGGTAACTGAATAATACTCTACACATTTTATTTACATTTGCTTCAGTGCAAAGGCTCATTGGTTTCCAGGTTTATCTCTTGAACCCCTCCATGCATGACATGGAGAGCCTGACCCAGACCTGGCCAGGCTTGAGACTAACTACAGAGTTAAAATGCAGTGGAGCCAGGAGTGGGCGGTATTGGAAAGGCGCCACCCCCCCAATACAAAGGTGCCATCTCTTACCCAATGGTAAGAGTAAAAAATATATGGCACCTCTGGATTCTTATGAAATAGCATTTTAAATGTAAAATCAATGACAATTCCCTATAAAAACATTATTTTTTTTTTGCAATTGCGGTTATTTTTTTAAATACCTTTAACAGAAACTCACGTGACCCTTTTATGATGTATAAATTTTGGTCAGGGTATCAGGATTAAGAAACCTCATCTACAGTTAAAGCTCGTTTCTGTATGCCGAAGAATTCAATGCCGAGACTTATTTTCAGTATATCATCTCTCCCAACTCTTTTGTTCATAAAACAGTATTGTAGGTAAAATCAGGTAATAGTCAACACTGCTATAACATGAAAGTCCCACAGGTTGATAAACTGACTTTAAGAGGAGAGAGGAATTCTAATCAGCAACAACTTTGTGACTGTTGTACTAATGAGATCATCCACTTTCTGGTCACAGCTATGGAATTTACTGCCCAACCACTGCCATTCAAAGTAAAGAAAATCTTTCCAGTTTTGCAGAGAATGGGCCAATAGCTATTATTATTTGTGCATGTAATGGTATAGAGACACACTTGCATGCATGCACTTGCATTAGAAAGGAAAAAAAAAAAAGCTTCCATCTTCATCCATAAAAGCTCCCAGGGCATGTTTACAGGAAAACTCAGCAGCCTCAGAAGAAGTAATGAGCATAGAAATAAAGGCCTGCATACTCACAAAACAAGTTAAGTATGAACCCAACATTTACACTGAGGCACAGCACTCTTTGAATAATGCTTTAGACAAAAATACAGTAAGCTTCAGATGATGAAAGTGTTCGAAAAGGCTTTAAAATCTACTTGTCACTTAACAGCCAAAAAGACAGAACCTCCAGGACCATAAAGAGCAGTGACACGCTCCCCAATGAGATCTGCCTCGAAGTACTGATTAGAAAAACCATACATTAATATAAGCATAATCAAATTTTTAAAAACATCATCAGATATTATTTTTCTATTGTAAATGGCATTTCCTACCAATCTTTTTAGTTGTGTCTCCCACTGGAGAATTTCTAAGAGAGAAAGAAATAAGGCCCAGAGAACATAAAGAGGAAGTTCAAAGGTAGACTTAACAGGTCCTGCCCTGTAAGTAGAGTGCCTTTGATTCAGCCTACTAACCTCCCTGAGCATCAGCCCACTCATCCCTAAAACAATGCAGCTTACTGTTCTTGGATCACTGGTCCAAGATGTAGCGTATCACATCACCTGGCTCCTGCCTACCTCTAACCTTGTGCTTTGGCTCAACTTCCCTGTGTTTACTGCCATCTGAAGCTCTGGGCTGCTGACAGCCTCTTAACAACCAAACTCTTCTTATTCAAGGCCTCATCCGCTCTACTCATTCATTCATATCTGACTGGAGACTTTTCCCCTCCATGAGTTCCATGAAGACCGGGGTCATGTCTCTCATTTATTTTTGTAGGCCTAAAGCCCAGCACAGTGACTAGGACATATGAGTATGTAGTTAAGTATTTGGGAAATGAATGAATAACTGAAAAAGTGAAGTACCATATAAAACCAATGACCACGTCTGGGAGTAAATGAAAACTATATTTCCTTAGTTAATATTAATTTTACTGATACTGGGCTGGGGGGCGGGAGGAGGAACAGGTTGTCTCAGACTACTTAGAAGATGTTACCAGTAGAGTTTTGAGGACACTGGTAATTTGGCACTATATTCCTCTATTTTTCAATATTCCCTACCCAGCTAATTTTTGCATTGTTTCTCCAACATAAACAACAGTTGACCCCCGCAAGAGAGCAGAGCCAAGTTGCTGTGGAGGCCAAGCTGGTTCCTATCATTCCTCAGAAGTGGTAATGAACCTGCCAGGTATGTCCTTACTCTGCTGTCAGAAAGAGCTGATGCTGCATGAAGCAGAAAGCATGACCCACCCTCGGCCCACCAGACAGAGCTCATCAGTGCTGGCAACAGAACCCATGCACACTTGTGAAGCTGTAGCGCTGTGCACCCAACTCTCACTTTCATTATCTTCCCTGGCCATGCCAGATCTAAAACCACTAAGGATATAAAACCAGCTTTATTTTAGCCATTAAACTGAAGGTGAGAAAGTCGCAACTGGTGGATTATATGTGTGCATTACATTCGCCAAAAGACTAAGGAAGATGAGGGTCATTTGAAACACCCCTTCTCTTCCACTGGCAGTTCAATTTCTAGGGCACACTATTAGCAGAAAGAAAACTATTCTTAATACGCTATTAATTGGATGTTTATAACGTTTCAGGCTGTATTTGATAAATGTGATTCATCTCATCTTAGACGGTATCTTCAGGGTGATGCAGAAGTTAAAACTTCAGACAGTATTTTATATCATTTCTGAGTGCATGGAGTTATTTTTTGAATTACATTTTAGTTATGACAAAAAAGATTCATGATACACACTTAGACAATATGTTTTAAAAAGTTAAACATTATCAAGTAGTATGTTTTAATTTGCCAATGGGCTTTTGTGAAAAAAAAAATACTTGCTTTCTCTGACATTCTCATATCAGTCTGAATTATTCAGTAAATATATAAACACGAAAACCATACAGAAACTTAAGACAAACATTTCTTTTTTATCTCTTTATTTTGCATCATCCCTCTATCTCAATCTCTATATGTTTATAAATCTATGGTCATAATAATACTCTATTCATGTACACTGTAATTTTCTGAAAACCTTAATTATTCATCTATCACAAGGAAACTTCCTTTAATAAAAGTGATTAGAATTCTAAGTACTACTTAAAGAGCTCCTTCATTTATTCACTTAAGAAATATTTGTTGAGTGATCCTCTGACTGCAATAGGGTGCCTGGGACCTCTTCTTCCAGCCCTAATGACAATAATAGGGTCTATTATAGTTCCTTGGAGACAGAGGACAATGATAATTTCAAGTCAGTATACTGACAGTCTTTCAAGTACTGGTGCTAGATTACCTGGGCAAAGGTGAAGAGAACAAGAAGCCAGTGAAGTACTGAAATAAGAATAAAGATGGCACTGTGACCATTTTCATACCATATTCTAAGTCCTTTAGATGCTATAAAAAGTCAAGATAGCTGGGCAGAGAGCAAGAGGAAAGACAAATTAAGAAGCAATGAGAAATGAATACTCAGAGTGATTCTGTATGAATATCATCATGTGCCACATTTTCATTACTTTAATGCTATGACTTCTAGTCAAGCCACATAATAATTATATAATGTCACCAAACTGAGATATGGTCAATGGCATTCTATAACCCTGGGAATATTTGCCAGGAGTGTAGAATAGCCACCTCAGGGTTGTAAGATGGGTGTACTACCTCAGAGTCAGACTGGGATGATCACAGGGGTGTATAGCACAGCCAGGCCACAGTAGCTCATCGCCTGGATGGAGCATCCAGGGTCAGTTCCTGAGGTTTTATTCATGGATAGGGGTCTTCATCCTGAAACTGCAGATCCACTTCGGCTTTAAATTAAATGTGCTCCTTTTCCTATACAATGGGTATCTTGTCTGTAGTTTACAAATGTGAAGACTGAACATCAGAGAGCCGACCTGTGAGCCAGGTTTGCAGAACTGGCTGGTGGCAAAGCTGGGGTCTAACTACAGTTATCACCAACTCCAAAGCTATATTTGTGACTACAGTGGCTAATCTTGAAAACACCCCAGGACCTCTTTCTATCTACTGATTGCTATCATGTAAGCAGAGTGAGTTATTTGCTTTGTTCCAAGTTTCCACACTTTATTGACTATGTTAAAAGATCAAAAAACATTGCAGAAAATAACATTGTATCAAAATAGAGATTTATAATATTTAAATAGTAACATATCTGCCAAGAAGCATTGATGATAATTGAATGAGAAAGGAATTAAAACTGCAATTGAGAACAGTCTGGAAAAACAATGATATTTATCATTTTTAGTAAATATGGTATATTAATTCAGCTAACACTATTTTTTCTAGATTTCCTATAATAGAAATGCCTTCCAATGCCATCCACATTTATTTTACATTAGACTAAAGACTCTGCTATCACCTTTTCTTTCTTCCTCCCAGTGCATACCTTTCCCCAGTAGTAACAGGAGTGAACTATGCCATGCCTGGTCTTTTGAGTTCAACTCCTGTTCTTGCAAGTGTTGTACAACCAGATATCAAGTCAGTTTTTCCTCTGAAGAACTATAATCAGTAAGAGGAGCTAGGATAAAAAGATTTGCCATGCTCACTTTCTATATGAAGTGGATGTCATCATAACTGAGTAAGTATTATTTCTATAGATGGGTCACTGACTGAAGTCTACAAAAAAATTATTTTTGGCCTAATAAATGACTCTGCAATTCACTGTAGTGATATTTGATCTGCATCCTGGGTCAGGGTCAGTGTCATGTTGCAATATTCTTTCTCATAGGTAGTCAGTACTGAAAATCCAGGAGCAGTCAAGCGCTGACGTTTTATTAAAGAAACACATAAGAGCTTCAGGAAAATACATACCTGATTGCACTCGCAGATAAGTGACCATAGGAGCCACTTGCTGAAGAGCTGCTGCGAGAATTATTGAGAATTGTGACCAAGGAGTTGGGAGATGTCCGTATCATGGTCTGAAGGTCAAAGCTATGATCGGACCGTGGTGATATGGACAATGTACGTTTTCGGCTTGGCCTGGCTGACAGCCTGGGGCTGGGGAATCTGGTGCCTGTTATAGAAACAAAACAGAACTTGATTACCTGTGGTTGCACTCAGTACTTGTTATTTATTGCTACTCGCCTGTGGAAGAAGTGGAGGATAAGAACTGGCAACTTGCAATGACAAGTATCCCTCCTCCCACTTGTGATCTACTGGCTACCACTGAGGAAATTAGGGAGAAATATTTATCATCCAGGGGCTTACCTCGGGGGAGTTCTGTTTATTAATGTGCAGGCACAATGATAAATTGCTAAACAAAAGGGAAAGACTTTTATGTTTTATCCCTCTCTTTTCTAGTGATATATGAATCTGACGGCTCCTTAGATATTTCCATTATTAATTCACAAGTGACAAAGACAGTGGTTCCCACGGTTACACAACACACCACATTCCCCACCCCAACACACACCACTTTAAGGCAATAAGCCAAAGAAAAAATGAATTAAAGTATGCTAAGATAAAAATTTCAGCTTGGTTATGCCCTCAATTCCCTGCAATTTCTGTAGTTATCTGATCCATGGTATACTTAAAGCTTTACTAAAACAACTGATAAATACATTACCCTAAATTAATTGTTCTCAACTGGGGGGCAATATTGCCCTCAGGGGACATGTGACAATATCTGGAGACATTTTGGTTATCGTACTCACAGGGTGCTACTCACATGTAATGTGGGTGGAGGCCAGGGATGCTCTGCAATGCACAGAGTGGCCCCCACGATGAAGAATTACCTGGCCCTATTAGTGCCAAGACTGAGGAACCATGTCCTATCTTCCCCATAGTATAACATCATAAATCCCAAGAAACATTTAAATCTTGGCATGTGGTTTGTTTATAGATTTTCCAAGGTGGGGAGAAAAATACTCTGTAAGTACTATAATGAGATTTGATGAGTCTATTTTAATTCTCTGGACCTATTAGATTAATTAACTAATTATCTACATTTATTAGAATTTTTCACTTTCAAGAAGAGTCCACCAAAAAAGTTCTAACCTGGAGGTTAGTAACTCATACTTAAACACATCTCAACTTAATGCTTTTTACCTGGAGAGTTAAAAAATAAATTCCCATTTGTCTTCAATTTGGTAGATATTAGAAACTTGAATTTCAGGACACAGCTATGAATGTGGCCCACAGGCCCATTCCTGCCTTTTCTAAGGTCGCATTTATATTACAGAGTTACCAAACTAAAGTTTAATGAAAGAATAAGAACATAATCCCAGCAGGTAAGATGCAAATGAACCATGATTGCTTTTAAGTAATAATGGAGGATTTCAATGTCATAGAATGGGTATACCTGCTTACAGGGACATGGCAATTTTATGATACCCAAAAAATTGAAGTAAAAGGTAAGCTTTCTTTATATAAAAAAGTCTAGGCACTTGGTCCCCAGAAAATCCATTGGGAATACTTCCTTCATCTGAGATAGACCTTGACACAAGATAATAAACCAATATGCTTTAACTTTATGAAATGAAATAGGTGACTATAAATACTATAGATGATACACTTTATAATTATAAAAAATGAATCACAAACTGGAACTTGATAAGTTAGTACCATCCATGTATAAAAATGGAAAACCAATTTGAATGACGAAAGTGATACCTACTCAAAGTTTTCTTTCAGGCACATTTAAAATTGAGTTTCTTCATTTATTATAGTTTCATTACCAGCCTGATTTAGAGCGTGTCAGCGCAAAAATAGCAACCCCAACTATGTACACACCTTTTAGTGTTTAAATCAGACCTTGCTTTTATTATGGCATCAACCCTACACATAAATGTTTCACATTTACTCACTACAAGAGGCTACTTTTATCATAGAAGTTTTTCAGTGAAGAAATACAAACAATTTCAAGAACAAATCAGACTTATGGTCAATTTCCATATAATCCTCGAAAATAAGCCTTTTCACTGGGACTCAGTGATCATTGGGAGAGTTAAAAGTAAGAGGATATTCTAAATAGAGCTGATCCCTAGAACACTTGTAATTTTTTATCACTAACTAGTTAAGGAGGTCATTTGATGCTATAAAACACTAGAAGTCTTAAATTCTCTCACATCTCCCACAGACAGAGCACAGGGTCTGACTTTATCCCTCCACAGACCCTCAGGTTGTACTTGGCCTGGCTGGTTCAGCGCCTCTGTTTTTCTCTCCAAGATAAGCACTTACTTCAGTTTCCATCAATATAAACAGTGTAGTTTTCAGCAGCCCTCATCTCTAGCAAGTTACTTCTAGTGATATTACTTGATCTCCTGTCTTTTAAGGTCACTCAAATCCCAAAGGGCAGAATTAGAACCATAAAACAACTAAGTACAGGTTCATTCTAATGTGCAACACAGAAATACTCTAACTCAAAGCTGTCTGGAACACAGATATGCCCACTGGTGGCACATTTAAAAGTCAGGTGTTTATCTGCAACCAGTCTATTGTGGTTTCTGCCAACTAAAGAGTCCAGATGATCTGTAATAATAGTTCAGAGTGACCTGCTAAATCCCAGTTTGGCTCTGCTATTGCAGGTATGCATCCAGTGCAGGAATTCAAAATTGTTTCACTTTGCTTTTGGCAGTCTCCTAAATTTTGGGTACTCTTCTTATGCTCTGTTTAACTAAATGCTATTTCAATTATTTTATAGAGAAAAAATATAGTACTTTAAGCACTTTATAAACCTTTAATATGCTCTCTCCAACCTCCTAATAACTAAGCAAAGAAAGATAAAAGTCAGCATTGTGAGACAGTGATTTGGGATTCTGTGTTTAAGGGAATAGGAGGCAAAGTGAGCATCTTCAAAACAGGTAAAAGAGAAGGGGCCCAGGTGTTCACTGATCGAACTGCTTCCTTCTAAAATATAAGCCTGGGCATTCTTATTCTTTCAACACAGATATCTCTGACTGACTTTTTATTAATTGTTTTGTTTCTCTATTCCAATAAAAAAAATTCTGACAAAAAAAAAGGAGGTTTCCTTTTATGTGATGAATGGTAGGACATCTAAATTCCTAGTTAATGACAATCAATTTACTATATACTTAGGCAAATTAAAATTCCTTTAATTAGTTTTCACAAAGTAAAAGGGTAACTTCATCCTTTATTTAGATAAAAACCACCATTGCCTGACTAAACACATTCTCATCAAATAAGGAAGGTAATATGGGCTGACCTTTCAAGGATTGTCTTATTTTAATTCTTTATTTGCAGATTTTAAATAACTAATTTGCATAATAACACAAATCTTTTTTTCCTCCAACAATCCCTAATTAAAATATGGTTATGATGAATTTGAAAAGTAAGCTCTCCACTCTACAGAGCAGAATAAAAGCCCTGCAGAAGATGTAACACATTTCCTTCACTTTGTATGTGGTAATGAACCCCTCAATAGAAACGAGTACAAACTCATGTTCCTGTGTAACATAGCTAAGTTAGTTCATGATAGTAAGTAAGACTTAGGTTGTAGATTTTACCCTGTGTGGACCTTCTCCAGACCTGACTGAATTACTAACTACCACTAGAGAGTTGACAAGTGTATATTATTTCAAAATAAAAGCCAAACAAACTGTAGATAGAATCTAAGTACAAGTTAATCGCTGTGGCTAGGAAAAACAAACAAACAAATAAGACCTCAAGCATATTCTCGACTTGAAGTCAAACTGTTGTCATATTCAAAGAGTAGTGGCTTTCACTGATGCACACCTTAGATTTTTAATGATGCTTTCAGGTCATACTTCCTGGCACCTGACAAATGAACGTAGTAGACTCAAAGAATCTGAGTAATTGAGAACTCTAGGATGTTCTAAAAAGAGATAATCTTAGCCTCATTTATCTATATGTCTTGATAAGTGACCCAAAGGAATCATCATAAGCCTTGAGGAACTCAAAAATAAGTGTTACAAAATGCATCAAATGATCTCATTTTCTTCTACTGTTATGTACTAAAAATAACTCTTTCTAGTTTGGAAAAGCTTTTTATTTTCCCTAAATAAAAGATCTTAGTAAAATATAATTTCTAATGTAAAGAAAACATAAGGCAAAAGAAATCAAAAAGAAAAAAAATGTAAAACTAAGTACAGGTTGTTTTTAAAATTAATTTTTAAGGCATAAATTCTATAAAGCCAAGGAATGAGTAGACGAGGTGCATTCAGGTAATCAAACGTGTTTTCTTATTTTGTTACCAAGACAATCAAGGCAGGATAGCTTTTTGTATATCTGCCAAATTACAATCACCTGCATCTTCCAGCTTGTTCCTCTGAGCTAAACAAGAAGTCCCAGAATAGCCAAATCTGCAGCACCTTCTTAGAAAACCAAGGGAACCAGAGCACCAAGTAAGTGGTTCCTCCTCTTCTTCCTCTGGTTTGTAAAGTTAGGCAATGACCTAATCTTTGTATCTTCCTCTCCATTTCATGAAATAGTATTTGCCAGCCCCAGAACTACAGAAAACAGCCCCATCACTTACTATCCATGGCATGAAGATATTCCATGTGAATAGCTCCAGTGCCAGCGGTGGGAGCTGAGGGAATGATGTCTGCATAGGGGCTGCGCTGGCCAGCTAACAGAGCCATCTGATGATAGTATTCTGCTGGACTGACTCCAGTGTGGGGTGCTAGAAAAGGAGACAAAGAAAGCATGGTTACTTGTTGAAAGAAGGTCACAAAGTCCATTCGTTACACAGCCTACATCAGAAGTTCCTTTTATGGCTCATTCTAGTAAAAATTCTTTAACTCAAATTATGCTTTTAAGTCTACCACATATCTTTTACTCGACAATAAAAGTAAAGGAAAAGAATACAGAAAATAAAATATATTATAAAATATTTGAAGTTAGTTTTGAAGGGGACCAAAGTTTTGCCATCCCCAAATAGACCTTTCAGAGTATTAACTTTAAGCTGGTTATTAAGAAACAAAAATTCAGAACTTTTGACCCTCCCCCTTACCTGCCTAACGGAAGTAAGACAGAAAAACCTGCTTAAAAGAAGGGAGCATAGCCTTAGCAAACTAAAGGCGGAAGAGAGAAATCTAGCACAGCCTGTTAGACATCCCTCTATGTCCAATTGCTTCTGGGTGGTCCAGCAGGAATGTGTTTACCACGTTTGTTCTTTCTCATCTACCTGTAAATTGCCTGCTTTCCCTTGGAAATCCCAGTCCCCTGCTTCCCTCTTAGTCCAGAATGGCATATAAACCTCAACTGCCCAATGTGTCTTCAGGTCTCAAATTCTTATGGTGTCCCTGCAGGTACATCCATAATAAATTTTGGATATTTTCTCCTGTTAACCTGTCTCATGTTAACTTTATTATTAACCCAGACAGAAAAACTCAGAAGGTGAGAGGAAAATTCTTTTTTGCACCTTCTCTTCGGTTTAAAGAAATCATCAATAATTCAAATCATTAAAATGTATGTATATACATAACTCATTCCCACGTTTGCCACACAAAATAAAATTGTTTCTTATATCAAATCACTGCATGTTTCCATTTATTATAGTAGCCAACAACTTAGACAACTATGATCTCTTTCCAGACATACTTAAAATACTTCCCTAAGCTTTCTGACAGGAGTGTCTGAGTCAGCTCTCAATACCTGGAAGACCCAGGGCTTGCTTACAAGTGGAAAGAGCAGCACAGCTTTAATAACACACAACTGAGTGATAAGCTGCAATTTTGTGTTCCATAATTTAAAAGCTCTTTTTTTTCATTACAAAATCAAAAAAATATGTTCCTATCAGTCTGGAGCAATTTACTGGCCAGAGTCAACCCTATAAAAGTGGGATGATAATCGGTTTCCACCTGCCAATTTATGTGCAAAACTAGCAGGATATTGCAGTGGTTCTGAGGGTGGTCTCCAGATTCGTGAAGATCTAGATATAAATGCCAGCTTCACCTGTTAGTGCTCCATGACGTTGTTGAGAGCAATGAATGCAACGATGAATATAAAGTGCTTATTAAGCACATAGCATTCCCTCAATAACTCAGTTTTATAATTATTATGAAGAAACAATGGCATCTTCAAACAGCTTTGTGTTTTACATTTGTGCCCACAGACTTTTATACATGATAGAGATATAGATGAAAAACTCTTAGACCACAAGAAAGAAATATCAGTAACTTGACTTTATTTGACTGGTAATTAATTAGACTCAAAAGGCAGGAGGAGGAAGGCAGAATAACCCATCTAAAACTGTCTTATTCCTATTCATTATGAAATACTTTGGGTAGCAGAGAATAAGATGCTTTAACTAGAGGTACCATTTTCCAGTGGTCCAACTAAATTTCTGCATGCCAGGTAAAATTTCAAGTCCATTGTTAGCTGACCTCCCTTATCCCGCTCTCCCTCTGTTCTTGTTAGTCATTTCCATGAACTCCCAAGTACTACATGGAGGTGACTCTCCATTTTTCCTATTGTAAAACGAAATCCCAAGCAGCAGAACTAACTCATATTTCACTCTCATTTGACTCTCTGATACTTTCAACAAATTTAAAAGTGTGAATCTTCCAAACTTCCAGTTATAAGATAAATAACTACTGGGAATGTAATGTATAACATAAATAAAGTTAGCATTGCTAAATGGTATATTTGAAATCTACTAAGAGTAAATCCTAAAAGTTCTCATCACTGGGAAAAAAAACCCATTTTTTTCTTTTTCCTTTTTATATGTATATGAGATACAGATGTATCTTACTGAGGTAATCATTTTACAATATATGTAAATCATTATGCAGTATACCTTAAACTTATACACTGCTTATGTCAATTATATCTCAATAAAACTGACAGAAAAAAATGTGAATTTCGTTCAACTGGCAAAACTGATTTTTTTGGTACCTTACAAGTATATTCACTACATTGAATAAGAAGAAAAATAATGAGCTGACAGCTGTTCCTGCAGCACTGCTGCTTCTGAAGGTATAACTGAGTGGATGTTTACTGAGCAACCTCATGCAGCTTTCCCACCTACTATTCCCACCACGCATAGCCAGCCTCTGAAAGAGGTCTGCCTGGAGAATGGGGACACTGCAGGGTCATATCAAGCACTGATCAGTGAGATGGAGTGCACAGCGTTTCTCTGTGCTGTGAAACAAATACCACAAATTTGCGACCTGCCTGCTGCAGAGAACTCATAATCCACTATCTGCAATTAATAAGGCTTATGCAATTCTTGACTTTAATTCAGGTTCCAACCATGTGGACAAGTCAGTTTGTATAAGTGTCATTCGATGGAAGATTCTATTCTTAAATCAAAGGAACAATTTAGAACTTGACAGTTGCAGAATATACAATTCCAATTAAAGAGTAATATAAAAGTAATTAAGTGGGAGGCTAAGAGAACCAACCAGAATTTGATCCTTGAGAGCCTAAAATGAACATCAGGTATTACAGAATTAAAGTCAAAAGTTCGCTTATTTTCCCACCATGCCCCTCTTCTAGTTTTCATTTGGCAAGATCAGTGACAGAGGCGCATGCAGCAACAGGTCCAAACCATCATGTTCTCTTAGACCTTGCTACTCAGAGTATGGTCTACAGATCAGTAGCACTGACATCACCTGGGAACTTTTCAGAAGTGCAGAATCTCAGGCCCCACTTGGACCCACCCCACAGAGAATTACATTTAACCACCATCCCTAGGTGATCTGCATGTATACTTCTGTATGCATACTGGAGTTTAAGAAGTGCTGTTCTAATAGACACATCTGTATAAGTGTGCCTCTCAGACATGCAGAACAGAAAAGTATACATCAGATGGTGAGCAAAATGCACTGTTTACACATGCACATTATATGAATGGCTACAGGGCCAGTCTAAACATATGCTGAGCTGTAGAACAGAACTGTGGATAACAGCAAGTCAGTGAGATCTGGCTTTGGGTTCCACCACTGACACTTACTAGCCAAGGGACCAGGCTGCAAGTTACTTGGTCCCTCTGCACATTGCTATCTTCACCTGAAAATGGAAATAATAAGCCACCCTCAGAGATGTGTCCTAATGTTGAAATGAAAGCATGCACTTAAAGCATTCAGCATAGTGTAGGGCACACGGGAAACAATAAACATCAGAGTACTCTATACCACATCCCAGGTGAAGCAGGGGAGGAACTGGCATGTGTGGAAGCATAATGTGTTGGTCTGAAACTTACCATCTGTGGGGCTCAGGCCCCGGGCTGCAGAGATCATGGAGAGGGATGGGCTGCTATGCAGAGATCGGATGTAGTCCATGTAAGGATTGATGTAGGGATGTGGAGGGCTGAAGGGGGACTCAGAAGCTGCAGCAGGGTTCCGGTGCGGGGAGATCCTAATGAAGGGCAGGTCTGAATATGTTGGGCTACTAGATAAGGCAGAAGGCCTAGGTAAAAAGAAAATCAGAGGTATACATGAAACAAATATCTCCAAAGGCAGAGGCTGTCTGTAAAAGAAAATAAGATTTTAAGTGAACTCAAGGTATCTTGGAGGGAAAAATATCAGGCATATATATTCTAGTACTATTACCTTAAAATCATGGTGACATATGCAGGTAGAACACTACTATACAATAATTTGGGCAAAAAAAAAAAATTGACCTTTGAGAAATTTCGTGGCACTCAGAATATAGGAAAATAAAGGCCTGCCTCTGGCTTTCCTTATGAGAAGAAATTCTAAACAACAGCCCTCTCTGAGCTTAAAGTAGTTGCTGAGATTGTATTTTCTATTTGACCTGAACATTAATTTCACCATTGAAAACTTGACTCTCCCATCATGCTTAGTGTTGCAAGAGAAAGAGAAGAAAAAAAGAAAAGCAAATTCATCTTGTCTGGAGGTCTGAGCACGCACATTGGCAAAGTTGCTCACAAATAAGAAAGATGACTAAATGCAAAACTGTGTAAAAAACATGAAATCAGACACTCCATATAACCATGCCCAAGCTTTACTGTTAATGGCCTGCAGGGTGAGTTTAACAGATCTGAGTTTCACTGTGTTCAAGGCAACTCCTCTCCGGAGGTGGCACTGAGAGTCAGCTTCCTCTCACACTTATTTTTCACTTGGCATCCTGATTAGCCCCGTTCAGTAAAAAATCAGTAAGTATTCCTGGGGTTAGAAAGTTGGAAAAGAATGGGGTTCTGATCAAGCTAATGCCTTGGTTATAGTAAGCTAAGGTAGACTGTGTGCTTTTGTCTGGTGAAAAAATTCTCAAACACACCTAGTTGCCGTCATACCTCAGTCCCCTCCTGGGATCCCTTTCCCCATAGCCACTCCTGAAGTCACCCCTGGATAGGCATTTCTAGAATGGCCAATCTGTGCAATGCCTTTCTCTGCCTTGTTCCTTCTCTAACAGAAAATGTTTTGTGTGGATAATCCAGTCAACTGGCCAGGACAGGCTAAACACTTGTGCTCTCCATTTTTTCATTCACAGAGGCTATGGTCATAAAAAGGAGAAGCCGAGATAGAGACAGATATACTGAGAATGGTAAATTCTTGCTATGTCACTGGCTTTACGAGTGAAATGAAAAGAGAAAGGAAACACATTTTCTCATCACAACTCCCAACGCAAGTGCATACTGGCAGTTGGGCTCTGGACCCCGTCACCCTGTCAGAATATAATCTTGGAAGAAGCTAGCTTCACCAAGAGCACAGCACAGGCACTGAAATAAATGAAACCAAAGATCAGATAATGAATTTTCTCTCAGTAGAAAAAAGAGGTTAGGGTGGGGGGTGGGGTGCAAATTTTCTCATTTGCTCCTTCTTTTTTCACTTTAAACTAAAAAAAAAAAAAAAAAAAAGGTTTTTTTATTTGTTATTCAAATGCCACTTTTGGTGGAGTAAAATAAAAATCCACTTTTCTAAATTTACATGTGGGAAGAATGAGAACTTGCCACCACAAAATAGCTATTTCTTTTCAAAATTACTTGAGGCTTTTCATTTCCTCTCAGAAATTAGTAAAATTACTTAAATAGAAACCAGTATAACCTATTAGACTATCCTGTTTTAGCTCTTTACTGCAAAACAAGTTAGCTCTGTGTTACTGGCTTAATTCTAAGCTTCATTTAGACATGCTGCTACTTCAGAGCATAGAAGATACTCCCATTCATTCACTTGTTTTCTAGCAAAAAGGAAAATCAACCTTCCAATCTGGTTCAAAAAGCAATTGCTACAAGTTAAAAACTTAATTGTAGATTTATGATGAGAACCAGAGCCGCAGAAATGTAGAAAAGTAGACATTTCAAGACATCCATGAGATGATACCTCACAAGCTTTATACGATCCATTACCAACTGGGTCTGAACAATATGTACTAAAAATTAGTGAATGCAATGTCATTTCTTCCTTGTTTTTTCAGTTTAGACAAAAAAAAAAAAATGAAACCTGTTATTTTTCTGAAATTCCAGAATTGAGAAGGGTAATAAGAATATTCTTGGAGGCTTAGATTCCATTTTGAAGAATCACACATTAGAAAACAACAGAATCTTGAACAACATGAACATTATGGAGGTAGGACTTGGATAGTAACCAATCCCAAAGAAGCAAGGAAGCCAGGAGATGGCCGACAGTTTTCTCTTAAAAGTCTGTGAATGTCTGACTTCTACACCAGGCCTGCGCTTTTATTTGACCTGTTCCCACAAGAAGACTAGGTAACTATTAAAAGAGCTGCCATGAGGAGGAATCAATACTTGGTCACTTCTTTCCTGGCAGGAACACCAGTAAGAAACAACATGAGAGAAGAGTATGGATTCCTCCTGGAGGCGAAGTCAGGAAACTTCACCCCTCTGGGAATGTCATAATCACATATGTTGATCTTCCAAAGAGATGATGCTGAGGAGATACTGGGTCATCTAGTTCTAAATAAGGTGGTGGGAAATGCCTTCAGACAGGAATGCAAGTAAACAAGCCATAAGTTGATCAAGTGCCCTAAAGAAGGAAACCATCTAGTTCAAAGGCCAGCCATCCCCAGTATATGAATAGGAAAATGTTTAATACAGGTTACCCAGTGACCAGTCATTAGGAATTCTGGAGATAGGTCAGTCAGACCACTAGAGCAGTACTGTGGAATGGCTCAGGTTCTGAAAAGGAACCAATGTGGATGGAAGCTATGCAACCTCAGCTGCCACACTTATCCTCTCCTTGTCCTTAAGGGTCCACAAGGAAAGAAATCTACCTCGTGGGGATCTTGGCAAACAAATATGAGTAAAGCCTCACGCACTCAGTCTGGTATCTAACAATGCTATGTGTGTGTGTGCGCATATATTTACATACCCCTTATACTACTATGCTAATATGCTCTACTCATAATCTATACACACATACAATACAGACATATATACTCATATATACACATACACAGAAGTATATACAGACGTGCATATTAGGATAGCATATACAGGATGCTACCTGATTTTCAAACACTGAAATATTGGAACCCTCTTTCCAAAGCAAATCTTATGCTTTGCTCACCTACCTGACAGAACTCCTGAAGTACCTCCTTGGATTTTCCAGGACCTCCCTTAGTAAAGTCATAAAACCATATACAGTAGTTAAGAACAGGAACTCAGTAATTAGATACAAGAGATATGAAGGAACTGGATTTGAATGCAGACTTCACTGACTCTGTCACTAAGTGGAAGTTCCCTTACACACAAAATGGAACAATAATAGCTCCATCCCAGGGCTGCAGTTACTGACCTTCACTGGGCTCTCAGTAAATAGTGGTGGTTGCCGATATTCTTGGGGGTTGTCAGAACCATCCCAAAAAACGTTTGTGTGTGTGATTCTAAACTCAACAAACAGAAGTCCATATGGCAAGACTTTGGAGACTGGTGTTCATGTCCTTGCTGCTCAGTTTCTCACTGGAAGTTGATCACTAACTAATTCTGTTTCCACTCTTGTGAGTTGGGCTAACATGACATTTCTCCAGTGTTGAAACCTGACAAAACTGAGTTTCTAAGCTACCAAAGCTAGCACCCAACCTTGAATTCCAATGGCTCCAGTGCCATCTGACATGGACGTAAATATATATAAATTAGTTTTTCAATAATGCTGCTTTTAACATTACCTAACAGAGCCACTTCCAAATTCCTGGTAGCTAGCCACTTCTGAATTCCTGGTAGCTAGGTCATTTATCAGTTTGTCTGTTTACTGTAAAGCAAATTTGAGAGAGAAAGTTAAGCTTAAATTTAACGGGCAGATGTGTGTTCACTGCTGTGTGCAAGAGCCATTCAAGATTATGACCAGAGGGGTGAATTCTACTGAAAGAAAAGGAGGTAGAGGGTGTGGGGAAGGCAGTCACAAAACTTTCCATACAAATGACATATATTATTTCATGAACTGTCAGAGACTTCACCTGGTAAATATTTGTCAAACTTGCTAAAAGCCTTCTTTTGAGGATTACAGTAGCAACAGGAAAAAAAAATTATAGGTGTCTCTTCCTTGGTTTATATTTTCAGTAGGCATACATACAGAGATTGAAGATTGCTGTTGGCTTCCCATTACTTTCTCTGCCTGTAGCTTTCCCTTCTCTCTCTCTTCTAGGGCTAGGCAAAGCTTAATCATTGATGAGAGCACAAACCACAGAGAGAAAAAACAAAACAAGAAACAAACATTCTAGGAAGAACACTGAAACTTAGAACTGCTCCACGTACAGAGATTCCATGACTTTTATGTTGCAGCCAATGAGTATAGAAATATGACTGTGACCTTCTAAACTAAATCATACAAACTGTAGTCTGGAACCAGAGATGCCTCAACTGCGGAGGGTTGTCTCAGCTGCCAGGGCACAACTGTAGGGATGAACTGTTGTTCTATTACCTCTGCATCTTGGCTTATGTATGCAGGGCTCAGGACGCCCACTTGGGGATAGCATCCCTTATGCTGCTCTTACCCATTTGTCTTTCCAGGGCCATGGAGACCTAACGAGTGGCTGTCATTTGTCTCCATATTGCCCAATGACTGAATGAAGTACAGTTTCCAACAAGAAAGAAGGTGGGAATTATTTTGTTTTTCTCCCAAAATACAACAAAAGCAATATAAAGTTGTGTGTTTATTTGTGGAGATAATTTGACCTTTTTTTAAAAGGTCATGAAAATAGATTACCATGAAAATAGTAGAGGATTCTTATTATAGCATTTTTAACATACTATGATAAACTTAAAAACAAAAACACATTGCTGAGAATAACTTCTTAGAATGAAATATGATTAAATAATCTAATTTGTTACTGCCTTTTCATCTATCTTATTGGGTTACTAAAATGCCAAGATTAAAATCACAGTATTTAATCATGTGCATGACCCATTATGAGAGCATTAAACAAGGTTTGTATGCTGGATTATTACAATTTGCTTTCACGTTGCTTGAAACACTGGAAATGTACACATACCCCTCACATCTTTACTTGGGGCTCCAACTACCAGGCAACTGAAATGGTTTTATACGAAACAAATTATTTTTTGTTTGACTTTGTTCTTTCCATAACAAGTAGATGCTCTTTATATTCAAGCAGTGGCCTAACAGAGAACAAAGGGGTGTTATCCCTTATAATGTATTTTTAACTAACTAATTAATTATTCAATAAGCACAGTTTTAATAAACCAAAATTTGTAATAAAAAATTTGCTTTCCATACAGCAAAGGAAACAAATAACTAAAATGTTCATGGCTAATATAGTAAACACTGTTAAAAATTTGCACAATCCTGGACTTCATTTTTTCTTCTATTCAAGGTGAGTTCAGATAACCTCTGCCCCATAATCGTCATGTGACCTTGAAATGTACATTTACTTTCCCTGTCACCTTTTACCCCAGAACCACTGCATGCTCAGGAAGACTGGTCTTTAGGGTCTGAATCAGGTGGTCCACTTTCCCTCTGGATTCTACTAATGAGAAGCATTGGCAGAAGGTGGCAGTGAAGGAAAGAGAAGTCAGGGTATTTTAGCCAGTCAATTCCTTTTCTTAGCCAGAATTCTGCTGGTGGCATATTTCCTCTCTGGAAGCGTGACCCTTCTTCCTGGGCTCCAGCCCCTCACTCAATCAGTTTTCCCTCTGCCTGCTTGTATCTTCAGGTTAGAGGTGGTAACCTCTTCAATTTTTGCTAGTTCTGGGGGCATTGTGATCACGTCTGGGGCCTTTAACCTTGTTTACACATTTGCAAATATCCACTCTATTAAAGTGCCAGGACCCTAATAAGATGATTCAGTTTCAAATCCCATTTTCATCATCATTGTAACTAAATAATATTTCCCATGAATTTTTAATTGACTTAGGCCTTTTACAAATTTACCATGTTGGATTTCAATTTTTAAAAAATACATGCATAACTATACAGATGAATATTTCAATGATATAGTCATTGAATATATGTTTTATTGAAATTCCATTTACCAAGAATCCATTATGATTTTGGCACATGAAACATAATATATGGTTTAAATAAGCACTTAGAGCTAAATGACCACATCTCATAGTATGCATCTCTAGCACTTTAGAAACAAAGCAAAGAAAAAACACCAGTGGGAAGATAGTATCCTCTTCCAAATGGCAGTTGACAAACCACTTTCTAAATGATCTATCATCAGTTTTGAATATTTTAGCTCCACAAATGTGGAGTACATTTAAAATTATTTTTTTGCAGCCTTCTTTGTTGTCCAAATGGAATCCAAATATTCCACACAAAGGTGCCCCACTTTTTGCAATGTGTAATAAATAAGAGAAATTTTCTCTTTCTTCTTCCTCTAATTACTAGTTTGTGAGAAAAATAAAACTAGTAAAAAAAAACCTGGTTTTATAATTTTTAAAACTAATTATTAATATATAAATCATTATACATTTTAATATATAACTTGTTATATATCATATTAATATATTATACATAACTAATGTAACTGTAAGGAGTAATTATTAGAAGAATTAATATGTGTGTCTTCCTCTACAAAGTCCATAGAGATACCACCTTGATGAGAAAACAACTGTGGTTGCCTAGGAGAAAAACTCAGATATCCAGTTGCTAATCTTTCCCTAACCCTATCCTTGAAGGTGGAAGGATGGAGAACTGCCCTCAGTGGTCAGATTCTGGGACACTTGACAGGGTCTTGTTTGCTAGAGAGCTTCCTAACTGGTTTATGATAACAAAGCAAACAGACACTATCCTTTTCTTCCTTCTTTCCCTGAAACAGTAAGTGCTCCATTTGAAAAGTCACCTTTTTCCTCTGTATGCTCTCTTTCCCCAGCTGGGGGAGGTCAATCCAGCCAGGCCCAGAGGACCAGGGGCTCTCCTGTCTCACTCTCTTCTTCCATGTCACCTTGTGGCAGGGAGTGGGCATTTAATTAGGTGTTTTAGACATCACAGTAGTAAGATCTCGGACTTAGATATGGTGTTGGGTAAAATATATCTTTAAAAGTCTGATTTTGCTCCAAGGCTATTTAGACCTAGATGGAAAAGTAGCAATGCTGTATTATTTAATTTCTAACAAAGAAGTATACATTGAGCCTTCAGCCTGACACCTGTCACATGGTAAATTCTCAGTAACCATTGGCCCCTTTAACAACTCACTCATTCCTGCTGTTATTACTACTAGAGCTCTGACCTGGTTAAGGCCAAAGTCACCTTGCTTTCATCAACTCCTTGTGTATGAATGTCCTCAGGACCCCACATAGGTGTTCTGGAGTCTGAGTTAGTGTGGCTACTTGACACCCTTGGTATCACTAGGAGTATTCCATCCCAACTCTTCTAACAAAGCAAAGAGATTAGTAACTTTACTTGAACTTAGTAAAGCAAGTGGTTTTTTTCTAAAAGTAAATTCAAGAGCATGGTCATTCTGTAGTTTTAGTTCAAAACTTCATTGCCATGAGAAAAGAAAAAAATGGAAAGGGGCAAAAATTTCAGTTTGATTTCTCTGACTTTCCAACCAATTTTCCAGTCATTTTAATAAATTCCATTTTTTGGAATTTGATGAATTACCAACTCCATCCCAAAAGCAGCATTCAAAATAGCAAAATATTGACCTTAAAAAGAAAACACAAAACAAAACAGAAAGACATCGAAACAAGAATGTCGAGTAACTCGGCAAATGACAAAGTCCTATACACTAAAGGTACCTAGAAGTCTCTTGGGAAATGTGGCATTTGTTCATTTATGTGTTACCTTATCTAATAATGTAGAATCCTATCAGCCATGACATCCTTCGGTAGGAACTTTTGGATCTGAACCATGATATCAACCTGGTATAAATAAAAGGGACCCTAAAGTACATAACAAGAGATTCAATTAGAACTGCTGATTTAATTAAATAAACAGGACTATGCTTGTATCATTTACTTAGACATCTTAACAATTCAAAGTAAACAGTTATTTTAAAATCTTGACAGCCCCAAGCCAGGATCTCTTATTTAAATAAGAAGTCTCCCAGGAGGGTCTTGGGTGGAAATAATTAACTAGAAATAAGAAGTTAGGTTCCAACAGTTTAATCCTTGCTTCGTGTGGAGTCCTCTTACAGGCAGCATGGAGAATATTTATGCCAAAGACAGGTACATCAGTAATTCTGAGCCAAGCTGAGTATGAGGCTTCAGTTTTAATTTATATTTTGTAAACATTACTTCAAGAACCAACTAGGATAAATCCTTTATCAACAGCAATCTAGCATGCTGAGTTTAGGCTTGTATTCCAGGACCTGGTGTGTACTTTTTCTCTATCATCATTATCATCATAATCCTCATAATTACTATTAGCAACTATTAACTACTGACTAGAGTGTTTTCTGGGTTGTCTCTTGTGATCCTTAGCAAGATATATCTGACTCATACTTTCTCTCATTCTTTAAATCGTCCTTTAAGTGATAATATGAATGTCCATCAAGGAACTATTATTATCTAACTATTATCTAAATAGCTTCTCTTTCTGAATAAAAACCCTAAGGTTTGCTAGGGGACTCTAGTGTAGTAAAGGTAAAAATAGTGGGCCCTTTTAAGTGACAGCCTCTTCAGATTTAAGTGGAAACAGACCTTGTAGGCCTCTACATGTTGACTAAGACATTATATCCCAGGCACACTTCTCAATATTCCAGAATTTTAACCTCTTTGAGGGTGTCAAACTTCAAAAATAAATTAAATATGGAAAAGGAGTATATCTAATGTATTGGGGAATAACTTATCCATATTATTCAATAGAAATGAAGCATTAACTTCCACATAATGAGATAATTTTCTTATGGGTCTTGTTATCATGACTTTAGAGAACTTTGCCCTGCGCACAGGGAATAGCACCTTGGAAGACTGAAAATGAGTCTGGCCATTTGAAAAGAAACCACAAAGTCTCCTTCTGCACTCCCTCCTTTGTAGTGAAAGCAAGTCTTCTGATCAGCAAGTGAGAACAGATTTCACTGACCGGAAATGCCTAAATGATGTACCGGCATTACTCGTCCATATTACTGTTAAGAGAGCCTGAGCGGAGGCGCATGGACTTACTGGGAACACTTTTAAGGGCTTTACATTCCTTATCTGTAAAATGTGAGCATTTCAACGATATGATCTCCATTTCGACCATTAGGTTTAAAGTCCCTTTCAGTCCTAAAATCCAATGTATTCTATGATTTAAACCATTTGTCCCTGTCCACCATTGATCTGTTTTGACAATTTGACAATTAATATTATAAAGTCTGCTACTGAATAGAGTTTTATTTAAAATTTAGTGATACCTTATTTGAGTATCACTACAAATGAGATCTTTTTCTTTTAGACCCTTTCTCCTTGTTTTTAAAATGACACTGCCATCATCACAGCAACTAATGTCCCCATTGGGCCATCTGGACTCCAACTTTGATATTACTCCCAGGAGAAGTGAAAGGGCCTGGCTTTATGATGATTGGATTTGGACAACAGTTTTTTAGAAGAAAGTGGGGCCATGTAGCCATGCAAAAGTCTCAGTACTGAGCCACCGTTTAAACACTAAAGAAGCTTTTACTGGTAAGTTCACAGCATTAGATACTTTTATATTAACAACACTTCTCCCATCCAGGTTTGTACATTTTATCTTTATTCTTTCAAATCCTGAAATTGCTTGGATGAGAGGGTTTATATATTACACACACACACATACACACACACTTCTAAGAGCAGCCTGAACTTTTAGGGGAAATTGAAGAGGCTTTGTGTCAAGTACAGCTAAATCCGGCCTTTCCATATCAAACCTCTGCTAGAAAATTACTGTGCAGATGATAAGGAGGAAAGATATAATAAGAAGTGACTCTACTCAATTTATACTGCAATATTGGTATGACTGAATATTTTTCATTCAGGTGCCTGATAAAATCACTAACCTGTATTGCAGATAAATAAAGGAGGCTCTGTCAAGAATAAACACCATTAATCATGAAGCTTTACCCTCTGAGAGCCTGTGCTATGCATCTGCACAAACACACCAATGTAACCAGCACACAACATATACTTCCCTCCTTAACTCTGTCCTCCTTTTCTGTTTTTTTATTGTTTAGGCAGAAGTCACATTTTGAAAACATTCCCTTTACATTTTAACTGTACAGTCCTGAAACTAGGTTCATGATTATAATATTTAAGAAAATTTGGCTGTGCTCTTAAAGAGAAAAACTTGACAGTAAAACCATTTTTTTGCTGATTACATACCCACACACAAAATACATATGATACATACTATATTTCATTAAAGCTAAGATGCTATTGATCTAAAAATGCACCATTATTATAGGTACCACTAAGAATGACAATACTTCTTTTGTCACTTTCACTTTTTACTTTATACTTATTCAAAAAACTCTTTAGACTTATTCAGACAGAGATTTTATCATATATCACTTTAGCACTTGCACAAAAAGGAAAATAACAGCAAAATAATTTTATTAAGAGATACCTGAAACTTCCCCATGACTGCCACCTCACCAATAGTGATTATACAACACTACAGATTTTAAGATAAATCGCAATTTTAGAGATGTTAAAAAGTGAAAAAAGGATATACAATTTAAAATAGATGAGTTAAATATGGTAATGTGTATAATAAATACATATTAGGTAATTCTGCCATTTATCAAATACCTATAATACAATAGATTGTGTTAAGTGTTATCTATGTGCTTTCTTTGAATTCTTGATAGAAAATGGGACTGCATGATGAAATAGGCTTGAACAGAGTGAGTCATCTTATAGTAAAAACTGATGCTAGATTCAAACCCAGTCTGTGATTATAGATACAACAGAAAACTATCTCAAATCAAATACAAATATGTGCATATATGCTTAAATATTATATTTTAATATTACTGATACTGTTAATAGAACAGGTAGTATGGTTTTCCAGTTATCTTTTCACCCCAAAGGGAAACTATGTGAAGACTATTAGAACGGCACAGGTAGTACCCCATCAGCTGAGGAGGGATGTACAAAGCATCGCTTGGGATGTACAAGAAAGAATGTACAAGAAGGGAGGTATGGCCATCATTTGGGCAAGATTATCAGCAAATCTTCATATAAGGAAAGAAAAAATAGGAGAAAAAAATGGCACATGAGCATGTGGTATCAGGACTACAATGTTTTCCTAAACTCCTTTTCTAAGCATCCATATACAAGGGGTGGGGGGGCCAAAAGACAAACCTAAGATTTCCCATAACCATGAGATGTTAAGGAGGGATCATAAAGATCATTTAATCTGACTATTTCATTTCACATGAGAAAACAAGGAGGCCCCAAGAGGCCAAGGAAAGTGTGTTCAAGGATCCAATTAATTTGTGGCAGAGCTGAAAATGGAACTCGATTGAAGCCCTCACTATGAAAATAGCTTACAAAGTGGCTTTAAAAGGGGGCTCATCAGAAGCCATATGCCAACAGAGTTATTTTTTAATTTTTCTGGAATGATACTTTGAAACTTGGGGGAAAAGCCTGCTTTATCATGGCTAATGTAACCAACTATCACGAGTGGGGACAAGGAGTGCTCAGAGAGAATAACTCAGCAAAGCTCAAATCCAGTCCACCTGAAGGTGTGTAATTGTGTTACATAGGAAGTATCATGCTTCAGCTCACTGGGGGATCTGTGTTCAAAGCTCAACCCATGGAGAAAGTACCTCTTCTGGCCAAAAGGGGCTGAATTCCCATATTCCAAGCAAATCTTCCCTGTGTGAGGAAGAATTTTGATCCCACAGAGGGAATGCATTTATTTGCCAATGAGAACACTGGCTGGGAGACCCTCACAAAAAGTCTGTGCCCCCAGACACGGACATTCCAGGCTCACAAGGTTCAGGTGTCAAGAGCCCAAATCAAACCAGGCCCAGCGAGAACACAAAGGGACTCCAAGAAACCAGAACCATGCCCTAACCACACTGCTCAGGGACTTAACCTAGCTCTTTAAGGAAAAGCTTTTATGTATAAATAGGTATTTATAATACACAAAATTTTCACCACTGATTGTGTGTTCAATAATTTCTGATAAATGATAAACTCTTTGGTCCTTTTGGGAGGTTACAGGTACACTATCAATAAGTGTCGGCTCCCAGTTAGGTACAGCACACCCCACCTGCTTGTTAAAGATTCTCATGCAACAAAATGGGTAGAAACAGGCAAATAGATCCCTTATAGCAGCAGGGATCCTCAACTCCCTGGCCATGGACTGGTATCAGTCTGTTAGGAACCAGGCTGCACAGCAGGAGGTGAGCAGTGGGCCAGTGAGCAAAGCTTAATCTCTTTTTGCAGCAGCTCCCCAGTGCTAGCATCACTGCCTCAGCTACACCTCAGATCATCAGGAATTAGATTCTCATAGGAGTACCAGTCCTGGTGCCAAAAAGGTTGGGGACCTCTGCCTTAGAGGATTTTGCTCCTAACACAGATGAATTTTTCTAGTGGTCTCACAATGTTTTACCAATACCTGTAATGATGGCATAATTCATTAGAGAACCAAATATTTAATCTTTATTAATAAAGATTAAAAAAACAATTTTTAAGTTTAATTGTTCATCTGTCTCAGTCATAAACCATACTTCAGAAAACGACGTATGTACAAGAAAATGTAATGGCTATGATTACGGTACCTAAATAACTTTCATTACTGTTGTTCATTATTTCCACACAGATGGAAATGCATCTTGTGAAATGATTATGAAATTCCTTCAGAATGTAAATTTAACTTAAATGGAGGTAATGGGCTTTCCTCCCACCCTGCCCAGGACTATTTATGTTCCTAAGTTGGGCATGAGTATAATAACTTTAACTCCCCGCCTTCAACAGCCTTATTCACATTGAAAGGAAACCAAATGACTAGTAGCATCCTTCAGTGATTTTAAATCTAGTGATGATTCAACAGCAGTTATGTTATTAACCTGGAATGAAGCACTACCCTCTCACTAACAAAGTTGTGAAATGTCTTTAGTTCTCTATGTTAGGGGCACTTAGTAAGCACTCAGCTTGGCAAGAAACCCATGGCAGGTTGAGTTCTGGACTAATCACATGAGCCATGATCAAATAGACTGGAACAATTTAGAGCTTGTGGCTCCGAGGAATGTAATTCATGCAGAAAAGTGCTGTCAGAGTTAAGGCCAGGGAACTTTTCAGGAAGAAAGAAAAATAAGCAGTTCAACAAAGAAAAAGAAGGGCCAATAGCCTTTTCTAGAACTTAAGGACATGGAGACTTCAGTGGGGTTCTCATCGAAGGACACCCCTGCAAAGCAAACTTGGAAGGAAGCAGGTGACTTCTACTTCTCATTCCTTCAAACTGAACTTTCACATGCCTCCCTCCCCAGTGGAGGGAAAAAAAAAAACAACCCAAAAACACTAAAAAGTCCTATGTTTGCCTGAGTCAAGAGATGGGGAAAGATGAGAAAATTAACCCAAATTAAAAATGAGGTAATATATCTTTTGAGTGTTCTTCAGCTCACTAGAAAGCCTTCACAAGTACATGAACTAATTGCACATGTCAGATCCACACAGCCTGCTGTCCACACTCCAGAGAATAGAGAGAGAGACTCATGAATTGCTTGAGGACTTACACTTTGAAAATTCTCTCACAAATAATACATGACATTCTCAAGCAGGGAACTAATCAAGTAGGAGAGGACCCCTCCATAAGGCTTACAGCAGTCTTCTACAGGAAACTGGACCTCTGCTTCAGCCCTCATCACACAATTCCCTGATTTCCAGTGGACCCTCTTCTCTCAATCCACCAACTAACAGGTACCTAACAGCCCTGAAATCTGAAGTCTGAGATGACCATGCTGATCATTTAAACAAGATTACAATACTTTAAACTGACTTTCTTTTCCCTTCTTGACTACTTCCATTAAGAATGAAGATCAGAGGCAGGAAAAAAATGGCGTAGATGATAGAGGCTTTGTTCATCACTCTTGGGACCAAATCAAAGTTGTGACAAAAAAAAAAAAAAAAAAAAAGGAGCAGACAGCAAGGAAAGCCGCCAGGGATCCAGATGAACAGAAGCACTACAACTAGGGAGAGAAATAATTAATCACCCTGCAGTGGTAGAAGATAGGAGGAGGTGAAGACATGAGGTTGCCCGGTCCTGAGCAGCTGAGCTGCAGGGGCAGCCGGCAGCTTCAGATGCCTCTTCAAGGGGCCGTATCCACGAGCGGACTTTCAGGTGATAAACCTGCTTCCTCTGAGCACCAGCGCCAGCTCAGCTACAAGGGGGGCGGGGCACCAGGGACTAACGGGGGACACAGAGTTGTCAGAGTGAGGACTGACAACTCTCCCAGACAGAAGTGACAGCAGTGTCCACTGTTCCTTTATTAAGCCCTCCCCCATCCCAGTGTATGGACGCAGGACTCTACAGCTGAGACATCATCAAATTGGATAACAGAAGTCTCTCCGCCCAGAGGATTCCCTGAAACTCCACCTCCCCCAACTCCAAGCCATATCCAGATGTGTCCTCGGCAAGTCAGATGCTCCTTGCTGAGCAGCACCAAGACTCACAATCGTGGCAACTGTCATTGGTTTCTGGCGTAGTTTCTTGAGGTAACTATAAGTGCAGCATCTGTGGATTGCTTGCTGGATCTTAACAGATGGCGCTGCAGGGGCAAAGGCTGGGGCTAAACTTGGCCTGCAGCTGAATGCCTCTCAGGACTGTGCCGCTGGACACCTACCACAAAAATTCACACTAATAAGACCAAGAGACTTAGGAGTTTTGCTTAGTACATAGAAACAGACATAGAAAGGCAGCCAAAATGGGAAGACAAAGAAGCAGAAACCATATGAGAGAACAGAACGGAGACTGAGATCCCAGGTATAATGGAGTCAAGCAATCTAACAGATGCAGCGTTCAAGACACTGGTTATAAGAATGCTCAATGAACTTAGAAGTGTAGATGAAATTACTGAGAACATCAACAAAGAGATAAAAAAAACATAAAATGGAAATAGAAATTATAAAAGGGAACTAGTCAGAAATGAAGAACACATTATCTGAGATGAGAAGTATATTAAGTGGAATAAACAAGGTATAAACAAAGTGAACTAAGAAGAGGATCAAATAACCTATATAGAGCCAAAGACACTCACTCAATAAGAATGGCAAGAAAAAAGAAGCCAAGACTATAATAATAATTTAAGGAGCCTATAGGACACTATTAAAGGTAAA